>NQVE01000088.1:1130000-1537500 GCA_003260385.1 Cuscuta australis | reverse complement strand
CAAATAAGTTGGGTGAATTTGGATTGAGGTATCTCAATAATAGGAATTCAATTCAACATTCGAATGTGACAAGAGCATTACTTCAATTTGATAGAAATGGTGAAGGTGTGGAAAAGGAGGATGGAGTTAAATTATCATTGTTAAATGTTTTAGGCAATATCGTTTTAGACAATTTAGTTGCGCTTAATGAATATTCATGGGGAGAAGATGTCTAGGAGGATATATTAAACCATGCTGGGAGTTGTTCACTGAACATAAAACTACGTGATAGAGGAAGAATGACATTTCGAGCTATTTTTTTGCCCTACAAATATGGGCTTTCGAGAAATTTTCGGCTCTAAGTGATGGTACACTATATGGCATTGTAAAAGGAAAGGAAAGTTGTATCCCTCGTTGTCTGAAGTGGGAGGTGTGTACAAAAATACAGACTCAATATCTAAATGAGACCATCTTTAAAAATCCTGAGGTTAGTTACATATATTTTTAAAATTAAAGTGTTGTTTTTTTAATACTAATTCTTTGGCTACTTATAATATTCTTTTTTTCACAGTTTGAGATGATTACGATTATTCCGATAGATAAGGAGATTCAAGATCTAAAGTTAGGGTTCATTTTACATCCGGATGCAAGTGGAAAACCAGTGGTGAGGACTGGTTCCAGAAAATCAAAGACCAGTTCCTGTACAACACCGAAAAGCAACAGTGGTCAACGTGTAGATGTCATGGGACCCTTAGATCAACAACCATCTGCAACAAGAAAGTTTTCATTTAAACACAAAAAGCAGAAGAAAGGGGTGGCACCTAAAAAATGAAAAAAATCTGAGTGATGAAGATGAGGAAATGGATCAAATTGAAGGGTTCAATTCGAGGGAGAAGGAGCCTTTGTAGAGATGAAAAAGAAAAGTATACAACCATTGAGAATAAAATAAGGGAAGTTAAGAAGTTGCAAGTGGAACATGGTCAGATGCTTAAGAAGATTCTTGATAAGTTGATAAGATGATGGTACACGAGCTGGATTTAAGAATTGTGATGATCATGTGTAGGGCACAAAAATTGGGTGATTAGAAGGCGTGGAAGAATCTGGAGATATGAGTGAAAATGGAGATGAAGCAAAGTTAGAAACAAACATGGAAAAAAAGAGTGCAATGGAGAAGAGAATTACAAAAACATTGAACTTAATATGAGTGAAAATGAAGTTGTTGAAAAAGAGATCATGTGTGTGGCTGGGTATAAATTTGAATTGGCCGAGACACAGTATGATGCAATTGTACTGGTTGAGTTGGATGTTATAGAGACAAATACTGTGGAATCCAAACACAATGAGAAAGAGGTATATGTACTTTAACTTTACATTATTTTTTAGAAATTTGATAATATCTTAATTAGTGTTTGTCAAAATGTACATGTGCAAGGTGTTGGAAAAAAAGAAGATGTTGTGATGGCAGATGAAGTTGGGGTCAGTCATGTGGGTGGTGTGCTTTATACTAAAATGGCAGAAGAAAACACAGTCAATCATGTGGGTGGTGTGGTACATGCAGAAATGCAAGAAGACACTGAAAATGTTTTTGTGGAGGTTGTTACAAATGATGAGATGAAGCAAGTAAATGAGATAGGTCTTGTGGATGCTGTGATGGAAGATGAAGTTGGGGTCACTCATGTGGGTGGTGCGATACATGCTGAAATGGCAAATGACACTGAACCCCAAATGGTCAACGAAGACACTAAAAATGCATTAAAAAAGGACTAATGGTGAGTAACTTGTTTGTACAATGTTTTATGAGCTATTTTAGCACATGTGTAGTAGACTTCTGTAACCAACAGAGTAAATATTATCTCTTGTGTGCAGATACGTAGACCAAGAAGAACAAAAAAGGTGCCCGATAGGCTCACTCTCTAGAGGAAAGCATGAAAAAAAGAAACAGAAAATGAAGGAACCTACGTTCAGGTTAGATGAAGTGACATTGAGCCAGATGGAGGTCATTATTGGACCATTTATGCTGGAGATCAAATAAATACCTCCGCTGGATGACATTTATAAGCTGAAAACATATTTGGAGAAAGGACTATTGAAGCGGATGCCAAAATTAAGAGGGAGAAGAATGTACACAAAGCAAGAAGAGACCATGGAGAATAATCCTCTGATATATTCTAGGCGTGCACACAATGAATAATAAGACATGGCCGTATGATTTGTTTATGGATCAAGAGTGGTTGGAAACATTGGTAAGAAATATATAAAATTTTTATGATGATTTTGATTTGCGAGGTGTTGATAAAACTAACATCATGCATGTTTTCATTATTTGTTAAAGCACATTGAGGTTGGAATGTTCTATTTGGAAGTGAAAAGGTTCCACTACAAGCTTAACCAAAGGTATGGAACAACAACACCATTCTTCATGGATGTGCTAAAGAAACACCAGGACAAAGTTGATGCAAAAGTGAGAACTACACGCGAGGTTGGCAACATTAAATACTTAATGAATCAGATATTGTGTAAAGTAAGAAGGTGTGCAATTAAGTGGGTAGATGCAGATTTTGTGTACATACCCTTAAATACCGGTAAACATTGGATTTTGCTAGTATTAGAGATGGAAGGGAAGATGATATGGGTGTATAATTCAAGGAGAGGGAAGTCAAAAGGACTCACAGACATTACAGCTTACATCCTGTGCATCAAACACCTACTTCCTAAGCTACTAGATGCATGTGGTGTCTATAAAAAGCACCTTACTAGACAATTGGGAAATTAGGAGATCCACACAAAAGATGTTCTGAATCGTCCACAGCTAACACATGCGTAAGTTTTAACTACAAGTGAAACATTAACAAGCATGCACATGTGTAAGTCTTTTTCAAATGTAAATACATTGGTTACTAATTGTCCTCAAACTTGTGTAGGGAGAACTGTGGCATGTTTGTGTTGAAGATTGCAGAATATCTAATGATGGGCAGAAAAATCAACAAGGTGTGCACGGAGGACATGACTGCTTATAGAGTGAAGATGGCTACAGAATTGTACAAGTATACTGAGTCCAAAAAACTAGTTTGAAAATCAGTGGTGAAACACAAAACTAGTTTATGATCCGCCATTGAAATGTTTTTTGGTAATGTTAAGTTTATGCTGTGAAACTTAGGGTCTTGAACTGTGTTTTTTGTATATTACAAGACAAATATGTTACATGACAAAGATTGTCACATGGTCATGAATGTTTTGAGCGATGGTTGACGCTGTTAAGTGCTTGTTTAATAAGAAGTGTTGTTACATTATTGTTGACACAACGTGGCCATTTGCAATATGAAATTTTAGTTTTCTCATTTACACAACAATTTATAAGAGTCTCTGAAGTTGGTCATGTATATGCCGATGTGTGGCACTGTACACAACGTTGAATGACAAAGCTAATTAAGATGAAATGAAATTATGAATTAAAAGTGTCAAGATGGAAGGACATTTTAAAAGTACATTACATTTTAGTACAAGCAATTTTAACACAGTTAAACTATACTAAAAAATCATGTAATGCAACATAAAGATATATCAAATAGTGTTCGGATCTTCCGCTGGTGGAATAGGATGTCTACATGACTTCTTGTTATGGTCGTACCATTTGCAGCGTGAACACTTCTGTTTTCCATGACGTTGTCCCCGATAGCCCTCTCCAATACACAGGTAGAGCCTCTTCTTAGGCCTTCCTGGAGGGCGTTCGTCACAGGGTGGTGGTTTGGAAATTATTGACAAAGTCTGTTGAGGAACATCCATGAAGACAGATTTCCAATTGGGTGGACTGTAGCAACATATGTACATACTAACACCTCTATTTTGTAGAAAGGAGAGATAAAATCATGACAAGATAAGTCGGGACGTCTCCCAATAGTAGCCACCGCATGAACGCAAACAAATTGATCAAGTTGGAATTCACAAGATGTGCATGTTTTGTCCTTTAAATTGACCACATAAGAGCGCGAATGAAAATCAATAACTTCAAACTCATATGGACATGATGGATTTACCTACATAACAAAAAAAATAAAAATATTCAGTGGCTAATATACGAGCCATTGTAATGTAAAGTGTCACAGCATGTAATGTGGTAATGAGTATTACAAAGAGTTGTAATGTAGATGGGGAAGGACTATGAAGGATGGTGAACTATGATGCTCATTAGTAAGAAGAATAGAAAGAGCAACGGAAAGAAGGTAGATAGTACTATTTAGGTAATAAAAAACTTAAACTTTACATTACGAACAATTATAATGTAAAGTGTCACAGTGTCTAATGTGGTAATATTACAAAGTGTTGTAATGTAGATTGCCACAATATCAAAGAAATAAATAGAAGGGCTAGAGTGCCCAACCAATTATGTTGTGTTTTATACAAAAGTATAGTATGGAAACAACTTAAACATCACTTCCCATAAGCAATAATATAAGAATGACTAATTTCTAAAAAGCATACCTTCATACGAAATGCTTCACGTTGCATTTGAATTAGGAGAGCCTCACATTTCTTAAAAAGACGGGTGCGAGTGAAACTAGCAATTTCTGACCGATCATGAAACCACTGCTGCATCCTATCACGAATGAATTCTACAAGCTTTGCAACACGAAACTCCCTAGCACTATTATTGACATTATTCAATAACTCAGCGAGATTTGATGTCATACTAGAATAACGAGATTTATCACTATGGCATTGAGACCACTTTGAATTCCCAATTTTGATGAGGTATTCCCTTATCCGAGGATCTTCATCATCAAGAAGTTGAAGATACTCTTCGAATTCCTTGACAGTAGCTGCTCGAGCAACACCTCTAAATTTCCACTGAATCACCTCTTATTTCCCTTTAAATTTGGATTTGAGATTGCGACGTATGTGCTAAGAACAATACCCGTGAGAAACGGAGGGGCACACTTGTTCAACAGCATATAGAATCCCCTCATGACGATCAGATATAATGTAGAGGTTACTAGATTCAGTTAGTGCATGTTTCACATTGGTTAAAAACCACAACCAGGTCTCCTTACTCTCAGTGTCACAAATGCCAAAAGCCAATGGGACAATCTGCCGATTTGCATCTTGTGTGCAGGCGGTCAATAATGTACCACGAAAATATGCCTTCAGGAATGTACCATCTATAATTAGAATTGGGAAGCATTGAATCCAAGCTTGTCTCCATGCACATAGCAAGAACAACATACTCTTAAACTGGTCATTTTTGTAGGTTGTGAGAGATATAACTGATCTTGGATTTTTTTGGGCTAATACATGGTACATTGCTTGCAGTAACTCGAAAGGTTCATCATCGGCTCTATACTATTTGCTCATTGCTTTTTTTTGCACTCAATGCCTTCTTATATGACTTAGAAATAGCATAATCTATTCTCATGTCTTCTCATATATCATTAGGGCCATGTAGTTTTTTAGAGGCATCCATATAACGATGCAGACAAGATCTGATAGCAGTGTAGATGCAGCTTGTCTATGAAAACTTTCCCAGGTCCTGGGGCTAGTTACGACGAGTTTGCGAATCCTGAAAGATTAGACTTAGAATTGCATCTATAACATTCCTCAGGTAATCCAAGTTCTATTTTGTGTTGAAATCCAAAAATATAAATGGTTAGCCATAAATATTTTTAAGTTGTATGGCCAGTGCAAGCTACATTTTTTCATTCTTTAGCCTTTCACTATTGGTGTCACTGTTTCACGTCTTGTTTTGTATTGTCACCACGTCACGATCTTTCACGTCAATAGGGTATATGAACGAGTCAATTATCTTAATGATTTGTCTTGTAAGCATCAGTTTACTTCATTTATTCAATCAGACTACACCGACATTTCCAACGATAAGCAATTAAGTCATTAGTCACTTCATAACTAGGCGCCAGTTCATTCAATAAGGTTGAGTTGTCTATAGCTTCTAACAAGTGGGTTCTTTGAATTTGATCGAACACATCGTCAGTACGTAGTAAAGGGTAGCGATTCTTGATCGTCAGTTTGTCCATCTCTCTTAACAGGGATGCGATAGTATCCTGACCGTAAGTCAATCTTAGAGAACACAGTAGTTGATCAAATAAGTCATTGATACGAGGTAAATGATAACAAATTCTTCTACTCACAGTAGTTGATATAGAGTCTCATCGATCCTTCTTTATTCACGTATGAACAGAACAGGTATTCTCCCAAGGTGGAAACACTTGGTCAGATGATTCTTTGTCAGGTAATCTTTATAGTTGAGTTTTTCAGTTTCGACGGAAACACATTCAATACGGAGTTATGAATATTGGTCCTTTGTAGGATCAAGATTGACAGAGAATTCAATTTCTCAGGACGGTGAAATATTAGGAAGTTCATATCAGAGAGGTGACATAGTTTTGGTATGTTCCTTTAGTTCAGATGTTTCTTTTCGTGTATCACACGAATAGACTTCACGCTTCTTGCGGTTGAGACGTTTTCTCATAAGTATTCGAGATGAACTCGGTCGGTTTAGCTGTAACGCCCCAAAACATACCCTAGAATTATTAATAAATAAATAATAAATTAATCAAATTTGTTTTGATTAAAAATAATTTATTGTTAAACTTTGGGCCGAAAAAATATGTGTTTGATATCCAATATCTTAATCTGGATAAATCTCATAGAAATAAATCCAATATGTTGACTAATTGTGTAATCTTGGTTGGGAACCTGAGTACAAACCCAAAATCAGTAATAAATGAATAATGTGTTTATGATGTAAACTTTAAAATGATTTATTGAAATAAATCATGAGAATAAATAAAATGAATTTAGTATGAGTACCTTTTTAAGTAAAGGTCAAATAAATCAATTTTGACTTTGTCAAAGTCAACCACCCAAAAATATGATGTCGGAAAAAGTATTGCAAATAATTATTAAAAGTATATCGTTGGATAGAGTTCGACTGTCTGATCGCAACGGTGCAAACATATTTCAATTTGGAGAAAGTTGGACCAAAGTTGGACCAAAAAGTGTACCCCGACTGGAACCAAAATAGGTCCCAATCAGGGAACTGTTTAGACGGCGCCTCCTTCCCCACTACGCCGATCGCAGAATTGTGGAGTCACCATAGCTGTTTTCTTCTTCTCTCCTTCTCATTATATAAGAGAACCCAACCTTCTCATTTCTTCACCATTTTTCTTCATTCTTCTTCCTAAGTGTTCATGAAAGTGTGAGGAGTGTTGTGGTGCTGTCAATTTGGTGTGAAGTCGCCGGAGTTGGGAGAAATACTCGCCGGAAGTTTTGCCGGAAAATTTCCAAAACCTCCATTAAGCTTCGAAGTAAGCCCGTAGATATATCTAATGACTAGAATGTTCATATAGGTCGTTCCTACGTTCATAAATGGTCATTTGGTTGAGTTTTGTGTTTGACATGCTTGAAGAACTAAGAATCATAAACCATGAAATTGATGTTAAAATTATGAATTAATGATGCTAAAATGATCTATGAACCTTGGAGAACACTTTTATATACTTTATTGAAGTTTGGTGAGTAAAAGTGACATTTCCGCAAGTTGGCTCGAGGTAGAAGACGATGGATAATCGATTATCAACTTGAAAATCGATTATTCATCGTTCTGCAGTTTTTTTAAACAAAGCTGAGCAACAGTCGATTATCAGAATGTGATAATCGACTGTCAGCCCTCTCTGAAGTTTGATAATCGATTATCAAAGTGTGATAATTGATTATCAGCCCATTCTGAACATCAGACAGTAGATTATCAAAAGTGACAGTAGACTGTCTCCCTACACTATTGAAGAAAATGAAGCTAATAGTTAATAATTGAATTTCCTAGCATATATTAATCAATTATTGTTTAGAAAACATGATTTTTGAATTATGAAATCCTATTTTTGATACCAATTAATTATGCACAATATAAATATGATTTTGTATAATAAAAATGATGTTTTTGGCATATAAAATACTATGTGATGCATGACGGTAAGTTCGGGTGTTAACACTCGAGACTAGGCCGTTGTTTGTTATCAAATGTTATGTTGATTGATGATTATGATGAATGATTATTATGATGATTATGACTTGATGAAACTACTGATTAAAATGATTATTGAAGATTAAATTAGGAATTGAAATAAATATGTTGATGATTATGAAATGATTTGAATTCTAAGGATATCTAGAAGAACTCTAACATATACCTAGGTTGACGTTGGTTTCTAAGACTATCTAGAAGACCTCTAAGATGACTTAGAAATAGGCCTTGCGGGTATAATTATGAATATTCGGTGGCCTGGGGTAAAACGTACGTACGGGATCCATAACCAAACTAGAGGAACTCGTTTGGGGATGCCACCCAACCCGACAGTTAGTATCCTACTGTTCGGTTTTCTGGATTTGTACCTTAAGCAAAGGCTAGTTTAAGAGTTGGTAAATCAATCGGAATATATGTACCTTAAACTAATGACCTAGCTTAAGAGTTGGATAGAAGTACCTTAAACTAGAACTAGTTTAAGAGTTGGTAAATCAATCGGAATATATGTACCTTAAACTAATGACCTAGCTTAAGAGTTGGATAGAAGTACCTTAAACTAGAACTAGTTTAAGAGTTGGTAAAAATCAAATAAATTGGCCTTAGACTAAGAATAGTTTAAGGATATTATTGAACGAGGATGTTGAATCTTGAATGTTGAATATGAATATTGAATGACGAATGTTGAATATTGATTATTGTATATTTGAACTAAATACTCTGTGCATGATATCAAATGATTTGATTATGAATTTGGATTCAATTTATATGGATGTTCGACGCTTTAGATATGCTTACTCAGCTTCACCGCTGAGCGTGTAATATGTTTTATTTGCTACACGTAGGTTAATAGAAAGAATGATGTGACATGATTCTGGAGGCAGACGGAGGTGAGATTGTCGGAATGGATGTGACGGTTTTGAATTAAAGAACATAAATAAATTATGTTTGTAATTATGATTTGTTAAGCTTCCGCAATATTGAAAACTCCGCACTGTATATGTTATGAAAAATATTATCGTGATAAATAAAAGTGTTTGAAAAGTTTTAAATTTTACGATTACCAAGTTAATACTTTAGTCCGAAAGGGGCTGCAGACCTGGACGAATTAGGGTGTTACAATTTGGTATCGGAGCAAATGGTTTTAAAACCGATCTTCGGATCGAAATTTGATTTTTTTTTTAAAAAAATAATAATAAAATTTCAATCACATCCACGACTCTCGCATCCCTCTGCTCCAGGAAAGGTATGAGAATTTACTTGGTAAATATTGACTCTGTTAGAATTCTCATTAAATAAAAATTGTTAATCCTAAAATTATATCGAGTGTAGACTCAAGTAGAAATTTTCGTACTCGATGAAGAGACGAAAGAACGAACGAAAAATATATGACCCTTTGATCCATTATTAACGTACGCATCGTATCGCGAATGGCGAAACTGATCTGCATCGCAAAATTATATGGAAGTGAGATGACTCTGAAGAAACGAATGATGTTGAACAACATTTGTGAAGCCGATGTCAAAGATCCTCATGTGGACTCAAGATGATCTGTTCGTTGATTTAAACACGAACGTTTAGAATCAATAAACTCTGTTATCTAAAGTATCCTGTTCTGGTGTCTAACTCTTCACGACGCAAAGAATCGAAATCGTTCGTTAAACGACAATTCCTTACAAAACCTCGTTGAAGTACCATACAAGGAAATCGACATTATCCTTAGTATGCACTGACTGACTGAACGTCGTTGTTGTTGACAACTTGTGATAAAAAATTCCTCAACTAAAGGTCAATGATGCATCATAAGAGGTGAAAGCAAAGCTGATTTTTAAACCAACCGAGTTCATCTCGAATATATATGCAAACATGTCTCAACCATAAGAAGCGTGAAGTCTATTCGTGTGATACGCAAAAGAAAGATCTGAACTAAAGGAATGTACCGAAAGTATGTCACCTCTCTGATATGAACTTCCTAATATTTCACCGTTCCGACAAATGGAATTTCTCTACCAATCTTGATCCCAAAGAGAACCAATATTCGTAACTCTGCATTAAATATGTTTATGTCAAACTGAATACTCGACTATAAAGATTGACTGACAAAGAAGCATTTCACCAAGTATTTCTTCCTTAGGAGAATATCCATTCTATTTATACGTGAATCGATGAGATTCTGTAACAACTACTGTCAATTGAACAATCCGTTATCCTTTACCTCGTATCGATGACTTATTTGATCAGCTTAGAGGATCCATTGTGTTCTCTAAGATTTACTTACGGTCAGGATACTGTCAAATCCCTGTTATGAAAGATGGACAAACTGACAATCAAGAATCGCTACCCTTCACTACGTATAAACGATTTGTTCGAAGAACCTGTTTGTTAGAAGCTATAGACAGCTCGACCTTGTTGAAAAAACTGATGCCTTTCATGAAGCGATTAATGACTTAATTGCTTATCGTCAAAAACGTCGATGTAACCTGATTGAATAAGTGAAGTAAATTGATGCTAACAAAACAGATCGATTGATTCGTTTGACGTAAAAGATTGCAACGTGGTGACAATACAGAACGAGACGCAAAACAGTAACACCAACAGTGAAAGACTGAAGAATGAAGAAAATGTAGTTGCACTGACCATACAGCTTAGAATAATATTTATGACTAACTCGTAATGTTCAAGGACGATATTATTTTAACATGAATGCAACTTAGATTACATGAGGAAAGTTATAGATGCAATTCTAAGTCTAATCTCTCAGGATTTGCAAACTCGTCGTAACCGGCTCCAGGACCCGGGAAAGCCTTAGCAAACTCTAGTTTGTCTAAAAGCTCGTCAACAAAGAAAGAAGAAATAAAAAGTTTCCTCTGACTAGAAGCCATGAAGTTCTGTCTCACCGCATCGTCTAAGAATTTGAGAAGGTTATTGAAATAACCGTCAATGTTTAAAAGACCAATGGGTCTATTGTGTAACCCTTCAGAAGCCCACAAGATCAAGGTAAACAAACCTTCCATAGTGTCAACTCCTCTCGGAAGAGCAATGAAAGCTTCCACGGCATGATTCATCTCAAAATATTTGTAGTAATTACTGGAAACTGTGTGCTCTACGCCGTATGTAGGTCCGTAGACCCGTCGTGTTGCTATGTACCCAGGAATGAAACCTCTAACGAGACCACCATTGGTAAAGACTGTTGAAGCAACAGCTCCTTGAAGGCCAACACTACCTCCTCCATAGGCAAGTTTAATTTTTCGTCTTAACAATTCCCTTCCTAAATCTACCGTCGTAGCCATAAACTTTGGATTTCTACCAAGAGAATGACTGCCAAGTAGACCAACAAATCTTATGGTGTAAGGAAGTGTTTGAGAAGTTCCTTCCATATTTTAAGAATGTGAGATACTCTTTCCATAATCGTGATATATATAGTCTCTAAAACCGGACCATTGATGGAAAAATAATTATCACCAACCAAAATACGTACAGTAAAATGGATTATTACCTGCAGACGAGAACGTACTCGCTAATACTATAGTCTGCTGACGATATGACGTATTGAGACTCTTGAACAGTTAGATTCGTTGTCCTAAAACACGTTCAAATCCGAGAAAAAAAGTCAAAATGACTATTTCCTAAGACAACGACCCCTTGAGTAATTGCCAAAGAGTGAAACATTGAAGGATGAAAACCTACGATTAGTAACGATAATTCGCAAACGTTATCTCTGTATTTTGTGACTCATATCCTTGAATTACTCAAAATTGATGTGTTAAACTACACCCTTGAAAAAAAAATCCCACTTGATCAACGATTGAATTCCATTGTTGTATCAAAATATTAAACCCTTGGGAACTTGTCTTAATTCATCAAGATACGTTATACCGATCTTTGAAAACTACACTCTGTGAACTACGGTAAAAGCATTCTGATTGGAATATTATGTTGAGCCTCTCTTTGTGAACCACAAAATGGTTGATGCGATTACGTTATCTCTGAAGATTATTATCGATGATCTCATTTGACCAAACAAACTCCGTTATGACCCTACTAAGGGAATGTATGTGCAACAACCAGAGATGAAATGACGCCACAAGGATCAAGCTGAATCATTCAAGCAAAGATTCCGAACCTATTTGTGATATTGGTATAAGAACTCGTAAGATTCCTTACTTTATAAATTCGTGAATTGAATCACATACTGAAGATATTTTCTTCTTCCCTCGAAACGAGATTAACCATAGTGCTAAAAACATCCTGTCATTATCATATCTTGATCAAAGTAAAGAAGTCGAATATGATTAAACAAATACGAGACAAAGCTCGAAAGTGAATTGTTACGAAGGCTCCTTAACGGTAATGAGAACTATCACGAAGGTGAACGAAGGAATGTTTCAAATACGAGGTCAATAATGACTGTACAACGAGTAGTACCTCCTCATAATGTATGATAAATCCCATATCTTGAAAATCTTGGACCACGAAAAGCCATTTGATGTTACTTACAAATCATTCTGAACTATATGAATAATGTGAAGATGTCTTGAATGACTTGGATGATTTCGCTAAAACGTATGGATTGAAACAACCTCGGAATCTCCCACTACATCTATTGTGATTCAAAACTACAAATGCTGCTAAGGGACTTTCAATGAAAGAATGTTGTTGACTAATGACATACAATCGAGATTTGTGAATGAACGAAATGATGTACAAATATGTTAAGTATGCTCCAAAATACGATGTTATACCTTGCAAAGGAACTTAGGTTATGGTTGTTGAATCTGAGCGGGAACCTACGAAATGGATTGTTGGATGCGTTGCCTATTAATCTCTTGAAGAAAGAACGAGTTTGATAACATCGACAGTTTGAGAATACGTATCCGTTTGGATAATGACGTAATTATGGTTTAACCAAATGAACATGACAAGGTCATGATAAAGTGAGATCACTACGAAATGTTAAACGTTGACCCTTAGAAGAATTTCGAGGACGAAATTCCTTTAAGGGGGGGGGGGGAATGTAACGCCCCAAAACATACCCTAGAATTATTAATAAATAAATAATAAATTAATCAAATTTGTTTTGATTAAAAATAATTTATTGTTAAACTTTGGGCCGAAAAAATATGTGTTTGATATCCAATATCTTAATCTGGATAAATCTCATAGAAATAAATCCAATATGTTGACTAATTGTGTAATCTTGGTTGGGAACCTGAGTACAAACCCAAAATCAGTAATAAATGAATAATGTGTTTATGATGTAAACTTTAAAATGATTTATTGAAATAAATCATGAGAATAAATAAAATGAATTTAGTATGAGTACCTTTTTAAGTAAAGGTCAAATAAATCAATTTTGACTTTGTCAAAGTCAACCACCCAAAAATATGATGTCGGAAAAAGTATTGCAAATAATTATGAAAAGTATATCGTTGGATAGAGTTCGACTGTCTGATCACAACGGTGCAAACATATTTCAATTTGGAGAAAGTTGGACCAAAGTTGGACCAAAAAGTGTACCCCGACTGGAACCAAAATAGGTCCCAATCAGGGAACTGTTTAGACGGCGCCTCCTTCCCCACTACGCCGATCGCAGAATTATGGAGTCACCATAGCTGTTTTCTTCTTCTCTCCTTCTCATTATATAAGAGAACCCAACCTTCTCATTTCTTCACCATTTTTCTTCATTCTTCTTCCTAAGTGTTCCATGAAAGTGTGAGGAGTGTTGTGGTGCTGTCAATTTGGTGTGAAGTCGCCGGAGTTGGGAGAAATACTCGCCGGAAGTTTTGCCGGAAAATTTCCAAAACCTCCATTAAGCTTCGAAGTAAGCCCGTAGATATATCTAATGACTAGAATGTTCATATAGGTCGTTTCTACGTTCATAAATGGTCATTTGGTTGAGTTTTGTGTTTGACATGCTTGAAGAACTAAGAATCATAAACCATGAAATTGATGTTAAAATTATGAATTAATGATGCTAAAATGATCTATGAACCTTGGAGAACACTTTTATATACTTTAATTGAAGTTTGGTGAGTAAAAGTGACATTTCCGCAAGTTGGCTCGAGGTAGAAGACGATGGATAATCGATTATCAACTTGAAAATCGATTATTCATCGTTCTGCAGATTTTTTAAACAAAGCTGAGCAACAGTCGATTATCAGAATGTGATAATCGACTGTCAGCCCTCTCTGAAGTTTGATAATCGATTATCAAAGTGTAGTATGTTTTATTTGCTACACGCAGGTTAATAGAAAGAATGATGTGACATGATTCTGGAGGCAGACGGAGGTGAGATTGTCGGAATGGATGTGACGGTTTTGAATTAAAGAACATAAATAAATTATGTTTGTAATTATGATTTGTTAAGCTTCTGCAATATTGAAAACTCCGCACTGTATATGTTATGAAAAATATTATCGTGATAAATAAAAGTGTTTGAAAAGTGTTGTGTGTATTTATTTATTCCGATTAGGCTCAGGTCACCCGTAAAATTCGGTCCGTAATTGTGCACTACAAGGGTACCAAAAGGAGCAACACCCCAACCCAACCTCGCCACACTCCACTCACAAAGAAACGGAGAAGAACTGAGATCAACTCACAAAGGAAGAAAGAAACCCACACGGAAGTCTCACATAGAGAGAAAGGAGTTTTGCACAATGAAATAACTCAAGGTGGAAGCCTCAATTTATAGTGGAGATTAGGGTGGTAATTAAGGCAAGCTTAATTAGGTTAAGGAGTATAGATTGGGCTTGAGTAAATGGGCTGCTGGGTTGGGTGTCAAATATTATTAATATGTTTGGGCCAACCCAAATAAATTAACAATCTCCACCTTTGGCCCAAAGTAGTGCACATAGTTTGACAAGGAACCGCGGGACTCATCATAGCCTAATAACCACTAAATGTGTAATCAACACATGAGAACACACGTAGTGGTGGAGAGTTCACTAAGTACTCTCAAGTCACGAAGACTAGGCAACATCACAAAGCAAGCCAAAAATAACTCACGAAGAGTCGAACTCTACCATTGGGTCATCGAGTTCAAAAAACAAAAGAAAAGCAAAAGTCACAAAGACCAAAAAAAGGAACAAAAGATCAGCACACAATCACAGAGATAGGTTTAAAATCTTTTGACATAAGGTAAATTTCTCAATCGGTAAACACTTAGTACCCATGTCAGCTGGATTAGATTCTGTAGGAATTTTCTCCAGCATGACAATTCCCTTTTCGACTATGTCTCTAATAAAATGAAACCTAACATCAATATGTTTTGTTCTATCATGAAAAACAAGATTTTTGCATAGTTGAATGGCAGATTGACTATCAGAAAAAACAACCACATTCTTATCGAGCAAGCATATTTCAGATAAAAGACCTTTAAGCCAAATGGCTTCTTTAAACGCATCTGTGGCAGCAACATACTCAGCCTCAGTAGTAGATAAAGCAACAATATGTTGAAGTTGAGATTTCCAACTAATGAAAGAACCACACAAAGTGAACACATAGGAAGTAGTGGATTTTCTATTATCCCTATCGTTTGCATAGTTAGAATCCACATAGCCAATTAATCTAACACTTTTATCACTTCTTGAAAAAGTTAAACCAACATTCCTAGTAGATTTTAAGTATCTCAAAAGCCATTTTAGAGCATTCCAATGAGCCATACCAGGATTAGACATGTATCTACTCAAACAACTAACAACATAAGCAATATCAGGCCTAGTGCTAATCATGAGATACATCACAGAACCAATAGCATTCGAATAAGGCACACTTTTCATTTCATTAATTTCAGCTTTAGTTTTAGGGCACATATCCTTACTCAACACAAAGTGAGCAGCTAAAGGAACATCCACAGGTTTAGCATCAGACATAGCAAATTTACTCAAAATCTTATCAATGTAGGAATTTTGATTTAAAACAAGAGTAGATTTCTTTCTGTCCCTAACAATATTCATGCCAAGGATTTTTCTAGCATCTCCTAAATCTTTCATGTCAAAATTTTTGCAAAGATAATTTTGAACATGCTCAATAGACTTTAAGCTAGGACTAATGATTAACATATCATCCACATAAAGGAGAAGAAAAACAGGAACAGAGAAAGTGTTCTTGAAGTACAAGCAGTGATCAGCATTACTTCTCTTAAAACCAAAGTTTTTCATGCAATTATCAAATTTAATGTTCCATTGCCTAGGTGATTGTTTTAAACCATACAAAGCCTTTTTTAACAAACACACATGATTAGGCAACTTATGATCAACAAATCCTTCAGGTTGGTGAATATAAATATTTTTATCAAGATCACCATGTAAGAAAGCAGTAGTCACATCCATTTGTTTTAATTCCCAATTATACTGAGCAACTAAAGACAACATGATTCTAATTGTGGTGAACTTGACAACAGGAGAAAAAATTTCTACATAATCTATTCCCTCCTTTTGAGTAAATCCCTTAGCCACAAGTCTAGCCTTAAACCTAACATTTTCAGGTTCTTGCTTAATTTTAAACAACCACTTACAGTCCACAAGAGAACAGTTTTCAGGTTTTGGCACAAGTTTCCACGTTTGGTTAACACGAAGGGATTCCATCTCACATTTCATAGCACTAACCCATTTTTCAGAACATTTAGATTCTAATGCTTCATGATAAGTCTTAGGTTCATCACACTCAAGGGATTCAAACACATGAAAAGCAAACTCAGACATATTACAGTCATCAACATATCTCGCAGGTTTGCTAATGGTTCTTCTATTTCTATCCCTAGCAAGTTGATAGTCATGCAAATCATTTTCAACATGTGATTCTACACTATCATGCTCCACCTCATTAGAAATAGTCTCATCTTCATTAGTGTGTGAATCAACATGTTCATTAGTTTCTACATGCACATCAGTAGGAATGATAACAGGCAATTGCTCCACCTCATTTGGAGCCACATTTTCAACATTGGGAATAGGCAAGGACAAACAAGGAAAATTATTTTCATTGAAAACAACATTTCTACTTATCACAATTTTGAAACCTGGTTCGCCTTTTACCCACAACCTATAACCCTTTACCCCGTCAGGATACCCTAAGAAAACACATAGTTTAGATCTTGGTTCGAGTTTATCATTCATTTGATGCACATAACCAGCACAACCAAACCCACGCAGGTTTGATAAATCTAGGGGTTTACCCGAGAAAGCAACTTCTGGGCAATTCCCTCCTAAAGGTATAGAAGGAGACCTATTAATCAAATAAGCAGCAGTGCAAACAGCTTCACCCCAAAATTTTTTTGAAAGTCCAGAAGTAGCTAACATAGCCCTCACCCTCTCTAAAAGAGTTCTGTTCATTCTCTCAGCAACCCCATTTTGTTGAGGCGTGTAAGGAACAGTTTTGTGTCTTTTAATACCCCAAGTAACACACAAATTATCAAGTTGTTTGTTGCAAAATTCAAGGCCATTATCTGTCCTAAGTGTTTTTATTTTCTTTCCAGTTTGGTTCTCAATCAAAACTTTCAAATTTTTAAATTTATCAAAGACTTCAGATTTTTGTTTCAAAAGTAAGACCCAAACTTTCCTAGAATAATCATCAATTATGGAAAGAAAATATTGGTTCCCTCCGTGAGTGGAAACACTTGCGGGACCCCACACATCGGCATGCAAATATTCAAGCACATCAGAACACTTAGTTCGAGTAACAGGTTTCGGGTTAGGAAAACTAACGCGGGTTTGTTTTCCAAGCACACAAGATTCACAAAATGGAACATGCATAAGCTTATCACTACCCAAGTGTCCATTTTTATGCAATATTTCAAGTCCTTTATTACTCATGTGACCCAACCGTTTATGCCATAGAACAGAATTATCAACCACAGAATTAGCATGCTCACAAACAGGTTCAGCTTTGCACACATACAAATTATTTTTCTTTTCAGCTTTGAAAACAATAATTGAACCCTTCATGATTTTCATAACACCTTTTCCCCATTTTCCCTCAAAACCATCATTTTCAAGAGATGCACAAGAAAGCAAATTATAGGACAAATCAGGAACATGTCTAACATTTTTTAAGATCACAATAGATCCAGAGTCAAATTTAAGACACATATCTCCAATTCCAAAAACTTTGCATTTCTTTTCATTAGCCATGGACACAATACCATTATCAATCTCTTGATAGTTTGAAAAAAGGTTTTTAAATGGTGACATATGAAAGGTGCAACCAGAATCAACTAGCCAATCAGATTCACACAGATAATCCGATAACACAGAGTTCAAATAAGCATAATCTTTGATCATTAACACATCACCAAAGTTGTTTGATTCACTAGACATATTAACATGATCTTTTTGCTGAATTTTCTTAGGATTAGAATAACTATTACTAAGGTGACCATATTCATTGCAATTGTAGCATTTTCTTGTTTTAGATTTGGATATAGACTTACCCCTTCTCTGGTTGAATTTTCTCACATTTGAGTTATCATTGTTAGCATGTTTATGGTTTTGAAACTTATTTAAGGTTCTACCCCTCACATGCATAACCTCCCCAGAATTTTTATCACTCTTAGAATTTTTCAACTCTAATTCCTTACTCTTGAGACAATTTACAACAACATCAAGAGAAATATTATCTCTACCATATTTAATTGCAGATTTAACATCACTGTAGGAATCAGGAATAGCATTCAAAAGAGCAATAGGGGTGTAGTCATCAATATGTTTATCACCGGTTAATTTAATATCAGAAATTTGTTTGGTGAAAACATCTAGATTTTCTTCTATGTCCTTAGACATATCCAATCTAAACTTGAAAAATTTTTCAAGTAAGAAAATCTTGTTTGGCAAAGAAGTTTCATTATAAAGTTCATCAACTTTATTCCAAAGATCTTTAGCACATTCCAAAATACCAACTTTTTTGATCACACAGTCAGTTAAGTTTAAGTAAATTATGGAACAAGCAATTTCATTCATTTCAACTCTTTTTTCATTAGAGTCTGTTTCTAGATATGAATTACTAACAGCCCTATAAACTTTTTGATGAACAAGAACACACTTCAATTTTTGTTTCCAAATACTAAAATCAGTTTTTCCATTAAAAGGAGTCAAAGCATACTGATTCATAGTAGACATATCCACTAAGGAGAAAAATGATCAAAAGATCACCACAAAGGAGAAAAAACCCACAAAAGAGAATAAAAAACTGAAAAAATCAGCAACACAGAAGCACGTAGAATCTGGCCTAAATTTTCCAAATTTGGCTCACGTGTGTGAAGCAATCGCACGAACAACCCAAGATTATTATGTTAGCAAAAAATTGCTTACTCAATCTCGTTGTTCTTTCACACGAGCACAAATTATAGTGGAATTAGGCAATCGGAAATTATGCAGCGGAATTAAACAACCCTAAACAAAAAAAGCTACGAAAGCAAAGGGATAAAGAGTTGTGTGCCTGGGCGAATCTAATGCCTAGATTCGACTTACCTACTCCACGGAGGAATTTTGGCAGCAATTCGGTTCTATCAGCGAGGGTCGAAGCCTGCTCCTAGACGTCGGAGCTTCTGATTCCTTCAACGGAATTCTGCTGGAATCGCCGGTTGCGGACTGCCTTCAATTGCACGAAGCAATTTGTGCGACTTCGGCTCTGCCACTCGTCCTTGTCCCCTTTTTTTTCTACGCAGGAGAACAGGGGCTCTTCAGGCGGAAGGACACGGATGGTCCGAAAAAGGAAAAAGAAACCAGGGAAGGAACTCACAAATTGGGCTTTGAAACTTTGAACGAAGGAATCAAAATAAGAGAAAAAGAAAACCCTCCCTGCCAATGAACAGTACCGAAAAAGTGGAAAAGAACACCTCACGGAAAAATAAATAAATACTGAGCACACACCAGGCTCCGATACCACTGTTGTGTGTATTTATTTATTCCGATTAGGCTCAGGTCACCCGTAAAATTCGGTCCGTAATTGTGCACTACAAGGGTACCAAAAGGAGCAACACCCCAACCCAACCTCGCCACACACCACCCACAAAGAAACGGAGAAGAACTGAGATCAACTCACAAAGGAAGAAAGAAACCCACACGGAAGTCTCACAAAGAGAGAAAGGAGTTTTGCACAATGAAATAACTCAAGGTGGAAGCCTCAATTTATAGTGGAGATTAGGGTGGTAATTAAGGCAAGCTTAATTAGGTTAAGGAGTATAGATTGGGCTTGAGTAAATGGGCTGCTGGGTTGGGTGTCAAATATTATTAATATGTTTGGGCCAACCCAAATAAATTAACAAAAAGTTTTAAATTTTACGATTACCAAGTTAATACTTTAGTCCGAAAGGGGCTGCAGACCTGGACGGAATAGGGTGTTACATTAGCAATCAGCTTTGCTTTCACCTCTATACGGTTACTATCATCGGCCTTCAGTTGAAGAAGTCTTCGTCAAGAGTTGTCAACAACAACGTCGTTCAGTCAGCCAATGCATACTAAGGATAATTATCAGTTTCCTTGTATGGTATTTCAATGAGGTTTTGCAAGGAATCATTGCTTAACAAACGATTTTGATTCATATGACATAATTGCATATTGTGTCGTAATGAGTTTGACATCAGAATGGGATACTTTAGATAACAAAGTTTATTGATTCTAAATGTTCGTGTTTGAATCAGCAATCAGATCGTCTTGAGTCAACATGAGGATCTTTGACATTGGCTTCAAAGATGTTATTCAACATTAATCATTTCTTCATAGTCGTCTCACATCCGTGCGACTTTACGATGCAAATGAGTTTTGTCATTCGCAATGCGATACGTACGTTGATAACATATCAGAGGATCATATATTTTTCGTTTATTCTTTCGTCTCTTCACCGAGTACGAAAGTTCGACTTGAGTCTAGCTCGATATAGTTTTTGTACTAACAATTGTTATCTAACAGTCAGAGAGATGCAAGAGTCGTGAATGTGATTGACAATTTTTTTAAATCAAATTTTGATCAGAAGATCGGTTTTAAAACCATTTGCTCTGATACCAAACTGTAACACCCTAATCCGTCTAGGTCTGCAACTCCTTTCGAACTAAAGTATTAACATGGTAATCGTAAAAATTTAAAACATTTCAAACACTATTATTTATCACAATAATATTTTTATAACATAAACAGTACGAAGTTTTCAATAATGCGGGAGCTTAACAAATCAAAAATCACAAACATAATTTATTTATGTAATTCAAAACCATCACATCCATTCCGATAATCTCACCTCCGTCTGCTTCTAGAATCATGTCACATCATTCTTTCTATTAACCTGCGTGTAGCAAATAAAACACACTACACGCTCAGCGTTGAAGCTGGGTAAGCATATCTAATGCGTCAAACATCTATATAAATTAAATCTCAATTCATAATCAAATCAATCATGCACATAATATTTAGTTTAGATATTCAATAATCAATATTCAGTATTCATCATTCAACATTCATATTCATCTTTAATATTGAACATTCAACATCTATATTCATCTTTCATATTCAACATTCAACAATATCCTTAAAACTACTCTTTGTCTAAGGCCATTCTCTTTAATGTTTATCAACCCTTAAACGAATTCTAGTTTATGATAATTAAACTATATTCCAGTTTAAGGTATTCCTAAATAATCCTTGAGCTAGGCCTAGTTTAAGATAAAAGAGGTTTTCAATATCTCAAACTTACCTTCGCTTATGGCCAACCAGAAACCGACAACACAGTGTTCACTGTATGGTTGAGTGGTATCCCCAAACGAGTAGGTACTCAAGTTTGGTTCTTGGATCCCGTACGTATGTTCTAACCCTAGCCACCGAGCATCATACCCGCAAGGCCTAACTTAAATGGGTATATCTTAGAGGTCTTCTAGATACCCTTACAATCCAAATCATTTCATAATCATCGATGTATTCATTTCAAACCATAGTTTAAATCATTCACAAAAATCATTTTAATCAGTAGGTTCATCATCGATATATCATAGTCATCCATAACAATAATCATCATAATATTCAATAGCAATTAGCGCCCTAGCGTCGAGTGCTAGCACCCTAGCTTACCGTCATGCATCATGTAAGGTCCTCTTAGTTGTCAAAACATCATTTTTATTTCAAGAAATCATCTTTATATTAATCATAATTGATTGGTATCAAAAATAGGATTCCATAGTTCAAAAATCATGTTTTCTCAAAAACAATCGATTAATGTATGATAGGAAAATCGATTCATAGCTACTGACTTCATTTTCTTCAGCAGAGTAGGGAGATAATCTATTATCACAGGTGTACAATCGGCTGTACAATCGGCTAGTGCGCTGGGTGGCGCCGTCCCTGATTGGGACCAATTTTGGTTCCAGTCAGGGTACATTTTTTGGTCCAGACAGTCAAACTCTATTCAGTTTGCACCATTGCAATCAGACAATCAAACTCTATCCAACGATATAATTTTCATAATTATTTGTAATACTTTTTCCGACATCATATTTTTGGGTGTTTGACTTTGACAGAGTCAAAATTAGTTTAATTGAACTTTACTCATAAAGGTTCTTATATTCAATACATATTATTTATTCTCATGTTTTATTTCAATAAACCCTTTCAAGTTCACATCATAAGAAATTTCTTCATTTACTCTTAATTTGGGTATATACTCAGGTTCTCAATTAAGATCACATAATAAGTCAACATATTGGATTTATCTCTATGAGACTTATCCAGATTGTGTGATTGGTTATCAAAACATATTTTATTTTGGCTCAAAGCCCAAAAACAATTTATTTTAATAAAAACAAATTGATTGATTGAATAATTATTCATTAATACTTTTAGGGTATGTTTTGGGGCATTACACGACCAACCCCAGAACCCCTACAGGTAGCCGACCTGAACCCAAAACCCAACCAATCAGCCCTGTTTTGTGGTTCACAGATACCCAAAGAGTCCCTTAATCAACCCAAATAAAATCCAACCAGTCCCAATTGTACCAAATAAATCCAACTAGCCCAATTGAACCCAATTGGACCCGTTTGGACCCAATTGAACCTAATTAGACCCAATTGGTGCCAATTGAATCCAATTAAGCCAATACAAGAATTGCCTAGCACCCAGGCAAGTTCGCCGCTGTCATCACCGGCGGGTCGCTGGAGAAGGTGGCGGAAAACGACCCCAAACAACCATTTCATCTAATTCAATCACAAACAACCCAATTCACAATCAAATTGCAAGATTATATGCTAATGAATTCCTAATCCATGAATTAATGCTAACGATAGGTATAGAAACCACGACTCACCTTGAAAATTGAAGAAATTAAAGCTTGACTGAAGAGGGAGAACCGCCGATGCAGCCCATGGCTTGGACCAACTGACGCGTGACAACGGAGGGAGGATGAAGAGGGTGACAATGATCGACGGTGAGGCTTGGTGATGTTTCCGGTCAGCAAACAGAACAGACATAGTGGAACGAACGGGCAGACAAAGTCGAAGGAAGAACGGCCAAACGAGGGAGGTCGTGTGTCGTGATTTGCGTAAGAGACCTTGGCACGTTTTATATATAACTAAATAGGTTTAGGGTCCAACTTACACTTCCTAGCCTATTATGAGTAAGTATAAGCTCAATTATCTTATTCGTTAGTCGTATCTTGGGCCCAATAAGTCTGATATTAAAAATAGAGAGTCTACAACGTAAGATAAACCCTCATATTAAAAACAAAATTAGAAAATAATCTTTGTACTGACCAAATTATTAATTAATTAATTTTATAAATTAATGAAATATACTAAGCCAGGTTTTTGGGCGCTACAGAGATCCCGGGCAAGGAGATGGGGTAGGCAGGAAATTTCTGACAAAAGAGTTTTAATAATAGTAATTTTTCCTAGTTGAACTATTAAATTTGCTAGTTAATTTTGCTAGTGAAAAGTTCTATCACAACTACTCCATTAGTTTAACTTCTCTCTACGCATTATTAATGTGCTAGTATTGATTGGCTTAACTACTTTTCACATTCATATACAAATGGACATAATAATTTTCCATACATTATGAGGGATCCCGGGTACCCCGGGGTGAAGGATCATCGTAGACCTATAGGAGGTCTAGAGAGAGAGAGAGAAAGAGAGAGAGAGTGTGTGTGTGTGTGTGAATTCCGTAAATATTGAATGAATTGTCTTGTTTTAAATCAGTTGTGTCCTTCCACAATGCTAGAAGGGTAGCATTTATAAATGGGGGAAGCTTCTTCCTCAAGTCTCGCTACTTTTTTGGCGCGCAGGCCTCGTGGGTGCATAACTAACTGATGATATTTATTGCCTCGAGGAGATCAAAGTATTCTCAAAGTCAAATTTTTTTGAACTTCCAATGGTACTGGAAACTTCCATGCTTGCAATCCGTATTACGGCCTTGCCCCCGTCCTAGTCCCCCATTTTGACTTGCTGATTATCGTGTAGAGAAAAGGAAAAGTGTCAATTCATCTATCCCTCATTGGGCATCACCCCATTCCATTATGGAAAGACTAATTATTTTGTAACAAAAACTGAGTAAGAGAAGCTCTCTCTTGACCAAGGTTGATAATATATGATTCAGAAACATGAGAGTGGGCGTGTGTAATACCCTGAAACCCGGCCTATTAGAATTAATTAATTTAATTATATAATTATTGATATAAACCGGAGTTGGAAAAAATAATGTTTTGAGAAAAAAATTATTTGATCACATCATAATACTAGTTTTGACTGTCTGATTCCAAAAACGCAAACGGATCTCGATTCGGACCAGTTCAGGCGGAAACACGTACCGTTCAGGTCAGTTTTTTTAATTTACGGAGTGACATATGAGTTGTCACCCATTCCTCCCCATTAACCCACGGTTCACTCCCCCTCTCTTTGCCTAGAAATCTCCACCATCTATATTTAATACATACACTCTCGTTCCCCTCCCCTTCACACTTTGATTCGTTCACCCATTAACTCACATCACACTCCCCTCTCTCTTGGCTTGGATTGGCAAACCAGCAGCAGACGAAGGAGGAGGACCACTGGAAGAGGAAGAAGAGAAGAAGACGGAGGAAGCTCGTCCGTTGTGCATTCGTGAGACATGACCACCGTTTATACCGTCTTCATCCACCAACTGTATGTTCTAGAGGTGAGTACGTTGCTCTTCTAGCATTAGAATTCATAGTTATATTCGATATAGTTACGTTCATAGGATTATTTGTTCGTAATCTACGATGTAATCCAAGGTTCGTTAATCATATTCTCCTATCCATATACCCACGAATTTGGTTAAAATCTATCAATGAGCCTTAGGAAATATACGTTTTATCATACATGTTCATAATTTAATAAAAATTAGACAAAAAGGATATAAAATAGTTGTGGGAATGTACCACTGCTTGTTGTTGCCATCAGGACGGTCGACCATTCACGGTGCCTGGGCATCTGCCCGGTCGACCGTCGGTGGGTCGATGGACCATTTAGCTCTTCTGCGGTTCACCACCTCAGCCGTCCAAGTTTAGACACGGTGGTCTAGGGTACAGTGAACCTTTGGAATCTAAGACCAAAACGTGGGAACCGAACGGTGGACCGTTGTACAAAATGGTCGACCGTGACCGGTTGTAGGATTATTTTGGTTAAGACCCAAAATGTTTATTCAAGTGTGGCTTTCCATAATCCATTATTGTATGCTTACTATGAATGATATATTCTTGGTTATTTCCAAAGTTTTGTATATACTTTCATATCATCACGCATGTTATAGACGCGTGTTGTAGGAATCCATTCAAGTCATGTCATACCGCCTAAGGGTTCAGGCCTAGTGCGCCTCTTAGCACGAGCCTGTCCAGGTGCTTTCGGGGCCAACAGGTTTCATGCGAAGGGCTTGTGTATCTACGTGGTAACTAGGATTCAGTTACCACCCATCACTTCTAGTCCTGTCAGGAGACTAAGGTTTGCCCGAGTCGTCGCCGTTGTGGGATGACGTCGGAGCGCAAGGGGTCCATGCATAGTCTTACTCAATCATCATGCAATCATATAGTCATTTGGTTAATTCATTTTGTGTTACACGTATGTTCAGTACATGCATGATTATGTTTGTGCCTATATGGTTTATCACTATTTATTCTCTTGTTAGAGTTACCACTTAGCTTATGCTGAGCGTATATTATTGTTTTGCTATACGCGAGTAGGAACGATGAACTTAGAACCTATCCCAAAGGGCAACGAGACTGAGGAGATGTATGGACGATGGATGCAGATTTTATCCCCTTTTCCTTTAATTATTACTTAAATCATTTGGGCTTGAACCCACACTTGTCGTATTTATTTTCATGAACTGGACTCTGTTTTGCTTCTGCGTTTGGACTGGTTATTTTACTCTGTACGTTTTTAGGGGCTAATTTCCCCAAGGATTTTATTTACATAAATATGACCAAGGTTTTATTTAAAAGAATTAAGAAAATGTTTCTTTGGATGATTCTCTAAATACCATCTCTATGACCTCTCCGACGCGTCGGGTAACGGCGGATCGGGTCCGGCGAGTCGGGGGTGTTACAATTTGGTATCGGAGCATTTAGTTTTAAAAACTATTTAGGAAACCCAATTTGAAGGAATTTTTCAAAATCCACTGTCGCATCTCCCATCACATCTCTACCCGGGAAGGTAAACAGTTATCATTTAAGTTATTATTATTTTGTTAAAATTTCTATATTACACAATTGTTAGATTAGTACTGTTAGTACCAAAAGCGTGTCAAGCGTTGACTCCAACCAGACTTTCGTGCTCGATAAGAGACGAAAGAAAAAGATAAAGGGATACGACTCCAAAGAGCGCTACCAACGTGCACATCGCAAGGCATGGATAGCGAGACTAAGGATCTGGAAGCGGCGGAAGGCAGCATAAGAAAGAGATGGTCCAGAGGAAATGTTCAGTGTATACTCTGCTAATAGTATCTGCGGTGGAGGTGTAGATACTCCTCCAGTGGACTCAGCCCGACTAGACTAAAGGGTTACTTGGTAACTGTGGCACAACTGAGGTTTTGAACAATATAGAATCCTTTGTCCAAACTTGTTTGAGCCGAATCTTCTTGAATAAACTCAATCAAGAACTACTTAATTCATTATGTCTTTGTAAACTTCGTAAATGAAGTAAGTGTGGTTTTGAGAAACCCACCGAATACGTCAGATCAACCCGAGTCAGATCAACCCGAGTAGGGAATACCGACAAGCTCACGATCAACCTCTGAGTAACATCCGATTGTCTACCACACTTGCAAGATGACAAGATAGCACGAAGCAGCTATACTACGGCAACCACATCATCTTATTTCGTATCGTATGTGATAAGTTGAGCTTGGGTTTGTTCTTTTTATTCTTTTTTATGCATTTTTTTATTTTTAGTGTTTGATTTTTAATTGTTTAACTTATTTTTATTTAAATTCTTATTTTTACACTCTTTTTATTTTTCTTACATATATCATAGTTTTTTGCTCATTTTTTACAGTTTATTATTTTTATTTTATTTTCCCTAACCCAAATTATTAGATATCTTATTTTTTCGAGAAAAGTGCAGCGAAAGGCCAAATTAAAGTTCAAGTTTGGAAAGAAGAGATTGAGCTTGGGTCGGAGCCAAAATCCATTATCAAAAAGTACTTAGCTCAAACCATTCTTGGTCAATCAATAAAACAAAACAAAAAGGGGAATAAAAACGCGACGCCCAAGCCGCTGCAATGGTGGCGGCAGGCGGCGGCGGCGGCGGCAATAGCTCCGGCGATGATGGTCGGCGGTTCCTTCAGCTCCAATACTTCAATTTTCATCGTCTTCTTCAACAAATTTGTAACCCTATATTTGTCAACTTCTTTTTCTTCTCCAATTCTTTGTAAAGTGTTGTTTTCAATTTAATTTTACATTTTTTGCTTGTTTGTGTTTGTTTAAGAAATTCTTAACAATGGTAGGTGTTCTTTTATGGGTTTTTTTATGTTTATTTTAAATCCCTTATGAATGAGAATTGATTCATATTAGTTTTCTACAATTATTGTGCAAATTGTTGTTGAATTGGTTGAATCGCACGGTTTGATTTCATAAGTAGGTTGGTATGTCGAATTTTGTTTTCGTTGAAGCTATTTTAGCTCCATATTATAGTTAAATGATTTCCGAATTCATACGTGATTCTTCGTTGTGCTATGTGTTTTGTAAAATTTTAAGGATTATGAACTTCTTAGCTCCATAAGTTGGACGTTTTCCTTAAGATTCATTATTGAGTGATTGTTTTGTCGTGTGTTTGTTCGTTGATTTTCATAAATTTAAGGTTGTTTACGCACAAAAACAATTTTTAAGTTTTTGAAAATATCTAATGTTTTTTTATGTGAATAGACAAAAATTCTTATGCTTAAGTTGTTCAAGGAGACCTGCAAAATATTTTCATCATTAGACGTTAAAGTTTATTAAAGTGTATAAATGTTCTTCGTGGATAATTTATGCATGGGAGTTAGAATGAAAGAAATATTCACTCTTTTATAAACTTTTTTCATCTTTTTGAATCATTGTTTGAGCGCTTGAGGTGGGTGGGGATTCAAAGTGATCCAAAAGGCCTTTGCATTCTTTGACTCTAGGCCTTATAGAGAGTTGACGATCCTCTATATGTGGTCAAGGATATGAATCAACTCGAGCCTTTCAATTCTTTTCTATTTTTAAGTGCGTAAGTTACGTAATATATTGTCTAAGTACCTATTATACGTGTAATGTTCAATTTGTGTTTGTTCTCTTTTTCATTTTGTTTTGGGTTCTTGGCGGTGTTTCTTGGATTACCTTAGTTGGAGAAGTTTATCTTTTGAGCTTGTTTCCCCCATTTTTATTAAAAAAAACCAAAAATATAAGAAAATATAAAAAACCAAAAAATATTTACTTTTTATCCAACAACCCCCCTTTGTGTTATATTAGTATAAGTTTTTATTTACTAAGTTTATCTATAAGTGTTTGTATATAAGTTAGAAATTTAAGTTTTTATACTTTATTTACTTTTATATACTTTAGTATTTGTTATGAGTTTATAAGTTATATTATAAGTTCTTTGTTTATATAAGTTATTTATAAGTTATTATATTTATTAAGTTATAAGTTTTATTATAAGTCTTATCATATGTGTAGTAGTTAGTTTGTTTTATTTAGTGACAATGTGTGTGCATGCTAATTTGATTTCAAAAGTACAAACTTTCTCCGTGGGATCGACGCTTAGTTTCCCTAGCTATAGTTTTTATTTGATTATATTTTGGGGGTTAGCTAAGGTTATTTATAAATTTTTAATTTGTTTTGGACCGTACGACAAGTCCTCAACAGTATCCGTCACTCCGGTGATAGACCTTGTGGCAGTAACCAATTCATCGTTCATGCAAACCCTCCCAAAATGAACATTCTTTTACCATACACAGCCAACTGAATGGTTGAACATGCTTCGATCTTAATAGCTTCCCATCATATACGGGGAACTGACCCCGACATGATCTCTCCAAAAACATTGTTCAAATCATGCAATTAGTTAGCACCTTCCGTAAAGGAAACCACGACTACAGAAAATCATCAACCGTGCAAGAATCTAATAAGTGAGTTATAACTCAATCAACATTTCAAATCATTAAGAATGTTTGACCCAGGTTCCACCCTGTCACATCTGTGTATGCTTATCGTGTTCAATCCGTTGGGACACAGTCTACACCTCAGATACATCTATCATGATTGCCCATTAGTCGTGCATGGGAAGACTTTCCCTACAAGTCTGTTCGAACTTCCACACCTTGAGTTTAACGTTATCTTGGGCATGGGTTGGTGTACCGCCAACAAAACTGTAATTAATTATGAAGCACATACCGTTCGGATGCAAGCCTAAAAGAGTAGCAACAGCTCCCGAATTCATTTCTTACATGCAAGCTCGTCGACTCATTCACAAGAAGTATGAAGCTTTCTTGTGCACATTTCATGACATTTAACAGGAGGCGCCTCGGAGGGAAGAGATCCCTATAGTGTGAAACTTCCTCAATGCTTTCCCAGAAGAACTTTCAGGTCTACCTTTCACGAGGGAAGTAGAATTCTCCATCGTCTATTCTTGTTCTTTTGTGTTCCCTCAAAGAACTCTTGTCATTGCCTTTGAATCTTCTCAATTTGTTCTATGTTAATGGGAGTTAATAAATATCAAACCTAGATAGAATAAACATTGGCATTAGCAATGCGTCAATGTAAAACTTTATTCGAACATGAAGCTCTTATTATATTATTTCGATATTACGTTTATTTATTATTCAAAGTATTAAGTTGTCTTGAATGCTGAATATAAGGCTTTCGCAAATGTTTGGATTACTTTACTCTAAATAATTTATATTTATTTTAAACTATTATGAATGGGTGTTTTATTTTTCAATGTTTTTAAAATGTTATGCATGTAAATACTAGATTATTAGCATTTCGATTCACTAACTCATTCCGATTCACTGACTCATTTAAAATGAAACTCTATATCAACTACTGTCAGTTGAACAATTCGTTATCCTTTACCTCGTATCATGACTTATTTGATCAGCTTAGAGAATCCATTGTATTCTCTAAGATTGACTTACGGTCTGGATACTCACAAATCCCTGTTAAAAAAACTTGAACAAACTGACGATCAATAATCGCCACCCTTTACTATGAATGGACGACTTATTTGGTCAAATTCGAATAACCTGCTTGTTAGAAGCTATAGACCGCTCAACCTTGTTGAAGGAACTGATGCCTTGTTATGAAGCAACTAAAGACGTAATTGTTTATCGTCGAAAACATCGATGTAGTCTGAATTGACTAAATGAAATATAGTGATGCTGACAAGACAAATCGATTGACTTGTTTGACGTGAAAGATCGCGACGTGGTGATAATACAAAACAAGACGTAAAATAGTAACACCAACAGTGAAAGACCGAAGAATGAAAAAAATGTAGCTACACTGACCATGCAGTTTAGATTGATAATTATGGCTAACTCGTAATGTTTGTGGACGAAATGATTTCAACATGAATGCAACTTGGATTACAAAGGAACTGTTAGAGATGCAATTCTAAGTCTAATCTTTCAGGATTTACAAAGTTGGCATAACTATCCCCAGGACCCGGGAAAGCTTTAGCAAACTCTATTTTGTCTAAAAGCTCGTCAACAAAGAAAGAAGAAATGAAAAGTTTCCTCTGACTCAAAGACATGAAATTCTACCTCACCGCATCATCTAGAAATTTGATTAGGTTATCGAAATAACCGTCGATGTTCAAGAGACCAATGGGTCGATTGTGTAACCCTTCAGAAACCCACGAGATCAAGGTGAACAAACCTTCCATAGTGTCAACTCCTCCGGGAAGAATGATGAAAGCTTCCACGGCATGATTCATCTCAAAATATTTGTAATAGTTGCTGGAAACTGTATGCTCTACACCGTACGTAGGTCCATAGACACGTCGTGTTGCTATGTACCCCAGAATGAAACCTCTAACGAGACCACTATTGGTAAAAACTGTTGAAGCAACAGCTCCTTGTAGGCCAACGTTGCCTCCTCCATAAGCAAGACTAATTCTTCGCCTTACCAATTCCCTTTCCAAATCTACCATATTAGCCATAAACTTTGGATTTCTACCAAGAGAATGACTACCAAGTAGACCAACGAATCTTATGGTGTAAGGAAGTGTTCGAGAAGTTCCTTCCATAATGTGAGAATATGAGATACTCTTTGTTATATCCGGGCCTGGCCCTATCATACCCTCCCCCATGTCCCACACCATCATAAAAAACAAAGGACTTACGTTCAAACATTATGATCCATTTTAGTAAGAATTCAAAGTCCTTCAACCCGAGAGGCCAAAAATAACTTCGGACATAAGGGTTCTGCCAACCAACTCCCACTCCGCCAAACCCCACCCTAAACATCCAAAACTCCTTTCCATTTAATTCCTTTCAAAATAAAAGTTTTCCTACACTTATTTTAGCCCTTGGCCGAAAATAAGGTTGTATAAAATAAAACCTTTTGTTTGTTGTTATTTTCCTTCTTTTAAGCCTTTTATTCAACAAATAAAACCCACCCTCTATTCCATTCACCCCTGGCCAAAATACACTTCACAATCCGAACATAAACACCCACAAAGAGCCAAAACCCTGACCCACCACTAGCCACTCATTCCTGCCCATATTCCCTCACAAATAACCCAAACCCATAAGTCCAAAACCACACATTATACCCCCCCCCATCCCTGCCCCCTTTTATTAGCCAAAAACAACCCCCATTTTTACCTAAATAATAGCCACAAAAAAACCCAGGATACAACCACAAGGAACCAAAACACAAACCCCCCACAACACCAGCCCCATCCCTAAATTTTATCCCACTATGGAGACAGGTTTGAATGAAGAATGCCCCATGCTTTGATAGAGGATGTTGCTAGGAAGCTTCCTCATGTCTACATTCAATGTATTTTGTATTTCCCCCTTCCTCTCTCCCTATATAATCAGGCCCTATGGCCATTGTAAACATAACTTTGAATATTGAAAACTTCTTTTACTCTTTGAGTATTTATAAAATAGTGTGATGCTATTTTAGCCAAATTCCTAATTCTATATCTTAAGAGTAGTTATCTTAAGTGTGAGTTTTAGGTTCTAGATATTTGATTAAGTGTGTCATATCTTAATTAAATTCTAGATTCAAACCCCAAGTTAGGATAAGAGTGTGTAATATCTCTTAAACACCAACTTGGTTTATCCATCTCTGATTTTCTCCCATTTCATACCTCCACATTTCTCCCCTTAACCTTACTCTTTTCTTCCATTAAAATACCCAAAAGAACTCCTTTATCATCTCCATATATTTACAAGCCATTTCCCCACAAAACACCCTTTTCCCTACCCAGAATTCTGCCCAACAATCGATTATCTTGGTTGACAATCGATTATCTATCATCGTTGAAACACCTGCAGCCTTTAATAGTCGACTGTCCACTTTAGACAATCGATTATCACTTCCTCTTGAAATCCTGCAGCCTCATGAATTCCCTTGGAATAAGCTGCGAGCCTCAATAATAGATTATCATATACTGATAATCGACTATTCGCTTTCCCAGAAGTTTCTGGGTTTTAGCAGCACAGCTCCACAATCGATTATCACCTGGCCATAATCGATTATCACCTGCTCCTGAACCTTGAACTCAAGCTGCATCATCCCTTAATTCCTTCTCAAAATAACAACTCGTTAAGACCCCCGGTTCGGGTATAACATCTGGTATCAGAGCTTCTTGTTCCTACATCCCAAAGGACCAAGAACACACTTCCATTCTTTCTCCTTTCCTTCATCATCATTCCGACCAACCCCCAGCCATAAAAACCACAACCACCTTCCTTTTAGAACCATGTCTCACATCCTTCAAAGCTTGCTCTATGAAGACATTGCTGCTGACCAAAGGAAGCTAAAGAAAGATCTTGATCTTTTGATGTCAAAGATTGGAGAGTTCACCAATTCGGAGGATATTCCGACCTTTGAGGGAAGAAACGATCCGGAGAAGTTCCTACGGTGGCTCAAGAAGGTTGAACATATCCTAATCCTCAAGGATATGCCCGAAGGCAAAATGGTCAAGCTCGTAGCATCCCGTGTCCAACGAAACGCTTCCACTTGGTGGACAAATATTTCCACTAAGAGAAAGTTCGAAGGAAAACCCAAAGTGCAAACTTGGGAGAAAATGAGGAAGCTATTGATCAAGAGATTTTTGCCAAGGGATTACCATCACATGGTTCCCTCAAGCCCCTTTAAAACTCATACCTCAACCATACCTTTGTCTCCACAAAAACCACCCCATGAAGCCCCTCCAAAAACACCAAGAGCAAGCACCCTACGTATGTTCCCAACCCTCTCCATTCCTCCCCTCACACCTACACCTTAAGCTTCAATTGAAAACCAACCCCTCTCTTCCCTGAGCCCTGCCCCAATGGTCTCAAACCACAACCCCATGCCCCTACCCCAAATCTCCTCTAAAACTACACCTCCTCCCTCCTTAACTCCTACCCAAGATACTTCCCAGTTCACTCCCACTCCCGCGGTTCGACAGCAATCAAAACCATACCTTTACCTCTCCTAACCACTGCCCATCACACCCCCAACTCCTGTCCAACACCCCCACCCCAATCCGTCCCCAAAGTCGTGTCTTTAAGCCTACCACAAACCCCCAAGAGTACCCTTGAAGAGTCATCTTTCTTCATGGTTCAAACCCCCACCTTTGCTCCCCAATTTTCTAAGTCCGAACTACCTTACTCTCAAACTACCGAAACCATGCAGCCCACTACCCCAAAGATCATTTGGGATGAATATGATGACGAGGACTATAATCCCATTTGGGATGACGAACTTATCAAAAAGAAGGAAGAAGTGTTTGAAGACGCAGAGGATAACCCGTTTTGGGTTACAGAGATGAAAGAAGAAGATCAAGAAGAGAAGACCCACAAAGAAGCCGTCACTCCTGACGCGGAAATCTCTGCTCGAGACCTATCTTCGTTAACAGTACTTTGTACCAAACGTGTTGAGTTTTTGCAGGTCCCGTATGAAGAAAAGATTGAGGAGAATTGTGACTCGAAATGGCCCATTTAGCCCGGCGACCTAGTATGTGTTCACGTTCATAAGGCGCGTTTATTTAATAAACGCAAGTCAAAGCTACAACCCCAAGACGATGGCCCGTTTGAAGTGTTGGCAAAGGTTCACAAAAACTCCAACGCGGTCGATCTTACACGAGGCCTGAAAATCACTGCCACATTCCATCGAAGGGATCTTAGCCCGTACGAGGATTTTGAAGATCTTCCGAGTTTGAGGACAAACTCTTTTGAAGTCCGGGAGGATGTTATATCCGGGCCTGGCCCTATCATACCCTCCCCCATGTCCCACACCATCATAAAAACCGAAGGACTTACGTTCAAACATTATGATCCATTTTAGTAAGAATTCAAAGTCCTTCAACCCGAGAGGCAAAAAATAACTTCGGACCTAAGGGTTCTGCCAACCAACTCCCACTCCGCCAAACCCCACCCTAAACATCCAAAACTCCTTTCCATTTAATTCCTTTCAAAATAAAAGTTTTCCTACACTTATTTTAGCCCTTGGCCGAAAATAATGTTGTATAAAATAAAACCTTTTGTTTGTTGTTATTTTCCTTCTTTTAAGCCTTTTATTCAACAAATAAAACCCACCCTCTATTTCATTCACCCCTGGCCAAAATACACTTCACAATCCCAACATAAACACCCACAAAGAGCCAAAACCCTGACCCACCACTAGCCACTCATTCCTGCCCATATTCCCTCACAAATAACCCAAACCCATAAGTCCAAAACCACACATTATACCCCCCATCCCTGCCCCCTTTTATTAGCCAAAAACAACCCCCATTTTTACTTAAATAATAGCCACAAAAAAACCCAGGATACAACCACAAGGAACCAAAACACAAACCCCCACAACACCAGCCCCATTCCTAAATTTTATCCCACTATGGAGACAGGTTTGAATGAAGAATGCCCCATGCTTTGATACAGGATGTTGCTAGGAAGCTTCCTCATGTCTACATTCAATGTATTTTGTATTTCCCCCTTCCTCTCTCTGTAACGACCCGAAAACCGGCTTAGTAGTTAGCTCTTATTTTATTAAAAATAAATATTAAACCTATTTACTCAAAAATATGAATTATTGGTAAAGTTATCCGTTTTAAATGAAAATTGGGTTTTTAGGTAGATCTCGTAAAATGATGACCAACGATATATAATTTGTTAAATTTGGACATACGTGTAAAGCGTGGTGAGCATAATAGACATTACACTTCAATAAATAAATATAAGGGTTTTATAATAAAATAATAATAAATCAATATAATACTCTTAATTCTACCCGTAGAGGGATTGCCAAACCCATCCCCTTAAATATACACACGCACGCACAATTGAAGGGAGAGAAGAAAAGAAAAAAAAACATATACGGAGTACTGGTCGCCGCCGAAGAAGAACAAAGCAGAAGAAGAAACTCTGATCCGTTGTCACTGCTCCGTCAACAGCCGCTGACCACCGTGCCGCTGTTGTGCCGCCGCCGCGGGGATCGCCGGAAACAGCCCGACCAATTGATTCTTGTTTTGTTTAATTCGTCTAAGTAATCGAGGTCAGAACTTGCACATCTAACCCTAGATTTTGTATATAGATTTGAAATTCACGTTCGTAGTTTTTTACGTGGTTTATTTGTTTATAATTAAATTGTGATTTATCTATGTTATATGTTATTAGTAAAATTGATTGAACGAGGACGATCAGGTATGCTTTCTTTAATTGGTGTGATTTGCATGATAATAATCTTTAAAAAAACATAATACATAATGAATGATTTGGAATTGGATCGAACTGAGTTGTTTTAGGAAATTCCCGACGCCAGACGGTAGCTTGGTACCGCTTAACGGTACCCAGCTACCGCCTCAGGCCAAAACGTTGCTATCGGTATCTAAAACCTGACGGTAGAACGGTACCGTACTGACGGTACCCAGGTACCGCCAGACGGTGCCGAGGTACCGTGACGGGTACCGTACCGACAGCTGCAAATCTTCGTTGTTTGACTGATTGACCCAATTTGGAACCCGCATTGACTCTTAGACTTTATGTGTTGCATGACGGTAAATGGAAGGTGTTTACACTTGACATTAGGCCGTTATTTGGATTGCATGATGTTTTATTTAGCTACTTCTACTCTCTTGATATATTGTAAATGTGTTGTGATATGCCTCAAACAGATGAAGTAAATTGAAGTTGTTGTTAGCCTGGATCTGTATAATTAAAGTAAGTTAATGAGATAGGTTACCTAGATGAACTCTAGGACTACTTTATGAGAATTGAGATTGTAAGTTGACAATAGGTGTACAGCCTTGTGGACTTAGTCCAGTGGCATTCCGGTAAAGATGTACGTACATGGAATCTGGGATCTGATCCGTAGGATTGGAGGTTCCACCCAACCGACGCCGTAGGTACCGTGTTGACCAGAATCATGGCCGTAGGTAGTGATTCTGACGTCATAGAATAGACTTTGAGTCGTGGCCGTAGGTACTGGCTCTAAGTCCTAAGATAAGAATGTGGATAATGAGTAATTGGCCTTAGCCTAGAATAGGTTATGAGCTAGTGTTGGATATGGGTTAATGTAATGACCTGAATGTTGATTTGTGCAGATGAAGAATAAAGGTAAGTGATCTAAAGTATGTTGTTATAATATAGTTGTTTTATCTGATAATTGTTATGTGATATAATTACTGTTGAACTTGTGTGCATGATATTGTATGAAGTTATGAGCTAGTGGGTTCGTCTATGTGCGTAGTCGAAACGTTAGATAGATTCCACTCAGCTTCAATGCTGAGCGTGTAGCCCTTTTTCCTATTTGCTACACGCAGGTAACAGGAACGATGAATAATGAGACGGTCTTGGAGGCAGCGAGGGCGAAGAGATGGATGGATGCTAGCTGGAGGAGTTATCTTATTTAATATTTAAGTTTGAATTATTATATTCTTAAGGGCAGAACCCAAAGTTGTATTTTGATTAAGTACTTAAAGGCTTCCGCACCGTTTTGATTTACTCTGATGGATATTTAAATATTGTTTTGAATTAAATGTTTTAAATTGTTTTGGAAATTATTGTGTTTGAACGCCAATCTAGTGATAACCCGGTCTGCTGGTCCTTGTATTCGGGTCACGCGGGTTGGCGTGTTACATTTTGGTATCAGAGCAAGTGGTTTTAAAATCGGTTTTCGGACCCTTTCAAAAGAAGAATTTCAAAAAAAAATGTTTCAAAAAAAAAGTGTTGATTTGGTTACAAGGTACTTTAGCAGTAGCATCCGCATCTCTCGCAACTCCTCTGCCCTAGGAGGTAACTCTAAACTTTTATTATGCCCTTATGTAAAAATTATCGTCTTGATTGTTAGTTGATTTGTTTGTCAATTAATTTGTGAGTTATAAAAAAACATTGTGTAAAGAAAAAAAAATTTAAGCAAGAGAAAATTGAAATAATATACTCTGTAGAATTTTAAACAAAAATGTTGGTTATAAGAAAAATCATAATTATCCATGACGACTAGTGCGATCATGTTATTACAAAAAAAGAAATAATAATAATGCGTCACGTGTTGAAGCAAACGCGTAGGCGACTTCAAAAAAAAATTTTGGTCAAATTTAACCAATCAATCTTTAGCAGAATTGCTAAACTTTAAAGTGACAATTGACTTTTCACAAAAAAAAATATATGTTTGATTGTCCTTTTAACTACTTAGAGGAAAACAACATGGTGATTTCAAACCAAAAGAAATGAATCAGAAAAACATTTGATCAAAGATTAAAATGATTTCTTTTACATAGAAAAGGTACACATATCGTTGAAAAAAAAAATAAATTGAAATGCATTTATAAAGTTCACTCTTTACCTTAGAAGAACTTCGGGGACATAATTCCTTTTAAGGGGGAGAGAAATGTAACGACCAGAAAACCGGCTTAGTAGTTAGCTGTTATTTTATTAAAAATAAATATTAAACCTATTTACTCAAAAATATGAATTATTGGTAAAGTTATCCGTTTTAAATGAAAATTGGGTTTTTGGGTAGATCTCGTAAAATGATGACCAACGATATATAGTTTGTTAAATTTGGACATACGTGTAAAGCGTGGTGAGCAAAATAGACATTACAGTTCAATAAATAAATATAAGGGTTTTATAATAAAATAATAATAAATCAATATAATACTCCTAATTCTACCCGTAGAGGGATTGCCAAACCCATCCCCTTAAATATACACACGCACGCACAATTGAAGGGAGAGAAGAAAAGAAAAAAAACATATACGGAGTACTGGTCGCCGCCGAAGAAGAACAAAGCAGAAGAAGAAACTCTGATCCGTTGTCACTGCTCCGTCAACAGCCGCTGACCACCGTGCCGCTGTTGTGCCGCCGCCGCGGGGATCGCCGGAAACAGCCCGACCAATTGATTCTTGTTTTGTTTAATTTGTCTAAGTAATCGAGGTCAGAACTTGCACATCTAACCCTAGATTTTGTATATATATTTGAAATTCACGTTCGTAGTTTTTTACGTGGTTTATTTGTTTATAATTAAATTGTGATTTATCTATGTTATATGTTATTAGTAAAATTGATTGAACGAGGACGATCAGGTATGCTTTCTTTAATTGGTGTGATTTGCATGATAATAATCTTTAAAAAAACATAATACATAATGAATGATTTGGAATTGGATCGAACTGAGTTGTTTTAGGAAATTCCCGACGCCAGACGGTAGCTTGGTACCGCTTAACGGTACCCAGCTACCGCCTCAGGCCAAAACGTTGCTATCGGTATCTAAAACCTGACGGTAGAACGGTACCGTACTGACGGTACCCAGGTACCGCCAGACGGTGCCGAGGTACCGTGACGGGTACCGTACCGACAGCTGCAAATCTTCGTTGTTTGACTGATTGACCCAATTTGGAACCCGCATTGACTCTTAGACTTTATGTGTTGCATGACGGTAAATGGAAGGTGTTTACACTTGACATTAGGCCGTTATTTGGATTGCATGATGTTTTATTTAGCTACTTCTACTCTCTTGATATATTGTAAATGTGTTGTGATATGCCTCAAACAGATGAAGTAAATTGAAGTTGTTGTTAGCCTGGATCTGTATAATTAAAGTAAGTTAATGAGATAGGTTACCTAGATGAACTCTAGGACTACTTTATGAGAATTGAGATTGTAAGTTGACAATAGGTGTACAGCCTTGTGGACTTAGTCCAGTGGCATTCCGGTAAAGATGTACGTACATGGAATCTGGGATCTGATCCGTAGGATTGGAGGTTCCACCCAACCGGCGCCGTAGGTACCGTGTTGACCAGAATCATGGCCGTAGGTAGTGGTTCTGAGGTCATAGAATAGACTTTGAGTCGTGGCCGTAGGTAGTGGCTCTAAGTCCTAAGATAAGAATGTGGATAATGAGTAATTGGCCTTAGCCTAGAATAGGTTATGAGCTAGTGTTGGATATGGGTTAATGTAATGACCTGAATGTTGATTTGTGCAGATGAAGAATAAAGGTAAGTGATCTAAAGTATGTTGTTATAATATAGTTGTTTTATCTGATAATTGTTATGTGATATAATTACTGTTGAACTTGTGTGCATGATATTGTATGAAGTTATGAGCTAGTGGGTTCGTCTATGTGCGTAGTCGAAACGTTAGATAGATTCCACTCAGCTTCAATGCTGAGCGTGTAGCCCTTTTTCCTATTTGCATCACGCAGGTAACAGGAACGATGAATAATGAGACGGTCTTGGAGGCAGCGAGGGCGAAGAGATGGATGCATGCTAGCTGGAGGAGTTATCTTATTTAATATTTAAGTTTGAATTATTATATTCTTAAGGGCAGAACCCAAAGTTGTATTTTGATTAAGTACTTAAAGGCTTCCGCACCATTTTAATTTACTCTGATGGATATTTAAATATTGTTTTGAATTAAATGTTTTAAATTGTTTTGGAAATTATTGTGTTTGAACGCCAATCTAGTGATAACCCGGTCCGCTGGTCCTTGTATTCGGGTCACGCGGGTTGGCGTGTTACATTTTGGTATCAGGGCAAGTGGTTTTAAAATCGGTTTTCGGACCCTTTCAAAAGAAGAATTTCAAAAAAAAATGTTTCAAAAAAAAGTGTTGATTTGGTTACAAGGTACTTTAGCAGTAGCATCCGCATCTCTCGCAACTCCTCTGCCCTAGGAGGTAACTCTAAACTTTTATTATGCCCATATGTAAAAATTATCGTCTTGATTGTTAGTTGATTTGTTTGTCAATTAATTTGTGAGTTATAAAAAAACATTGTGTAAAGAAAAAAAAATTTAAGCAAGAGAAAATTGAAATAATATACTCTGTAGAAGTTTAAACAAAAATGTTGGTTATAAGAAAAATCATAATTATCCATGACGACTAGTGCGATCATGTTATTACAAAAAAAGAAATAATAATAATGCGTCACGTGTTGAAGCAAACGCGTAGGCGACTTCAAAAAAAAATTTTGGTCAAATTTAACCAATCAATCTTGAGCAGAATTGCTAAACTTTAAAGTGACAATTGACTTTTCACAAAAAAAAATATATGTTTGATTGTCCTTTTAACTACTTAGAGGAAAACAACATGGTGATTTCAAACCAAAAGAAATGAATCAGAAAAACATTTGATCAAAGATTAAAATGATTTCTTTTACATAGAAAAGGTACACATATCGTTGAAAAAAAAATTAAATTGAAATGCATTTATAAAGTTCACTCTTTACCTTAGAAGAACTTCGGGGACATAATTCCTTTTAAGGGGGAGAGAAATGTAACGACCAGAAAACCGGCTTAGTAGTTAGCTGTTATTTTATTAAAAATAAATATTAAACCTATTTACTCAAAAATATGAATTATTGGTAAAGTTATCCGTTTTAAATGAAAATTGGGTTTTTGGATAGATCTCGTAAAATGATGACCAACGATATATAGTTTGTTAAATTTGGACATACGTGTAAAGCGTGGTGAGCAAAATAGACATTACAGTTCAATAAATAAATATAAGGGTTTTATAATAAAATAATAATAAATCAATATAATACTCCTAATTCTACCCGTAGAGGGATTGCCAAACCCATCCCCTTAAATATACACACGCACGCACAATTGAAGGGAGAGAAGAAAAGAAAAAAAACATATACGGAGTACTGGTCGCCGCCGAAGAAGAACAAAGCAGAAGAAGAAACTCTGATCCGTTGTCACTGCTCCGTCAACAGCCGCTGACCACCGTGCCGCTGTTGTGCCGCCGCCGCGGGGATCGCCGGAAACAGCCCGACCAATTGATTCTTGTTTTGTTTAATTTGTCTAAGTAATCGAGGTCAGAACTTGCACATCTAACCCTAGATTTTGTATATAGATTTGAAATTCACGTTCGTAGTTTCGTATGATTGATTACGTGGTTTATTTGTTTATAATTAAATTGTGATTTATCTATGTTATATGTTATTGTTGAAATTGATTGAACGAGGACGACCAGGTATGCTTTCTTTAATTGGTGTGATTTGCATGATAATAATCTTTAAAAAAACATAATACATAATGAATGATTTGGAATTGGATCGAACTGAGTTGTTTTAGGAAATTCCCGACGCCAGACGGTAGCCTGGTACCGCCTAACGGTACCCAGCTACCGCCTCAGGTCAAAACGTTGCTATCGGTATCTGAAACCCGAGGGTAGGACGGTACCGTACTGACGGTACCCAGGTACCGCCAGACGGTGCCGAGGTACCGTGACGGGTACCGTACCGACAGCTGCAAATCTTCATTGTTTGACTGTTTGACCCAATTTGGAACCCGCATTGACTCTTAGACTTTATGTGTTGCATGACGATAAATGGAAGGTGTTTACACTTGACATTAGGCCGTTATTTGGATTGCATGATGTTTTATTTAGCTACTTCTACTCTCTTGATATATTGTAAATGTGTTGTGATATGCCTCAAACAGATGAAGTAAATTGAAGTTGTTGTTAGCCTGGATCTGTATAATTAAAGTAAGTTAATGAGATAGGTTACCTAGATGAACTCTAGGACTACTTTATGAGAATTGAGATTGTAAGTTGACAATAGGTGTACAGCCTTGTGGACTTAGTCCAGTGGCATTCGGGTAAAGATGTACGTACATGGAATCTGGGATCTGATCCCTAGGATTGGAGGTTCCACCCAACCGGCGCCGTAGGTACCGTGTTGACCAGAATCATGGCCGTAGGTAGTGGTTCTGATGTCATAGAATAGACTTTGAGTCGTGGCCGTAGGTAGTGGCTCTAAGTCCTAAGATAAGAATGTGGATAATGAGTAATTGGCCTTAGCCTAGAATAGATTATGAGCTAGTGTTGGATATGGGTTAATGTAATGACCTGAATGTTGATTTGTGCAGATGAAGAATAAAGGTAAGTGATCTAAAGTATGTTGTTATAATATAGTTGTTTTATCTGATAATTGTTATGTGATATAATTACTGTTGAACTTGTGTGCATGATATTGTATGAAGTTATGAGCTAGTGGGTTCGTCTATGTGCGTAGTCGAAACGTTAGATAGATTCCACTCAGCTTCAATGCTGAGCGTGTAGCCCTTTTTCCTATTTGCTACACGCAGGTAACAGGAACGATGAATAATGAGACGGTCTTGGAGGCAGCGAGGGCGAAGAGATGGATGGATGCTAGCTGGAGGAGTTATCTTATTTAATATTTAAGTTTGAATTATTATATTCTTAAGGGCAGAACCCAAAGTTTTATTTTGATTAAGTACTTAAAGGCTTCCGCACCGTTTTGATTTACTCTGATGGATATTTAAATATTGTTTTGAATTAAATGTTTTAAATTGTTTTGGAAATTATTGTGTTTGAACGCCAATCTAGTGATAACCCGGTCCGCTGGTCCTTGTATTCGGGTCACGCGGGTTGGCGTGTTACATTTTGGTATCAGAGCAAGTGGTTTTAAAATCGGTTTTCGGACCCTTTCAAAAGAAGAATTTCAAAAAAAAATGTTTCAAAAAAGAAGTGTTGATTTGGTTACAAGGTACTTTAGCAGTAGCATCCGCATCTCTCGCAACTCCTCTGCCCTAGGAGGTAACTCTAAACTTTTATTATGCCCTTATGTAAAAATTATCGTCTTGATTGTTAGTTGATTTGTTTGTCAATTAATTTGTGAGTTATAAAAAAACATTGTGTAAAGAAAAAAAAATTTAAGCAAGAGAAAATTGAAATAATATACTCTGTAGAATTTTAAACAAAAATGTTGGTTATAAGAAAAATCATAATTATCCATGACGACTAGTGCGATCATGGTATTACAAAAAAAGAAATAATAATAATGCGTCACGTGTTGAAGCAAACGCGTAGGCGACTTCAAAAAAAATTTTTGGTCAAATTTAACCAATCAATCTTGAGCAGAATTGCTAAACTTTAAAGTGACAATTGACTTTTCACAAAAAAAAAAATATGTTTGATTGTCCTTTTAACTACTTAGAGGAAAACATCATGGTGATTTCAAACCAAAAGAAATGAATCAGAAAAACATTTGATCAAAGATTAAAATGATTTCTTTTACATAGAAAAGGTACACATATCGTTGAAAAAAAAATTAAATTGAAATGCATTTATAAAGTTCACTCTTTACCTTAGAAGAATTTCGGGGACGAAATTCCTTTTAAGGGGGAGAGAAATGTAACGACCCGAAAACCGGCTTAGTAGTTAGCTGTTATTTTATTAAAAATAAATATTAAACCTATTTACTCAAAAATATGAATTATTGGTAAAGTTATCCGTTTTAAATGAAAATTGGGTTTTTGGGTAGATCTCGTAAAATGATGACCAACGATATATAGTTTGTTAAATTTTGACATACGTGTAAAGCGTGGTGAGCAAAATAGACATTACAGTTCAATAAATAAATATAAGGGTTTTATAATAAAATAATAATAAATCAATATAATACTCCTAATTCTACCCGTAGAGGGATTGCCAAACCCATCCCCTTAAATATACACACGCACGCACAATTGAAGGGAGAGAAGAAAAGAAAAAAAACATATACGGAGTACTGGTCGCCGCCAAAGAAGAACAAAGCAGAAGAAGAAACTCTGATCCGTTGTCACTGCTCCGTCAACAGCCGCTGACCACCGTGCCGCTGTTGTGCCGCCGCCGCGGGGATCGCCGGAAACAGCCCGACCAATTGATTCTTGTTTTGTTTAATTTGTCTAAGTAATCGAGGTCAGAACTTGCACATCTAACCCTAGATTTTGTATATAGATTTGAAATTCACGTTCGTAGTTTCGTATGATTGATTACGTGGTTTATTTGTTTATAATTAAATTGTGATTTATCTATGTTATATGTTATTGTTGAAATTGATTGAACGAGGACGACCAGGTATGCTTTCTTTAATTGGTGTGATTTGCATGATAATAATCTTTAAAAAAACATAATACATAATGAATGATTTGGAATTGGATCGAACTGAGTTGTTTTAGGAAATTCCCGACGCCAGACGGTAGCCTGGTACCGCCTAACGGTACCCAGCTACCGCCTCAGGTCAAAACGTTGCTATCGGTATCTGAAACCCGAGGGTAGGACGGTACCGTACTGACGGTACCCAGGTACCGCCAGACGGTGCCGAGGTACCGTGACGGGTACCGTACCGACAGCTGCAAATCTTCATTGTTTGACTGTTTGACCCAATTTGGAACCCGCATTGACTCTTAGACTTTATGTGTTGCATGACGATAAATGGAAGGTGTTTACACTTGACATTAGGCCGTTATTTGGATTGCATGATGTTTTATTTAGCTACTTCTACTCTCTTGATATATTGTAAATGTGTTGTGATATGCCTCAAACAGATGAAGTAAATTGAAGTTGTTGTTAGCCTGGATCTGTATAATTAAAGTAAGTTAATGAGATAGGTTACCTAGATGAACTCTAGGACTACTTTATGAGAATTGAGATTGTAAGTTGACAATAGGTGTACAGCCTTGTGGACTTAGTCCAGTGGCATTCCGGTAAAGATGTACGTACATGGAATCTGGGATCTGATCCCTAGGATTGGAGGTTCCACCCAACCGGCGCCGTAGGTACCGTGTTGACCAGAATCATGGCCGTAGGTAGTGGTTCTGATGTCATAGAATAGACTTTGAGTCGTGGCCGTAGGTAGTGGCTCTAAGTCCTAAGATAAGAATGTGGATAATGAGTAATTGGCCTTAGCCTAGAATAGGTTATGAGCTAGTGTTGGATATGGGTTAATGTAATGACCTGAATGTTGATTTGTGCAGATGAAGAATAAAGGTAAGTGATCTAAAGTATGTTGTTATAATATAGTTGTTTTATCTGATAATTGTTATGTGATATAATTACTGTTGAACTTGTGTGCATGATATTGTATGAAGTTATGAGCTAGTGGGTTCGTCTATGTGCGTAGTCGAAACGTTAGATAGATTCCACTCAGCTTCAATGCTGAGCGTGTAGCCCTTTTTCCTATTTGCTACACGTAGGTAACAGGAACGATGAATAATGAGACGGTCTTGGAGGCAGCGAGGGCGAAGAGATGGATGGATGCTAGCTGGAGGAGTTATCTTATTTAATATTTAAGTTTGAATTATTATATTCTTAAGGGCAGAACCCAAAGTTGTATTTTGATTAAGTACTTAAAGGCTTCCGCACCGTTTTGATTTACTCTGATGGATATTTAAATATTGTTTTGAATTAAATGTTTTAAATTGTTTTGGAAATTATTGTGTTTGAACGCCAATCTAGTGATAACCCGGTCCGCTGGTCCTTGTATTCGGGTCACGCGGGTTGGCGTGTTACATTTTGGTATCAGAGCAAGTGGTTTTAAAATCGGTTTTCGGACCCTTTCAAAAGAAGAATTTCAAAAAAAAATGTTTCAAAAAAGAAGTGTTGATTTGGTTACAAGGTACTTTAGCAGTAGCATCCGCATCTCTCGCAACTCCTCTGCCCTAGGAGGTAACTCTAAACTTTTATTATGCCCTTATGTAAAAATTATCGTCTTGATTGTTAGTTGATTTGTTTGTCAATTAATTTGTGAGTTATAAAAAAACATTGTGTAAAGAAAAAAAAATTTAAGCAAGAGAAAATTGAAATAATATACTCTGTAGAATTTTAAACAAAAATGTTGGTTATAAGAAAAATCATAATTATCCATGACGACTAGTGCGATCATGTTATTACAAAAAAAGAAATAATAATAATGCGTCACGTGTTGAAGCAAACGCGTAGGCGACTTCAAAAAAAAATTTTGGTCAAATTTAACCAATCAATCTTGAGCAGAATTGCTAAACTTTAAAGTGACAATTGACTTTTCACAAAAAAAAATATATGTTTGATTGTCCTTTTAACTACTTAGAGGAAAGCAACATGGTGATTTCAAACCAAAAGAAATGAATCAGAAAAACATTTGATCAAAGATTAAAATGATTTCTTTTACATAGAAAAGGTACACATATCGTTGAAAAAAAAATTAAATTTAAATGCATTTATAAAGTTCACTCTTTACCTTAGAAGAATTTCGGGGACGAAATTCCTTTTAAGGGGGAGAGAAATGTAACGACCCGAAAACCGGCTTAGTAGTTAGCTGTTATTTTATTAAAAATAAATATTAAACCTATTTACTCAAAAATATGAATTATTGGTAAAGTTATCCGTTTTAAATGAAAATTGGGTTTTTGGGTAGATCTCGTAAAATGATGACCAACGATATATAGTTTGTTAAATTTGGACATACGTGTAAAGCGTGGTGAGCAAAATAGACATTACAGTTCAATAAATAAATATAAGGGTTTTATAATAAAATAATAATAAATCAATATAATACTCCTAATTCTACCCGTAGAGGGATTGCCAAACCCATCCCCTTAAATATACACACGCACGCACAATTGAAGGGAGAGAAGAAAAGAAAAAAAACATATACGGAGTACTGGTCGCCGCCGAAGAAGAACAAAGCAGAAGAAGAAACTCTGATCCGTTGTCACTGCTCCGTCAACAGCCGCTGACCACCGTGCCGCTGTTGTGCCGCCGCCGCGGGGATCGCCGGAAACAGCCCGACCAATTGATTCTTGTTTTGTTTAATTTGTCTAAGTAATCGAGGTCAGAACTTGCACATCTAACCCTAGATTTTGTATATAGATTTGAAATTCACGTTCGTAGTTTCGTATGATTGATTACGTGGTTTATTTGTTTATAATTAAATTGTGATTTATCTATGTTATATGTTATTGTTGAAATTGATTGAACGAGGACGACCAGGTATGCTTTCTTTAATTGGTGTGATTTGCATGATAATAATCTTTAAAAAAACATAATACATAATGAATGATTTGGAATTGGATCGAACTGAGTTGTTTTAGGAAATTCCCGACGCCAGACGGTAGCCTGGTACCGCCTAACGGTACCCAGCTACCGCCTCAGGTCAAAACGTTGCTATCGGTATCTGAAACCCGAGGGTAGGACGGTACCGTACTGACGGTACCCAGGTACCGCCAGACGGTGCCGAGGTACCGTGACGGGTACCGTACCGACAGCTGCAAATCTTCATTGTTTGACTGTTTGACCCAATTTGGAACCCGCATTGACTCTTAGACTTTATGTGTTGCATGACGATAAATGGAAGGTGTTTACACTTGACATTAGGCCGTTATTTGGATTGCATGATGTTTTATTTAGCTACTTCTACTCTCTTGATATATTGTAAATGTGTTGTGATATGCCTCAAACAGATGAAGTAAATTGAAGTTGTTGTTAGCCTGGATCTGTATAATTAAAGTAAGTTAATGAGATAGGTTACCTAGATGAACTCTAGGACTACTTTATGAGAATTGAGATTGTAAGTTGACAATAGGTGTACAGCCTTGTGGACTTAGTCCAGTGGCATTCGGGTAAAGATGTACGTACATGGAATCTGGGATCTGATCCCTAGGATTGGAGGTTCCACCCAACCGGCGCCGTAGGTACCGTGTTGACCAGAATCATGGCCGTAGGTAGTGGTTCTGATGTCATAGAATAGACTTTGAGTCGTGGCCGTAGGTAGTGGCTCTAAGTCCTAAGATAAGAATGTGGATAATGAGTAATTGGCCTTAGCCTAGAATAGGTTATGAGCTAGTGTTGGATATGGGTTAATGTAATGACCTGAATGTTGATTTGTGCAGATGAAGAATAAAGGTAAGTGATCTAAAGTATGTTGTTATAATATAGTTGTTTTATCTGATAATTGTTATGTGATATAATTACTGTTGAACTTGTGTGCATGATATTGTATGAAGTTATGAGCTAGTGGGTTCGTCTATGTGCGTAGTCGAAACGTTAGATAGATTCCACTCAGCTTCAATGCTGAGCGTGTAGCCCTTTTTCCTATTTGCTACACGTAGGTAACACGAATGATGAATAATGAGACGGTCTTGGAGGCAGCGAGGGCGAAGAGATGGATGGATGCTAGCTGGAGAAGTTATCTTATTTAATATTTAAGTTTGAATTATTATATTCTTAAGGGCAGAACCCAAAGTTGTATTTTGATTAAGTACTTAAAGGCTTCCGCACCGTTTTGATTTACTCTGATGGATATTTAAATATTGTTTTGAATTAAATGTTTTAAATTGTTTTGGAAATTATTGTGTTTGAACGCCAATCTAGTGACAACCCGGTCCGCTGGTCCTTGTATTCGGGTCACGCGGGTTGGGGTGTTACACTCTCCCTATATAATCAGGCCCTATGGCCATTGTAAACATAACTTTGAATATTAAAAACTCCTTTTACTCTTTGAGTATTTATAAAATATTGTGATGCTATTTTAGCCAAATTCCTAATTCTATATCTTGAGAGTGGTTATCTTAAGTGTGAGTTTTAGGTTCTAGATATTTGATTAAGTTTGTGATATCTTAATTAAATTCTAGATTTAAACCACAAGTTAGGATAAGAGTGTCTAATATCTCTTAAACACCAACTTGGTTTATCCATCTCTGATTTTCTCCCATTTCATACCTCCCCATTTCTCCCCTTAACCTTACTCTTTTCTTCCATTAAAATGTAGGATCGTTTTTCTGGAACTTCCTAGTGGGTCACCCATCCTGGGACTACTCCCGTTCCTGCACGCTTAACTACAGAGTTCTGAAGTTAAAGAGGTGCCAAATGCTTCCTAAAACCAATTGGTGATAGGAAGGTGGACACTTTGTATTTAACCACATCTCAGTAGCCCCAAGCCGAGGTAGATTCCTATAGGGCACCCCCTATAGTTCACTACGGAAGAGCGGAACCCCACTACTGAGCGGTGGATGGACAGGAGGGGCTTCGCAAGATACACGACTCGTGTACCTCGTCAGGTTGGGCTATCAGTACCCGATACCGTGACTAGCACAGTAGCAAATCCCTAAGGGTGATCGATGGTCCCCCATAAGACCAACAATCTCCCCCCCAGCGACACCCGGGGGATTCGAGCCTGCTTCCTCGCTCCAATACCACTTGTAAGATCGTTTTTCTGGAACTTCCTAGTGGGTCACCCATCCTGAGACTACTCCCGTTCCAGCACGCTTAACTACAGAGTTCTGAAGTTAAAGAGGTGCCAAATGCTTCCTAAATCCAATTGGTTATAGGAAGGTGGACACTTTGTATTTAACCACATCTCTGTAGCCCCAAGCCGAGGTAGAATCCTATAGGGCACCCCCTATAGTTCACTACGGCAGAGTGGAGCCCCACTACTGAGCGGTGGATGGACAGGAGGGGCTTCGCAAGATACACGACTCGTGTACCTCGTCAGGTTGGGCTGTCGGTACCCGATACCGTGACTAGCACAGTAGCAAATCCCTAAGGGTGATCGATGGTCTTCCATAAGACCAACATAAAATACCCAAAAGAACTCCTTTATCATCTCCATATATTTACAAGCCATTTCCCCACAAAACATCCTTTTCCCTGCCCAGAATTCTGCCCAACAATCGATTATCTTGGTTGACAATCGATTATCTATCATCGTTGAAACACCTGCAGCCTTCAATAGTCGACTGTCCACTTTAGACAATAGATTATCACTTCCTCCTGAAATCCTGCAGCCTCTAACAGTCGATTATCACTCTTTGTCAGTCGACAATCTTCCCCTCCTACATTCCCTTGGAATAAGCTGCGAGCCTCAATAATCGATTATCATATACTGATAATCGACTATTCGCTTTCCCTGAAGTTTCTGGGTTTTAGCAGCACAGCTCCACAATCGATTATCACCTGGCCATAATCGATTATCACCTGCTCCTGAACCTTGAACTCAAGCTGCATCATCCCTTAATTCCTTCTCAAAATAACAACTCGTTAAGACCCCCGGTTCAGGTATAACACTCTTTCCATAATCGTGATATATATAGTCTCTGGAACATGACCATTGATGGAAAATAATTATCACCAGCCAAAATACGTACAGTAAATGGATTCAAATTACCTATAGACGAGAACATACTCGCTAATACTATAAATTGCTGACGATATGGCGTATTGAGACTCTTGAACAATTAGATTCGCTGTCCTGAAACACGTTCGAATCCAAGACGAAAAGTCAAAATAGCTATTCCTAAGATAATAACCACTTGAGTAATTTCCAAAGAGTGAAACATTGAAGGAAGAAAATCTACGATTAGTAACAGCAATTCGCAAACGCTATCTTTATATCTCGTGACTCATATCCTTGAATTACTCAAACTTGATGTGTTAACTACACTCTTGAAACATCTCACTTGATCAATCTTGAAAAGATTGAATTCCATTATTTATATCAAAATAATAAAACCACGATTCTTCATTAAACGAAAAAATGCTTAATCATACCGATCTTTGAAAACTATACCTTGTGGAATACGTGACTAGATCACAATAGTAAAACTACCCTGACTTGAACATTATGTTTGAACCGCTCTTTGCGGACCACAAAACAATCAATACAATTACGTTATCTCTGAAGATTATTATCGATGATCTTATTGACCAAACAAACTCCGTTATAACCCTGGCAAGGAAATGTATGTGCGACAACCCAAGAAGAAATTACGCCAAAATGATCAAGCTGGATCATTCAAAAAAAATCCCGAATTAACATACGATGTTGGTGTAAGAACTCATATGACTCCTTACTCTTTGAATTCGTAAATTGAATCACATACTGAAGATGTTCTCTTTGTAACGCCATGAAAACCGGCTTAGTAGTTAGCCATTATTTTAATAAAAATGAACATATTATTTATTAACTTTAAAATATGAATTATTTGTAAGTTGACCATTTTAACTAAAAGTTAGGTTTTCGGGTAGATCTCGTAAAATGGTGACTAACGATGTATAATTTGTTAAGTTTGGACATATATGTAAAGCGTGGTGAGTAAAATAGATAATACATTTTAATAATAAGTTAAAAAAATGTTGCAATATGATATTAGAATAAATATTAGTAATAAAGAATTGGCGTGTGATCGTTTTCCAAACCTGAAGAAAAAGAGGGCCACTTGAAGGTATTTAATGTACGGAGTCCATCCAATCTCCATCCCCATCTGTCTTCTTCGTTTCGCACGCAACCAGGGTCAATCGCCGGAAAGCTTCGCTAGGCATCGTCGAGAAAGCTTCGCCGGAAATCTTCACCGGAAAGTTATATCTTCGTCAATCGAGGTGAGTGGTGGTATCTCTGGTTAAAATTGATTCGTAGATTAGGATTTGTTGATATATTCTCGTTCAATTTACGTTGAATTTGTGATTAGGGTTATCGGATTGTGTGATTAATTGTGTTTGGATTCGAAATTAGCATTGGTTTTTGGGAAATTGGGATTGGATTGTTCCTCCTCTCATTTTTGCGTTCGGTCTCTATTTTGTTCTTTCTGTGTTTCGCCCAAATCTGTTGTGTACAACGATTCTTTGGCCTCGTGCTAGTACGCTGGTCCATTCGTCTTTGCATTCTGCTGCCGTGGAGTTTTGCTGTCAGCCGCCGCCACCTGCTACCGCCATTAGACGCAGAGGGGTGCCGCTGCCGTTGTTGGAGTGTCGCAGTTCGGTGGCGGAGATGCTGCTGTCCACCGTACTCGGGCGATGACACACACGGACTGAAGAATTCTGCTGGGCCGCTGGACCTTGTCGCCGCCGCTGTGTTCAGGTCGTCTAGTTGCTGCCTGGCCGCCGTGAGGAAACCGTGAAGTTGCTGGGACGCCGATTGATGCCGCCGGATTGCTGCTCTGTTCCGTCGCTGGAGCAGTGCAGACCTGTTCTTGTTCTTCTGCTTACAAACAAAATAAAGGAACAAAAATATAGTTTTGTTATTTGCAAGTTGGCCCAAGTCTTTAAATTGTTTTCAATTTGGCCTTCTTCATACTTTGACCTTAAAATTTAAACATTGAACATCAACCTAAGTCTATGAACAAATGTAATACGTGAAGAAAATCAGGTTTGCTTAATATGGTGATGAGTTTATCGAGAGTAACTAGAGAATAAGGTCATGCGGGTGACGTCGTTCATCCGGTGGTCTCGAGGGTTAAAACGTGCGCATGGTGGTCATTGACCCCTGGCGAGAGCCAGCGGGGGCCTACACCCCCTCCATTGCGAGAGCTTTGGAGTTATGAGTGTCGGTTTGGGTAAGAGCCTGGATTCCATTACTCCCGTAAGTATGAATTGGATTATATTAGCAGGCATATGGAATAAGTACGCATAAGAACTAAACTAAATTAAAAGGGTAATTAGTGGTACTGTTGGATAACGATATTTGCTAATTCTTGTGATATTTGTTGGCCATGGGTGCAGCAATTATCCCGTGGCGGAGGCTATGTGGGCCAAGTCACAATCGAATGTCATGAGCGCTTGTGTGTTGAATGCACTATAAGGCTAGGGTATGCGCCTCTTCTAACACCAATTGGTTTTAGAAGAGTTGGTAGCGCCTGAGGTCTTACAAGTGGTATCGGAGCCAAGGTCACGAGTTCGATTCCCAGCGGGAGCAATTGCTGAGGGGGAGATTGTTGGCCATGGGTGCAGCAATTGTCCCGTGGCGGAGGCTATGTGGGCCAAGTCACAATTGAATGTCATGAGCGCTTGTGTGTTGAATGCACTATAAGGCTAGGGTATGCGCCTCTTCTATTACCAATTGGTTTTAGAAGAGTTGGTAGCGCCTGAGGTCCTACAATATTGTTTGATTATATATTAGTGGGTGCTAGTCTATGAGTTGGTTTTAGCGTTAGATATTTCCACTCTCCCTATTTTTACAGGTAGGGATCAAGGATTAGACGAGGAGCAGCCGGGAGGACAGTGAGGCGTGACGCTGGTGGATGACCGGAGCTGTTTTATTTAAATTGAATATAGTTGTTGAATGTGTTTACTTAAATTACTTGAACGTTGAATGTTGTTTTTTAAGGCTTCTGCAACGTTTGAATTATTTACTCCGATTATTTGTGAATTGTTTTTTTTAAATAAATGTGAATTGATGTTTTATTATTAAATGTTTTAAAATATTGGGCATGTGAATACCAAATTCGTAACAACCCGATTCGCTAGCTCGTTGGTTCGGGTTACGCGGGTTGGGGTGTTACATTTTGGTATCGGAGCATGTGGTTTTAAAAATGATTCTCGGAAAAAAAAAAGAGTAAATTTATTTTCAAAAAAAAATGTTTACTCCCAAAAAAAAGGAAAAAGAAAAGGGCATCCACAGCTTCATGACGTCAGCTCTGAATCCTTATTATGTACATATATGAAAATTTTGTCTTGATTATTAGTTGATTTGTTTGTTAATTAACATGTGATTTACATGAAATAATAAAAAGGGAATCGTTGTGTAAAACAAGAAGAACATAAGCACGAGAAGGTGAAAGTGTTCAAAAAAAACTTGCTTATGAAAAAAAATATTGAATCCAAGAAGTAAATTATTAAAAAAAAAGAAAAAAAAAAATTAGTGAGCCAATTGAAAGAAAGTCTTAGAAATTTCTATACATATGGAAAATAAAATATTTTACTCAATAATCATTCGTTTCGTTGATTACTGAAATAAGAACCAAATTCAGAAGGGGCTGCAGACCTGGATGAATAAGGATGCTTTATTTTAGTGTCAGACGAATGTGACAACTTAAGTAACGTAAAAAGTGTTTTTCTTTATTAAAAAAAAAAGGGTTAACAGTAAATCTTGTAAAGCAAAAAAAAGTACATTGTTTTAAAAAAGGTAGTTTTTCCCATAGTATTGCTTACCTTTAAAAAAAATGGTGTAATAAGGATCGTGGATGTATAATGTTTGAATTAGCAGAACAAACGGAATATAAAAGTATTCTGACCAAAAAAATATTTGTTACTTAAGTAGTTAAATGGTAAAAATGCAGAATGGATCCTATCGTTAATTATGACAACGATCATCACTCAGAGGATGGGAGCGTGCAACAGAACGGCCACCAGAATATGAACATGAACCAGAACGTCCCACACCAAGAGGCGCCGAATGGTGGGCCTGTTGGGGTTCCCCAGATCGACCATGCGATGATGATGCAGCTCCTACAGCAAGTTCTGATCATGAATCAGAATGCCTTAGCGCACGTTCGACAACCGGAACCGAGGATCGCGCTCGAGAAACTGAAGAAAAACGGCGCTGAAGAATTCCTAGGCGAGAACATCGCCGACCCATTGATTGCATTTAGATGGATAGAGCGCATACAACGGGTATTCGAGAATTTGAAGGTTCCAGCTAGCGAGTGGGCCGATTTTGTGGTCATGCTTTTACAGAGTAATGCGTACGAGTGGTGGAAGCGCACTACTCGAAATGCGAATAATCTAGCAAAAGTGACGTGGGCGTACTTTGATCAAGTGTTCAGAGAGGAGTACATTCCCGAGTCGTTTGTGGAAGAGAAACGAGAAGAGTTTCTACAGCTCGAGATGGGTACGATGAGTCTTCCCGAGTATCGTCAGATGTTCGACCATCTCACTGAGTTCGGCTAGGACTTGGTGAACACCACCAAACGTCGTTGCGATAGGTTCGTGAAGGGCATGCGCCCGAAACTTCAGAAGCACATGTCTACTGCATCTAGGCAAGACTTTGGTGATATGTACGAACAGGCCAAGGAAGTGGTTCGAACTAAAGAAGGAGTGAGTCAGAAGAACAACCAACAATCAACTAAGACAACTATGCATGCAGCTAGCATGATCAAGACCCTTTCGGGAAAGAGACCTCCAAGTGGACCCGAGCTACAAATCTCAAAGAAGGCCAACTCATTACCCACTCAATCCGTAGCATCTACGAGCAAGGGCAAGCAACCAATGCATCCGTTGTGTTCTGATTGCAATCTTCATCACTTAGGTGAATGCTAGAAGAAGCTGGGGTTGTGTATGGGATGTGGTCAGTCTGGCCACTTCCGAAGGAATTGCCCGACCAATCCTGGTTTTCCATTCTCTACTGTGCCAGCACCGAGTCATACGCCTACTACTAGACCTGCGCAGAGTGAGCGTACGACCGCTACATCTCAACGTCCTTAAAGACCACAACAGCCTGCTGCACAACAGCAAGCTAGAGCTCCAGCTAGAACTTATGCCATGCAGGGAAGAATTGATCCTAATCCGGACGTCGACTATGGTACGTCCTTATATGCATTGTAGGTATAGATTGTGGTATGAGATCTTAACTTAACTACGTATTGTGACCGTACCTTCTTATTTGGTTACGTGTATAGTTGTAAAGAGTAACAACAATTTCTTACGACTCCACGTAATCCGCGTGAATTCAATGTCTTTGTCTTTTTTTTTCAACGACACAAAGGAATTTCGAGGACAAAATTCTTTTAAGGGAGAGAGAAATGTAACGCCCTGAAAACCGGCTTAGTAGTTAGCCGTTATTTTAATAAAAATGAACATATTATTTATTAACTTCAAAATATGAATTATTTGTGGTGGTCCCGAAGTGGTGAGTTACAAAGTCTAGAGGGGGGGGGGGGAATAGACTTTGTTACAAATTTTAAAAACTTTTTCGTTTCTTTTGAGAACGTGAAAATGAGTGTTAATCTAGAGTTCTTGTGAACTTTAGATTATGTGCGGAAGTTAGTGGGAAGAGTGAGCAGTAATCAATATGGATGGGTTAGTTTTCTCAGTTAATATAATTGCAAGTAAGAATAAAGATAAAAGAGAGAGACACGCAAACTTTAACGAGGTTCGAAGGTGGGGTAATCCTTCTACGTCCTCAAAATCCACTATGTAGTTGGTTGTTGAATAATGAACCAACAATTACACTTGTGTGAATTTCTGCACGGTATATCTTCGCAAGGCCAATGTTGCTACTGCACTCGTGCTGGTTTTGTTGTTCCTTCGAAGGTCACGCTTCTTCAACAACTGCAAGGTCCGAACAATAGGACTTGCAAGACCAACTTGTAAGAAAGTTGACCTACCCCTTTCAATCAATAAGTTTGATCAAAAGTTGTATCCTTCAACGTGGTGTGGTACTTGAGGCAAGGAAACCTTCAAGTATTTACACTATAGCTTTTTGGAAGGAGGAGAAGTTTGCTTCTGGATAAGGAGTTTAGAAATCTCTCTTTATCAAGCTTTTTGGGCTAACTGTGAATGAGGTAGCCTCTTTGTGGTTGTTCTTCTTATTGTTGATGAGTTATTGTATCTCGATTTCCCTAGTCTTCCAAGGATGCTATTTATAGCTGGATTGGATAATCTATCCGTTGAATCAAAATAGACTATCCGTTGCATTTGCTGGCTTCAATTTTGAATGAAGATTGGGATTTGAAGATTCCTCATTGGAATCGGTGTTTGGACATACCCAATTGTTAAAGGAGAGATTCCTTTTTCCATAGAGTCCGTCTTCTAGCTGTTGTTCAAGTATTCTGGACTGTAGAACTTTACTCTGTTTGTCTTCTAGTGCTTGTTTAGGAATTCTGGACAGGTTCTTCAATTCTTAGAGGTCCAGACTTTGTCTTCGAGTCATTTGTTCTTGAATCAGCATAATTATCTTCAATCTAGCCGTTGAAAATCAAGAGATTGATTTTTCCTTACCAACGGGTAGAATTTCTTCATTCAAGACTTAGATAATTTTCTAAGTCTTTTCTCACTTGTCCGTTTTTTGAGAATTCCGGTCTTCCCTGAGGCATCCGGTTCTTAGCTGACAAATCCAGAAGAGTCATACTCAGTCTTCCTGGTGAGAAGGAAATCCGCGCTAGTCTTTTGACTTAGCCTTCAGCGGGTTGTAATGAGACATCCGGTTCTCATGTAATATTCTGATAGGAGGATTTTTGTTTGCTTTGAGAAATCCTTACTTGTCTCTGATATTTCCGATCAAGATATCCAATTTCCAAATTTTTTTGAATTTGATTAAGTCTTCAGGCATCAAACCATTTAAGGAACTATCACAACTTAATTGGAAATCTCAAGAACTTGGTTTTAACAATATTTCTAAAAATTACATTGAATATCTGGGGAGACCTAAAGTCCCTATTACATTCTAAATACATCATCATCAAAATCTATGATATATTTTTTTCCAACAATTTCCCCCTTTTTGATGATGACAAACAAGTGTTTAAGAGTTCCGGTCACTGTACTGAGAACTAATTTTGTAACTCTCTTTTAGTTTCTCATAATATACAGCTTGTTAACAAAAACTCTTAAACAAATACAATTCAAATTACAATAATTCCTAAACCAAGTCTTGTCTTGAGATTTTGTGATTTCTTCCGCCATTGACCGTTTTCAGCTTCAGCAGATTCTGCTTGGCGGAGCGGTTGGCGTTGCTTTGATAGATCTTTAATATCCAAAGTGGATATTTAAGATCTTGGAAGCAACACATTGCTCAAAATAAGAAGAAAGATAGAGAGAGTGTTGTTCCAGAGAAGGTGTATGGTGTAATCCTGAAAAATACGAGATTTTCACCATAGACCTTCTCTACTGCCGAGATTCTCACGATAGACTTTGAAAGTCTTTTCTTCTCAATAGGCTTCTTCCATTGCCGTCTATGAGGGTGAGAAAGAAAAATTTTTCCATTGAGGATATTTTTCTTGGTGTGTTTCTTAGACAGTGAGTTTGAAGACTTTTCATATTGAAAGAGCTGTTTGTGATAGGAATGGATTGAGATATCTTGATTTAAATAAGAGAGGAGGTAGAGAGAGGGGAGGTTCACGGGTTCCATTAATTGGGTAGATGGAACAGTGAGAGTGAAAGAGTTTCAACTTCCAAGAAGTTGAAAAGTAGAAGGAATCTTTAAACAATTACCAATGAATTGAAACTGTTCCAATTTGAAAATCAGTTTCGTTTGGTTTGAGAACCATAATTGTTTTAATTTGGCTAAGTCCAAAAGAGTGGCCCAAAAAGAAAAGAAAGCTATGTACTAAAGGGAAATTATTCCTATTGGGTTCTCAAGGCCCAAAATAAGGCTATCATTTTTCATTCCCTATAGTTCTAATTTCTACTTAGGACGAGGTAGTACCAAAACAAATATGAATTTTATTTTTAAAAGAAAAGTGTACTATTTTTCCAAAGTCCTGTACATTCTAAACATCCTAAGGACCAGTACTTTTAGAGCTTGTTGGAAATGAATTAAGGACTGAAGCTTAGTTTAAGAAGACAGATTTTGTAAAGTACCTGAATCGGAGATTTCCAATTTTAGTCCCAAAACTGAGATATCCGTCTTCCGTTGCTTAGAGCTTATCAATAATTCATTGCCAAAAACAATTGTTAGCCAAAAACTAGTTAAGTTCCCCCTGAATTACATCCCCCCTGAATGTATGCGCTAAGAATAGATCTCAAAAACATACTTGAATTAGGTATAATCAAGCATAGTGAGCACAATTAAGAGAAATATTAAGGCAATGTTTAAACCAATAGAGCAATGTTTAAATAAGAAGGTGTTTTCATCAAAGCAAATTAATGTTTTCACATACTTTCCCCCTGATTTGATGAAAAAAGCCTTCAGTGCTTCTTGCGCTTTGAAGATTCAGCAATCTCCCTGATGCCTTGCATGTTTCCACATAGTTCTTTATTGCGCCTTATGTTGCTCCGTCTCTTCCCTGTTTGATTTTCATTTGGGAAGTGAGCAGCAATTGTTCCTACAGCCTCTGTTCCATCCAATCCGGAGCTGGATAAGCGCTGTGTTGAGTTTTCCGGATTGCTTCTCTGAGCTTCAAGGACTAGATCAGTCAAGTTTAGATGCGTAGGAATGTAAGAGACTTCTCCTTCTTTGACTGCAATGGGGAGCTCTGGAATCAAGGATGGACTGTGTTGTTGAAGAACCACTTCCATCTTGCGATTTCCAGAATTTGTGGTAAGAAGTCTGAATAGTTTGTATGCTTCCTTCTGATTGTCAATGATTACCTTCAAGTAGTCTTTGGTTACTACTTGATTTCCTGAAGACACTGCCAGAGCTGCTCTGATGTCCATTTGGAGAATGGACATTTGTTTTTGTAGACTGATTGTGACATTTGCTACTTGCTCTCTGATGTTGTTAGCCTCCTTGAGTTGAAGATAACTATCAGATGCATATGTCTCCATCGTGTTGCTCACAGTGTTACTCAATAGAGATAAGATCTCTAGAGTCTTATCCACTGATTTGCTTATCTCCTTGAGATTGGAGCAATGTGTTTCTTCGGATTTCTCAATCAGTTTGTTTTGCCTGGCTTCCATCTGCTCTATCTCTTGCCTAAAGGAGGCATGTTGAGATGCTAGGGTTGAGTCAATCAGCCCTTGGACCTTCTTTGTCCAGATTTCCGGTACCTCATCCGGAAGAGTAGGAATGGAAGAGCTATGGAAATGGAAGTTGTTTACCTGATGAGAAGAGAGAGTTCTTTGGAAGGGTTGCATAGGAAGAGATTCAGCATCATCTTGTACATCTTCTTCATCATTGATCTTCAGGGTTCTTTCAGATTCTTCTTCTGCTTCCCCAAGTGTGAAGTTTGATATATTCCGAGAGAGGGAGTCTCTTTCTTCTGCTTCATTCTGTCCTTCAAAAATGGCTACTGGAGATTTGGAGGCCTCCAGTTCTGCCATTTGAGTTTCCTTCTCAGCTTCTGCAGAACTTCTCTGGGCTTCTACAGCTTGCTCTTCTTGAGCTTCATTTGTTTCTAGAGTTTTGGACATCTCCAGATTTTCTGTTGACTCCTCCGGGATCTCTGCTTCAGTAGGGTTGGTGATCTCACAAGGATTTGTGAGAATCTCTAAAGCTTCAGAATAGAGAAGTTGCTGGAATTCTTCATTTGATCCTTCCTGGTTCTGTTTTGGTGTAGAGACTTCAGCTTCAGGTGGAACAGTTTCAAAGGCAGATGAGGCTTCCGGAAATATTTGGAAATCCTCAGCTGTTGTTTCCAAGTTAGCTTGTGCTTCAGAAGTGAGAACCACCTGATCTTCTGTGGTTTTTGAAAGGACTGGTTTGTATACTGCAGGATCCTCATCATCCACCTCAAACTCTGAAATTGGTGAGGTGACCAAGTGTTCCAGATGCAAATCTTCATAATTCCTTTGCCATACCCAGTCAACATCCAGGATTTGCTCACAGCAATAGTTGATTGGCAGACCTAAGCATTTCTTGATGATCTTTTCATTCTTCAATTGCTGGTCCCAACTCAGCAACTGTTCTGCTGAATTTCCAACTTTCCAAGCTCTCCAGTCATAGTAGAGCTGCTAGAATTGATTCTCAGCATCATCTACTTGAGGTTGTGAGGAAGTTGGAGAATTCTGAACTTGAGGAATTTCCTCTTCAAGTTGTTGAGGACTCCGGTTGTGAGCAGAGGTTTCCTCAGTTGGTTCCTTCTCCTTCAACTCATCCGGATTGACATGTCCAGATGTTGAGGGAGACGTGATCTTCCTCTTCTTTTTCCTTTGTAGTTCTCCTTGGTCAGAGATTTCATCTTCTTCTTCAAGATTGATTGGAGCAAGATTCTGTGGTACTTCAGCACTGGGAGAGGGAGACACCACTTGTTTCCTCTTTACTGATTTGTTCAGACTCATGATAAGGACATTGTCTGAAGAACTTTCCTCTGCAGTTGTGCTAGCACCAGCTCTGTTTTCCCTTTTGGAAGACAGATAGTACAGCCAATATCTGGCTTCATACTTCTTTCCTTCAGAAGCAGCACCCAAGGACTCCAAGATATGTCCAATGTACATACCTTGACAAAGGTATTTCTGGTTGGGTTTTCCCAGGTGCTTTGAGATGGAATTGAAGAAATGAGCAGCCCAATTTACCTTAGACTTGGTAATGAGGGCATTGATGATTGAGGTTCTCATGTTTATTCCGTTGTTTAGGGGAGTATATTTTTGGGCAAATTTTTTTTCAAAAAAATAAGTTTTGGGTCCAAATATTTTTGTCATTCTTAATTGCATATCTCCTTATTTAGAGCATTGTTTTTAAACATTGACCCAAAAACTTCAATTTTTTTTGTGCTTTATTCTGAAAGATAACAAATGCTTCTTTGCAAGCTTGTCTTGAGTCTTAAGCCCATTTTCTTGGTAAAAATGACCTTAAAATGTTTGAAATCCTTATAGGTTACCTTAGAATTTTGTTTTCTAGAACTCGCCATCCACATATTATCTAGATGCTGCCTAATCAACCATTGCGTGATATTAAAATCTGAAGAAAAAAAAAGAGAGAAACCAGTTTTAGGAGCCTTTTATTTTTAGAAAATTGAGTGATTTTTATATTTTTAGGCTTATTGATGAACCTTGCTACCGCTGCTATTGAGCCATTCTAAACCATAGGATTCCACTAGGAAACTTTTTTGTAGCAGCTTTAGAGCATTTGTTAGAACCCAAGAAAATCCACATCATACTTCTCCATCCTTGTAGGATTTCTAGCTCACTTTATTTTTTAATGCTCTGGGCATAAAGTCTTAAGTGTGAGTTTGTAAGGTGCACTTTGTTTTTCTTGATGATGATAAAAAGTTTGGTTTCTTTTGGTCTTTTGAACGAGGACGTTCAAGTCTTAAGTGTGGGGGTATTTGATAAGTCGTTTTTGGGTTAGTTCTTTTTATTCTTTTTTATGCATTTTTTATATTTTTAGTATTTAATTTTTAGTTCTTTAGTTTAGTTTTATTTTAATTCTCATTTTTACAATCTTTTATTTTTCTTTCATAAATAGTAGTTTTTTAATCATTTTTTACATTCTATTATTTTTATTTTATTTTTCCTAACCAAAAAATTATCAGATATCTTATTGTTTGGAGAAAAATATAGCAAAAGGCCAAAACGGAGTTCAAGTTTGAAAAGAAGAGATTGAATTTAGCCCAAAGCCCAAAGCCATCAACAAATACAACCCATCTCTGCTCCCTCATTCTAAGTCAACGAAGAAAGGAAAAAAATGCGCTCCATCTCCTTGTTCTTCGAAGAGTAACGGCGACGACCAAGCCTCCAACGGCTCTTCTCCAACGTTCGCCAAAATCAATGCTCCAACGGAAGAATTTGGCTCTCCATTCTATAAATTGAAGCTTCACAAGGGGGAAACAGAGGGGGAAAACACGAGGAACAACAACGATTGAGAGCCGCGGCGGTGGTGATGACCGGCGAGTTAGTCCGGCGTCCGGCGGCAAAAGCTCCGGCCAGAGGTTTATCGGTTCCTTCAAGCTCCAATTCTTCAATTACTTCTTCTTCTTCAATAATTGGTAACCCTATATGTTATTTCTTCAATTTCTTCTCCAATTTCTTTGTAAAAGTGTTGTTTCAATTCAAATTTACATTTTTTTTTTGCTTGTTGTATTAATTTCGAAAATTCCAAAATGGTTAGTGTTTCTTTATGGGTTTTTTTTTATGTTATATTAAATCCCTTATGAATGAAAATTGATTCTTACTAGTTTCTTCAATTTTTGCGCAAATTGATGTTAAATTGGTTGAATTATAAATTTGATTTCATAAGTAGGTTGGTATGTCGAATTCGGTTATCATTGAAGCTAATTTAGCTACATATTTTAGTTAAGTGATTTCCGAATTCATACGCGAATCTTTTTTGTGACTTGTGTTTTGTAAAATTTTAAGGTAAATGATCTTCTTAGCCACATAAGTTGAACGTTTTCCTTAAGATTCGTTATAAAGTGATTGTTAATGTCTTGGTGTTCTTGTTTGTTATTTTCATAAAAATTGGGATTGTTTAAGCGCAATAAACAACTCTTGATTTAATGAAAATATGTAATGTTCTTTTATGTGAATAGATTACAATTCTTATGCTTGAGTAGTTCAAGGAGACCTGCAAAATATTTTCATCATTAGACGTTAAAGTTTATTAAAGTGTATCAAATGTTCTTCATGAATACTTTGTGCATGGGAGTTAGAATGAAAGAAAGATTCGCTCTTTTATAAACTTTTTCATCTTTTGGAATCATTGTTTGAGCGCTTGAGGTGAGTGGGGGTTCAAAGTAACCAAAAGGCCTTTGAATCTTTGACTCCGGGCCTTATAGAGACTTGACGATCCTCTATATGTGGTCAAGGATATGAATCAACTCGAGCCTTTGAATTATTTTCTATTCTTAAGTGCGTAAGTTACGTAATATATTGTCTACGTGCCTATTATACGTGTAATGTTCTATTTTTGTTCGTTCTCTTTTTAATTTTGTTTCGGGTTCTTGGCGGTGTTTCTTGGGTTACCTTTGTTGGAAGAGTTGATTATCTTTTGAGATTGTTTTCCCCATTTTATCAAAAAAACCAAAAAAATAAGAAAATATAAAAAACCAAAAAATATTTACTTTTTATTCAACCCCCCCCCCTTTTGTGTTTTAAGTTATAAATATAAGTTTTTATATATTTTTTAGTATATCTTAAGTATATGTTTTATGTTTATAAGTTATATTATAAGTTCTTTGTTTATATAAGTTATATTTATATGTTTTTAGTTATAAGTTTTATTATAAGTTTTATAAGTTCTTATCATATGTGTAGTTTTTTTTAATTTTATTTCGTGACAATGTGTGTGCATGCTTAAATGATTTCAAAAGTACAAACTTTCTCCGTGGGATCGACCCTTACTTGCCCTAGCTATAGTCTTTATTTGATTATATTTTGGGGGTTAGTTTAGGATATTTTATAAATTTTTAATTTGTTTTGGACCACACGACAAGTCCTCAACAAATTTTGTAATACCCCCACACTTAAGACTTGAACGTCCTCGTTCAAAAGACCAAAAGAAACCAAACTTTTTATCATCATCAAGAAAAAGAAAGTGCACCTTACAAACTCACACTTAAGACTTTATGCCCAGAGCATTAAAAAATAAAGTGAGCTAGAAATCCTACAAGGATGGAGAACTATGATGTGGATTTTCTTGGGTTCTAACAAATGCTCTAAAGCTGCTACAAAAAAGTTTCCTAGTGGAATCCTATGGTTTAGAATGGCTCAATAGCAGTGGTAGCAAGGTTCATCAATAAGCCTAAAAATATAAAAATCACTCAATTTTCTAAAAATAAAAGGCTCCTAAAACTGGTTTCTCTCTGTTTTTTTTTTTAGATTTTAATATCACGCAATGGTTGATTAGGCAGCATCTAGATAATATGTGGATGGCGAGTTCTAGAAAACAAAATTCTAAGGTAACCTATAAGGATTTCAAACATTTTAAGGTCATTTTTACCAAGAAAATGGGCTTAAGACTCAAGACAAGCTTGCAAAGAAACATTTGTTATTTTTCAGAATAAAGCACAAAAAAAATTGAAGTTTTTGGGTCAATGTTTAAAAACAATGCTCTAAATAAGGAGATATGCAATTAAGAATGACAAAAATATTTGGACCCAAAACTTATTTTTTTGAAAAAAAATTTGCCCAAAAATATACTCCCCCAAACAACGGAATAAACATGAGAACCTCAAATACCCCACACTTAAACTATGCATAGTCCTCAATGCATCTAAATGATATGCAAATGAGAAAACAACAATATAACCAAGAGAATAAGCTAAGAGAGAAGAGGATGGGGAGTAACGCAACAACCAAAAGAATGGAATGGGAATGATAATTTAAAAAAGTATACGCGGCATCATTTCATTATTTTTCCCTCCTTTAAGTTCTCGATGGACCTAAAATCTGCAAAGACAAGGCTAAAACCAAGTTTTTTTAGCATTGAAGAACAAAAAATCAGATTTCAAATAATGCAGATTTTTTCTAATTTAGCACATATAAGCCGTGAAAAGTGTAGAATTTTCATTTTGCACTAAAAAAACAAGCTTACAAGGTGCATATTTTCAGTTTATAGCCCAAAAATCAAATTGAGAAGTGCAGAATTTTTCCATTGGTACTCAAAAATCAGCCTTAAAAGTGCAGAATTTTTCAATTTTCATCTCATAAATGATCAAATATAAACACAGAAGGCTTAAGAAAATTGAAATTTAATGGCATACCAACACCCGAGCACTTCGAGCCCCTGTTTTAAAACAATTTTTTTTTTTGCACCATAATGTGCAGATTTTTACTCCAAACACCATGCTTCCACCTAAAACTTAACAAATCTTGCAAAAATCTCTCAAACTAGATGGTTAGAAGCACATGTAGAGTAAAAATAAACAATTAAGCTCAACAAGATCACTTTTTTTTATTTTATACATTAAAAAAAAACTAAATGAAAGAGAGAAAAAAAAATTCCTATAATTACAATAAGTACAACTAGATCGATTTGGAAAAACAATTACAAGAAAAGTAAGTTAGTTATTAAAAGAAAGAGAATAAAAACCAAATTAACCATTACAAAGGGAAAAAAAATTAAGTACAACAACAAGTTAAAGTTAGTAGTAAGCATAAGGAACTTAAAGAAAAATTAAAAACGCTATAAAAGTAAGTGGGTTAAGTTAAAAAAAAATTAAGAAGGAAAAAAAATGCAATCAACAACTATAAGAGAAGAAGAAAAAAAAGTACAACAATTACTAGAAGTAAGAAAATAAAAAGAACTTACATAAAAATAAATAAATAAATAAAAATGCTTACAAAAAGTAAATGGGTTGTCTCCCAGAAGCCGCCCAATTTAACGTCTATGGCTAGACAAAGCTTACTACTTGCCAATACATATTCACTTAAGCCTTGAAGTAGTAAAATAAGTGTGTTTCTTTAAAACACTCCAAAAAAAATAATAACATTATATACAATTCAATCTTGATTTTTACTCTCTCAACAAAAGTGATAACTAAATGCTCAATTGAGAAGCAAAAATGAGATTCAAGTAGCAAATTTAGACCTATGAATTAGATTCAAAATGAGATTTCTCTGCATTTTTTTTGCACTTCCGCATAAAGAATCAGCATATAAGGGTCAAAATAATATTGAATGAACAAGTGATAAGCGTCTAAAATTAGTTCCTATGCAAATTTAGCAATGAAAGTTCATAAGTCAGGCATAAAAAGCATCTTAGGAACTCAAATTCAGCATAAGAATCCAGCAAAAATGTTGCAGATTTTTCAACAAAACAGCAGTGTAGGTCTAAATTTCAGCAAATTCAACTTCTAAATCTAAAAAATCAACATATAAACATCAAGTCATGCTTCTAGATATTGTCCTCAAGCAAGATATATCATATATAGTTCATATTTGAAGCAAAGAAGCACTCCAAGGACAAAAACAGCATGAAAACAAAGTCAAAAGTGCACTTTCTTCAAAAAAAATCAGCATGTATAAATCAGATTTTTAAGCAAATGTAGCATCAAATACTCAAGAATAAGACTTTTGACATCATGTTATAGCTTTAAATTCAGTTCCTAAAGAAGTTTTAAGAAATTGAGCACTTTAACCAACATCAACTCAACTTGCAAATCACCCAAAAAGTGCAGATTTTTTCTCTTTAAAAAACATCATAAAAGAGTTTTCCAGCACCTAATGCAATCAAAATCAGCTGAAACATATATGCTTACTTCAATCCAAATGCATATTTAAGGAACGATTTTTTTTTAAAAAAAAACAGCATGTATCATTGAAATAAAATCAGTTCACACACGTTGCATCCATCGAATTAATAACCAAAGGCCAGAGCAACACTTGTGTTAATGAAAAGAAACATATATGATCAATAGCACCAGAAATCAGAAGATAAAGAATGCAGAAAAGGTCTCAAAATGCAATTTTCATGAAAAATTGGCCAAAAATCTCACAAAAACAACATATGGAACACAATTTTCAGCAATGAATTCAAGCACAGATACTGATTTCAATTTGTTCTAGCATACAAACCACACATAACTTCAATGCTATGACTTTAACATGTGAAATAACTTCGCACAAAAAATTTGAGGCTTGCTTTTACAACCTGCATTCTCAAACAAACACAAAAAGCACATCCTAAACTGATTTTATACAAATTAAACTTTCCCCGGCAACGGCGCCAAAATTTGTTGAGGACTTGTCGTGTGGTCCAAAACAAATTAAAAATTTATAAAATATCCTTAACTAACCCCCAAAATATAATCAAATAAAGACTATAGCTAGGGCAAGTAAGGGTCGATCCCACGGAGAAAGTTTGTACTTTTGAAATCATTTAAGCATGCACACACATTGTCACGAAATAAAATTAAAAAAACTACACATATGATAAGAACTTATAAAACTTATAATAAAACTTATAACTAAAAACATATAAATATAACTTATATAAACAAAGAACTTATAATATAACTTATAAACATAAAACATATACTTAAGATATACTAAAAAATATATAAAAACTTATATTTATAACTTAAAACACAAAAGGGGGGGGTTGAATAAAAAGTAAATATTTTTTGGTTTTTTATATTTTCTTATTTTTTTGGTTTTTTTGATAAAATGGGGAAAACAATCTCAAAAGATAATCAACTCTTCCAACAAAGGTAACCCAAGAAACACCGCCAAGAACCCGAAACAAAATTAAAAAGAGAACGAACAAAAATAGAACATTACACGTATAATAGGCACGTAGACAATATATTACGTAACTTACGCACTTAAGAATAGAAAATAATTCAAAGGCTCGAGTTGATTCATATCCTTGACCACATATAGAGGATCGTCAACTCTCTATAAGGCCCGGAGTCAAAGATTCAAAGGCCTTTTGGTTACTTTGAACCCCCACTCACCTCAAGCGCTCAAACAATGATTCCAAAAGATGAAAAAGTTTATAAAAGAGCGAATCTTTCTTTCATTCTAACTCCCATGCACAAAGTATTCATGAAGAACATTTGATACACTTTAATAAACTTTAACGTCTAATGATGAAAATATTTTGCAGGTCTCCTTGAACTACTCAAGCATAAGAATTGTAATCTATTCACATAAAAGAACATTACATATTTTCATTAAATCAAGAGTTGTTTATTGCGCTTAAACAATCCCAATTTTTATGAAAATAACAAACAAGAACACCAAGACATTAACAATCACTTTATAACGAATCTTAAGGAAAACGTTCAACTTATGTGGCTAAGAAGATCATTTACCTTAAAATTTTACAAAACACAAGTCACAAAAAAGATTCACGTATGAATTCGGAAATCACTTAACTAAAATATGTAGCTAAATTAGCTTCAATGATAACCGAATTCGACATACCAACCTACTTATGAAATCAAATTTATAATTCAACCAATTTACCATCAATTTGCGCAAAAATTGAAGAAACTAGTAAGAATCAATTTTCATTCATAAGGGATTTAATATAACATAAAAAAAACCCATAAAGAAACACTAACCATTTTGGAATTTTCGAAATTAACACAACAAGCAAAAAAAAAATGTAAATTTGAATTGAAACAACACTTTTACAAAGAAATTGGAGAAGAAATTGAAGAAATAACATATAGGGTTACCAATTATTGAAGAAGAAGAAGTAATTGAAGAATTGGAGCTTGAAGGAACCGATAAACCTCTGGCCGGAGCTTTTGCCGCCGGACGCCGGACTAACTCGCCGGTCATCACCACCGCCGCGGCTCTCAATCGTTGTTGTTCCTCGTGTTTTCCCCCTCTGTTTCCCCCTTGTGAAGCTTCAATTTATAGAATGGAGAGCCAAATTCTTCCGTTGGAGCATTGATTTTGGCGAACGTTGGAGAAGAGCTGTTGGAGGCTTGGTCGTCGCCGTTACTCTTCGAAGAAGAAGGAGATGGAGCGCATTTTTTTCCTTTCTTAGTTGACTTAGAATGAGGGAGCAGATGGGTTGTATTTGTTGATGGCTTTGGGCTTTGGGCCAAATTCAATCTCTTCTTTTCAAACTTGAACTCCGTTTTGGCCTTTTGCTATATTTTTCTCCAAACAATAAGATATCTGATAATTTTTTGGTTAGGAAAAATAAAATAAAAATAATAGAATGTAAAAAATGATTAAAAAACTACTATTTATGAAAGAAAAATAAAAGATTGTAAAAATGAGAATTAAAATAAAACTAAACTAAAGAACTAAAAATTAAATACTAAAAATATAAAAAATGCATAAAAAAGAATAAAAAGAACTAACCCAAAAACGACTTATCAATGATGAAGGCCCTCTCTTGGGTGATGTCATCAGCATGTCCTCCACTTCCACATTCGAGGCATGCGATAACCAGTTCAAGGACTAGCTTGTAGTCGTTGTTCAGATGAGCTTTCTTCGCTGGGCCAGAGGGATTTTGCCCAGAAATTCCAATAATGCTCCAATCCAGATTTTTGGCTGGAAGTCTCCCAATTTCAACTCCAGAATTGGGAAGGTGAAGCTTTTCTCCCAATTTCTTCAGCGAAAGCTTCACTTTTGTCCCTCCAACAGTGGAATTGATGACTTGAATCGTCCTTTGTGGGTCCTTCTTCGATTTGACAGTCTTGACCTTTCCATTTTTATAGAATTCAAGAACTTCGTTCTCATACTTGAATCGAATCTCCATATGAAGAAATTCGGAGAGCTCTTGAGCAGCAATCATCTCCAGATAGGATTGATAGAACGTTGATGAGGAGCACTTGGCTTCCAACTTCTGGAAATGGATATTAGCGCCAACAATCTTCATTTTCTCGGAAATTTGAGAAGATTTTAAGAAATTAGGGTTCTTGAGAATTTTATCAGAAGATTCTCGTGAAGAAGATGATGAAAGATTTGAGTGGGCTGAGTGGGCAGTTGAGGTCTGATTATAGTGACGATTGGGTTTAATGTGGGCGATTTATGTGGCTAGTGGCGATTGGGTTTTTAACTGTTCCCAAGGCCACGTCCCCACCCATCATTTTGACAGACGTGGAAAATGAACTGCCACATGTACCACACTCAGTCTAATTGAATTAGACCAATTTTGTGAAGCAAATCGGAAAACTTGGCTTCACTTAGTGGTTTGGTGAAGATACCCGCCAGTTGCTCTTCAGTTGAGATATACTCAATTTTGATATCTTTCTTTTCCACATGATCTCTAATGAAGTGATGCTTGATATCAATGTGCTTAGTGCGAGAATGATGCACTGGATTTTGTGAGATGGCTATAGCACTTTGATTGTCACAAAAGATTGTCACTTCCTTTGTCTTGACTCCATAGTCCAGTAGTTGTTGCTTCAGCCACAGAATTTGAGCACAACAACTACCAGCAGCAATGTACTCTGCTTCTGCTGTAGATGTAGAAATGGAGTTTTGTTTCTTACTGAACCAAGAAACAAGATTTCCACCAATGAATTGACAAGTACCAGATGTACTTTTCCGGTCAACTTTGCATCCGGCAAAGTCAGAATCTGAGTATCCCACTAACTCAAACGAATTGCTCTTATCATACCACAAACCCATGTTCTGAGTTCCTTTGAGGTATCTAAGAATTCTTTGAGCTGCTATCAGATGACTTTCCTTTGGCTTTGACTGGAATCTGGCACAAACACCTACTGCATATGAGATATCCGGACGGCTTGCAGTAAGGTAGAGTAGAGATCCAACAATTCCTCTGTAGAGATTTTGATCTACATCCATTCCATCTACATCCATATCAAGCTTGGTGGATGTACTTATGGGGACAGAGGCGGATGACTTCTGGTCAACTTTGAATTTCTTGATAAGATCCCTTGTGTACTTGGCTTGGTTGATGAGAGTCCCTTCACTTCTCTGTTTGATTTGAAGGCCAAGGAAGTAGTTGAGTTCCCCCATCATGCTCATCTCAAATTTTTCTTGCATGAGGGTTGAGAACTTGGTGCAGAGATCTTCTTTAGTTGAGCCAAATATGATGTCGTCCACATAGATTTGGACTAACAGGAGATCTTCTCCGTCTTGTAGTTTGAACAATGTCTTGTCAATGACTCCTTTGATAAATCCATTGTTTATGAGAAATTGAGACAATGTGTCATACCAAGATCTCGGAGCTTGTTTGAGTCCATACAAGGCCTTTTTGAGTCTATACACTTGATCTCCCTTAGTGTGTAACTCAAATCCTGGAGGTTGTTCCACATAAACTTCTTCTTCGAGGTTTCCGTTGAGAAATGCACTTTTGACATCCATTTGATAGACTTTCAAATCCTTATGAGCAGCAAAGGCTAGAAACAGCCTTATAGCTTCAAGTCTAGCAACTGGAGCGAAGGTTTCATCAAAATCTATACCTTCTTCTTGACAATATCCTTTGGCAACCAACCGGGCTTTGTTTCTGATAACAACGCCGTTTTCATCCATCTTGTTCCGGAAGACCCACTTTGTCCCAATGACATCTTGATGAGTAGGTCTCGGAACAAGTTTCCAGACGTTATTTCTGGAAAATTGGTTGAGCTCTTCTTGCATTGCATTGATCCAATCAGAATCAGCTAGAGCTTCTTCAATATTCTTTGGTTCCACTTGTGAGATGAAACAAGCAAGCATAGTTTCTAGATTTTGCTGAGCACTTCTTGTGCGAACGCCAGATTGAATATTTCCAATGACTTGTTGGGGAGGATGATCCCTTAACCAACGAAGATTGTGTTGATTAGGATTGACTGGTTGATCTAGTTCAGCTTCTGGTTGAAGAACAGAAGTTGGTGTTTTCGGATGGATTGGCACTGGGTCGCCATTTCCGGAATTGTCGCCGTTTGAGTGATCCGGAATATTGGAAGGCTGGCCAAGATTTCCGGTAGGCTCAACACTGTTTGAGTCCGGATTTCTCTGTGAAGTCTTCAGTGGTAGACTTCTGAATGGAATGAACTCCGTAGGCTTCATTCTATCTCCTTCATTGACTTCGTCATCCTTGTCAGATAGATCCAGAACCTCATGATCATGCGTTGATGGCTTGTCAACCACATGTTTTTCATCAAAAATAACATGTATTGACTCTTCTGTGATCATGGTTCTTTTGTTGAAAACTCTGAATGCCTTGCTCACCATAGAGTATCCAAGGAAGATGGCTTCATCTGATTTCTCATCAAAAGTGTTCAGATGATTCTTCCCGTTATTTAACACAAAGCACTTGCTTCCAAAAATATGGAAATATGATATATTAGGCTTTCTCCCGTTCCATAGTTCATAGGGAGTTTTGTTGTGCCTTTTATAAATCATACTCCTATTTTGAGTATAGCAAGCTGTGTTAACAGCTTCAGCCCAGAACCTCTTTGGTAAGGAAGCTTCTGCTAGCATTGTTCTCACTGCTTCCTTTAGGGTTCTGTTCCTTCTTTCCGCTACACCATTCTGTTGAGGCGTCCTTGCTGCGGATGTCTGATGAAGAATTCCATTTTCTTCACAATAATGAATGATGATTTCATTCAGGAATTCTGTGCCTTTGTCAGATCTGATCTTCTGAATGGTCTGACTTGCTTGGTTTTGAATCAACTTCATGCAGTTGGTGAGTTTCCCTTGAGTCTCCTTCTTGCTGTTGAGGAAGATTGTCCACGTGTATCTTGAGTAATCATCAACTACCACCAGGACATATTTCTTTCCACTTAGACTTATTGGTGTAACAGGGCCAAATAGGTCCATGTGGATAAGACTTAATATCCTTGTAGTTGAGGGTGCAGGTTTTGCCTTGAAAGTAGATTTGATTTGCTTTCCTTTCTGGCACGCATCACAAATGCTTTCCTTCCTGAATACAGCTTTGGGAAGGCCTTCTACTAACCCTTCTTTGGATAGCTTGTTGAGAGTTTTGAAGTTGAGATGACTCAACCTCTTATGCCAAAGCCATAGAAGGTTAGTGTCACCTTTGCTGATTAGACATGCTTCCTTGACATCGTTCCATATCACTTCATAGATGTTTCTGATTCTCTTCCCAGTGAGAATGACTTCATTTGTGGAGATGTTCTTGAGAGATGCCATGTCCTTGCAGAATTCCAAGGAGTAACCTTTATCACAAAACTGACTTATGCTAAGAAGGTTATAATTGAGTCCTTCAACATAAGATACAGCTTGGATGGTTAGTCCCTTGTACACCATATTTCCTAGCCCTTTAGTAAGGCCAAAATCGTTGCTTCCTCCAAAAGTAACCCTTGGACCATCATAGGGAATTAGATTGCTCAAAAGGCTCGCATCACCCGTCATGTGTCTTGAGCAGCCACTGTCTAAGTACCAGACACCTGGGTACTTAGCGGCTTCCTGCATTATGAGGGGAAGATTTTGGTACCCATTTCAGTTTGGGTCCGGAATGGTTAATGGTGTGTGTCCCTACATCAAGTTTAAAGTTGCAGGAAATTTTCCTTGCAGCTCTAAACTTGTTGGGATTGTAATCATAGTTGTAGGCATAAAACTTCCTACGTGCAGGAGGTGCAATTTCCTTTTTCCTCCTAGCAAACCTAGGTTGATAAGACCTATAGTTTTGTCTAGGTTGTGCATAGTGTGACCTGTGTTGGTTATAAGCATACTTAGGTGGCACAAATAGTTTTTGGGGTGGAGGATGACTATATCTTGGCATAGTTCTCCACTCAGAATTTCTTGGAAAACTTCTGTCTTCCCCATAATGAGTATAGCCTCGTGTATATTGGGAGTTAGAAGATTTTCTTCTGAAATTGTTTCCTTTTTGAGGTCTGTCCAGCTTCCTATAGTTCTTAGGAGGGACTACCTTTTTGGGAACTTCTGTTGGTTTCTCCTTTTCCTTCCCTTTCTGCTTATTAGGTTTGGCAGTAGGTTTAAGAGGGATGAAAGTTGTCTTCCCTTTCCTTTTGGAACTAGAGGAGTCAAACCCAAGTCCTTTGCGACCCTTATGTTTGGTCGTTTCAAGCAGCTTGTTCACTGCTTCTTGGGACTTGAGTATCCCTAGCTCTTTGTTAAGGGATTTCACCTTTTCAGAGAGAGATTCATTTTCAGTCTTGAGTTTAGTGATCTCATTCAGTTGACTTTTCCGACTTTCAGTCAACTTGAGATTCTCTTCACTCAATAGTTTGTTCTCTTCTGTTAAGGATGTGTGTTTGAGATTTATCTCCTCAAAGTCTTTCATCATCTTTTTGAACTGGTCAAAAAGATTTTCAGAAGTTGGTGTGCTATAAGAAGATGAGCAGGAGGTTTGTGAGGTTACCTCTTGATCAGCATCATCTTTGGCCATTAGGCAGAGAGTGTCATCTTCTGACATAGTCCACCTATCCTCACGGTTGGACTTCTCAACTCTGCGCTCCATGCAGACGAGGGCTTCTTCATCCGAGCTTGAGCTGGATGACTCGTCACTTTCAGCAGCAACCATTGCTTTCTTTTTCTTCTCGATCCTTTCTCTTTCTCCGTACTTCTCCACCTTTGGGTACGGGCATGCTGACTTCCAGTGGCCAGGCTTCCTGCAGTTATAGCATAAATAAGATTTAGGAGGGGAGTCACTTACCTGTGGCTTTCCCTTGGATGGCCTTCTGATTGAATCAGCCTTCTTGAAGAACTTCTTGAACTTCCGGAATTGTTTGACCATCATGGCAAATTCCTCTTCGTAGTTCTCCATTTTTGAGCTTGACGGCTGGCTGGAGGAAGGTGTGTCACAGTTTCTTGTGCATGTCCCTTCACTTGATGGAATTCTTGAAGTTGTCATCAATACCGTGGGGAAGGGAGTGACTTGTTCTTCCTTCTTCTTTTTCAGCTCGTTCTCATAGGTTCTGAGTTCATCAAGCAGACCTTGAACAGTGTAGTTTTCCAGGTTTCTTCCTTCTTCCATGGCTGTGGCTTTGGTGTACCACTCAGTTGGGAGTGATCTCAGCAACCTTACATTCTTTTCTTTGGGAGAAAGAATGTGGTTAAGTGAGGCAAGATCATTCAATATTTTGTGGAATCTTTCATCCAACATATAAAATGATTCTGCGGGAAGCATTTTGAAGCTTTTGAACTTCTCAAGCAGGACTTCTATCTTCTGCTTTCTCAGGTCCTCTGATCCCTCACATAGCTTCCCAAGACCTTACCAAATCTCCATGGCAGTCTTGAGATGCTTAATCTTGGAGAAGGTGATGGGATCAAGTGTCTTGAAGATGGCTGCTTTGGCGACGTTGTCCAGATTGTGCTTTTTGCAATCTCTATCATCCCATTTTTCTTTGGGCTTTGGAATGTACTGGACTACATCTGGAGCAGCTGGATTCCTCTCAGGGTTCTCCATTTGGATTTTCAAGGGTCCATCCTCAAGCACCATCCACATGCAATCATGTAGAGCGTAGAGATGTGCTTCCATCATGATCGTCCAATCATCATAACCTAGAAGAGAAAACTTGGGCAAACCGTGATCCATATTGTTCACCATTATGATCGCTTCTCGTTAATCTAAAAGTAGATAGTGAGAAACAGGCTCTGATACCAATTGGTGGTCCCGAAGTGGTGAGTTACAAAGTCTAGAGGGGGGGGGGGAATAGACTTTGTTACAAATTTTAAAAACCATTTCGTTTCTTTTGAGAACGTGAAAATGAGTGTTAATCTAGAGTTCTTGTGAACTTTAGATTATGTGCGGAAGTTGGTGGGAAGAGTGAGCAGTAATCAATATGGATGGGTTAGTTTTCTCAGTTAATATAATTGCAAGTAAGAATAAAGATAAAAGAGAGAGACACGCAAACTTTAACGAGGTTCGAAGGTGGGGTAATCCTTCTACGTCCTCAAAATCCACTATGTAGTTGGTTGTTGAATAATGAACCAACAATTACACTTGTGTGAATTTCTGCACGGTATATCTTCGCAAGGCCAATGTTGATACTGCACTCGTGCTGGCTTTGTTGTTCCTTCGAAGGTCACGCTTCTTCAACAACTGCAAGGTCCGAACAATAGGACTTGCAAGACCAACTTGTAAGAAAGTTGACCTACCCCCTTTCAATCAATAAGTTTGATCAAAAGTTGTATCCTTCAACGTGGTGTGGTACTTGAGGCAAGGAAACCTTCAAGTATTTACACTATAGCTTTTTGGAAGGAGGAGAAGTTTGCTTCTGGATAAGGAGTTTAGAAATCTCTCTTTATCAAGCTTTTTGGGCTAACTGTGAATGAGGTAGCCTCTTTGTGGTTGTTCTTCTTATTGTTGATGAGTTATTGTATCTCCATTTCCCTAGTCTTCCAAGGATGCTATTTATAGCTGGATTGGATAATCTATCCGTTGAATCAAAATAGACTATCCGTTGCATTTGCTGGCTTCAATTTTGAATGAAGATTGGGATTTGAAGATTCCTCATTGGAATGGGTGTTTGGACATACCCAATTGTTAAAGGAGAGATTCCTTTTTCCATAGAGTCCGTCTTCTAGCTGTTGTTCAAGTATTCTGGACTGTAGAACTTTACTCTGTTTGTCTTCTAGTGCTTGTTTAGGAATTCTGGACAGGTTCTTCAATTCTTAGAGGTCCAGACTTTGTCTTCGAGTCATTTGTTCTTGAATCAGCATAATTATCTTCAATCTAGCCGTTGAAAATCAAGAGATTGATTTTTCCTTACCAACGGGTAGAATTTCTTCATTCAAGACTTAGATAATTTTCTAAGTCTTTTCTCACTTGTCCGTTTTTTGAGAATTCCGGTCTTCCCTGAGGCATCCGGTTCTTAGCTGACAAATCCAGAAGAGTCATACTCAGTCTTCCTGGTGAGAAGGAAATCCGCGCTAGTCTTTTGACTTAGCCTTCAGCGGGTTGTAATGAGACATCCGGTTCTCATGTAATATTCAGATAGGAGGATTTTTGTTTGCTTTGAGAAATCCTTACTTGTCTCTGATATTTCCGATCAAGATATCCAATTTCCAAATTTTTTTGAATTTGATTAAGTCTTCAGGCATCAAACAATTTAAGGAACTATCACAACTTAATTGGAAATCTCAAGAACTTGGTTTTAACAATATTTCTAAAAATTACATTGAATATCTGGGGAGACCTAAAGTCTCTATTACATTCTAAATACATCATCATGAAAATCTATGATATATTTTTTTCCCAACAATTTCCCCCTTTTTGATGATGACAAACAAGTGTTTAAGAGTTCCGGTCGCTGTACTGAGAACTAATTTTGTAACTCTCTTTTAGTTTCTCATAATATACAGCTTGTTAACAAAAACTCTTAAACAAATACAATTCAAATTACAATAATTCCTAAACCAAGTCTTGTCTTGAGATTTTGTGATTTCTTCCGCCATTGACCGTTTTCAGCTTCAGCAGATTCTGCTTGGCGGAGCGGTTGGCGTTGCTTTGATAGATCTTTAATATCCAAAGTGGATATTTAAGATCTTGGAAGCAACACATTGCTCAAAATAAGAAGAAAGATAGAGAGAGTGTTGTTCCAGAGAAGGTGTATGGTGTAATCCTGAAAAATACGAGATTTTCACCATAGACCTTCTCTACTGCCGAGATTCTCACGATAGACTTTGAAAGTCTTTTCTTCTCAATAGGCTTCTTCCATTGCCGTCTATGAGGGTGAGAAAGAAAAATTTTTCCATTGAGGATATTTTTCTTGGTGTGTTTCTTAGACAGTGAGTTTGAAGACTTTTCATATTGAAAGAGCTGTTTGTGATAGGAATGGATTGAGATATCTTGATTTAAATAAGAGAGGAGGTAGAGAGAGGGGAGGTTCACGGGTTCCATTAATTGGGTAGATGGAACAGTGAGAGTGAAAGAGTTTCAACTTCCAAGAAGTTGAAAAGTAGAAGGAATCTTTAAACAATTACCAATGAATTGAAACTGTTCCAATTTGAAAATCAGTTTCGTTTGGTTTGAGAACCATAATTGTTTTAATTTGGCTAAGTCCAAAAGAGTGGCCCAAAAAGAAAAGAAAGCTATGTACTAAAGGGAAATTATTCCTATTGGGTTCTCAAGGCCCAAAATAAGGCTATCATTTTTCATTCCCTATAGTTCTAATTTCTACTTAGGACGAGGTAGTACCAAAACAAATATGAATTTTATTTTTAAAAGAAAAGTGTACTATTTTTCCAAAGTCCTGTACATTCTAAACATCCTAAGGACCAGTACTTTTAGAGCTTGTTGGAAATGAATTAAGGACTGAAGCTTAGTTTAAGAAGACAGATTTTGTAAAGTACCTGAATCGGAGATTTCCAATTTTAGTCCCAAAACTGAGATATCCGTCTTCCGTTGCTTAGAGCTTATCAATAATTCATTGCCAAAAACAATTGTTAGCCAAAAACTAGTTAAGTTCCCCCTGAATTACATCCCCCCTGAATGTATGCGCTAAGAATAGATCTCAAAAACATACTTGAATTAGGTATAATCAAGCATAGTGAGCACAATTAAGAGAAATATTAAGGCAATGTTTAAACCAATAGAGCAATGTTTAAATAAGAAGGTGTTTTCATCAAAGCAAATTAATGTTTTCACATACTTTCCCCCTGATTTGATGAAAAAAGCCTTCAGTGCTTCTTGCGCTTTGAAGATTCAGCAATCTCCCTGATGCCTTGCATGTTTCCACATAGTTCTTTATTGCGCCTTATGTTGCTCCGTCTCTTCCCTGTTTGATTTTCATTTGGGAAGTGAGCAGCAATTGTTCCTACAGCCTCTGTTCCATCCAATCCGGAGCTGGATAAGCGCTGTGTTGAGTTTTCCGGATTGCTTCTCTGAGCTTCAAGGACTAGATCAGTCAAGTTTAGATGCGTAGGAATGTAAGAGACTTCTCCTTCTTTGACTGCAATGGGGAGCTCTGGAATCAAGGATGGACTGTGTTGTTGAAGAACCACTTCCATCTTGCGATTTCCAGAATTTGTGGTAAGAAGTCTGAATAGTTTGTATGCTTCCTTCTGATTGTCAATGATTACCTTCAAGTAGTCTTTGGTTACTACTTGATTTCCTGAAGACACTGCCAGAGCTGCTCTGATGTCCATTTGGAGAATGGACATTTGTTTTTGTAGACTGATTGTGACATTTGCTACTTGCTCTCTGATGTTGTTAGCCTCCTTGAGTTGAAGATAACTATCAGATGCATATGTCTCCATCGTGTTGCTCACAGTGTTACTCAATAGAGATAAGATCTCTAGAGTCTTATCCACTGATTTGCTTATCTCCTTGAGATTGGAGCAATGTGTTTCTTCGGATTTCTCAATCAGTTTGTTTTGCCTGGCTTCCATCTGCTCTATCTCTTGCCTAAAGGAGGCATGTTGTTACTGCACTCGTGCTGGCTTTGTTGTTCCTTCGAAGGTCACGCTTCTTCAACAACTGCAAGGTCCGAACAATAGGACTTGCAAGACCAACTTGTAAGAAAGTTGACCTACCCCCTTTCAATCAATAAGTTTGATCAAAAGTTGTATCCTTCAACGTGGTGTGGTACTTGAGGCAAGGAAACCTTCAAGTATTTACACTATAGCTTTTTGGAAGGAGGAGAAGTTTGCTTCTGGATAAGGAGTTTAGAAATCTCTCTTTATCAAGCTTTTTGGGCTAACTGTGAATGAGGTAGCCTCTTTGTGGTTGTTCTTCTTATTGTTGATGAGTTATTGTATCTCCATTTCCCTAGTCTTCCAAGGATGCTATTTATAGCTGGATTGGATAATCTATCCGTTGAATCAAAATAGACTATCCGTTGCATTTGCTGGCTTCAATTTTGAATGAAGATTGGGATTTGAAGATTCCTCATTAGAATGGGTGTTTGGACATACCCAATTGTTAAAGGAGAGATTCCTTTTTCCATAGAGTCCGTCTTCTAGCTGTTGTTCAAGTATTCTGGACTGTAGAACTTTACTCTGTTTGTCTTCTAGTGCTTGTTTAGGAATTCTGGACAGGTTCTTCAATTCTTAGAGGTCCAGACTTTGTCTTCGAGTCATTTGTTCTTGAATCAGCATAATTATCTTCAATCTAGCCGTTGAAAATCAAGAGATTGATTTTTCCTTACCAACGGGTAGAATTTCTTCATTCAAGACTTAGATAATTTTCTAAGTCTTTTCTCACTTGTCCGCTTTTTGAGAATTCCGGTCTTCCCTGAGGCATCCGGTTCTTAGCTGACAAATCTAGAAGAGTCATACTCAGTCTTCCTGGTGAGAAGGAAATTCGCGCTAGTCTTTTGACTTAGCCTTCAGCGGGTTGTAATGAGACATCCGTTTCTCATGTAATATTCAGATAGGAGGATTTTTGTTTGCTTTGAGAAATCCTTACTTGTCTCTGATATTTCCGATCAAGATATCCAATTTCCAAAATTTTTTGAATTTAATTAAGTCTTCAGGCATCAAACCATTTAAGGAAATATCACAACTTAATTGGAAATCTCAAGAACTTGGTTTTAACAATATTTCTAAAAATTACATTGAATATCTGGGGAGACCTAAAGTCCCTATTACATTCTAAATACATCATCATCAAAATCTATGATATTTTTTTTTTCCAACAATTTGTAAGTTGACCATTTTAACTAAAAGTTAGGTTTTCGGGTAGATCTCGTAAAATGGTGACTAACGGTGTATAATTTGTTAAATTTGGACATATATGTAAAGCGTGGTGAGTAAAATAGATAATACATTTTAATAATAAGTTAAAAAAATGTTGTAATATGATATTAGAATAAATATTAGTAATAAAGAATTGGCGTCCGATCATTTTCCAAACCTGAAGAAAAAGAGGGCCACTTGAAGGTGTTTAATGTACGGAGTCCATCCAATCTCCATCCCCATCTGTCTTCTTCGTTTCGCACGCAACCAGGGTCAATCGCCGGAAAGCTTCGCTAGGCATCGTCGAGAAAGCTTCGCCGGGAATCTTCACCGGAAAGTTATATCTTCGTCAATCGAGGTGAGTGGTGGTATCTCTGGTTAAAATTGATTCGTAGATTAGGATTTGTTGATATATTCTCGTTCAATTGACGATGAATTTGTGATTATGGTTATCGGATTGTGTGATTAATTGTGTTTGGATTCGAAATTAGCATTGGTTTTTGGGAAATTGGGATTGGATTGTTCCTCCTCTCGTTTTTCCGTTCAGTCTCTGTTCTGTTCTTTCTGTGTTTCGCCCAAATCTACTGTGTACAACGATTCTTTAGCCTCGTGCTAGTACGCTGGTCCATTCGTCTTTGCATTCTGCTGCCGTGGAGTTTTGCTGTCAGCCGCCGCCACCTGCTACCGCCATTAGACGCAGAGGGGTGCCGCTGCCGTTGTTGGAGTGTCGCAGTTCGGTGGCGGAGATGCTGCTGTCCACCGTACTCGGGCGATGACACACACGGACTGAAGAATTCTGCTGGGCCGCTGGACCTTGTCGCCGCCGCTGTGTTCAGGTCATCTAGTTGCTGCCTGGCCGCCGTGAGGAAACCGTGAAGTTGCTGGGATGCTGATTGATGCCGCCGGATTGCTTCTCTGTTCCGTCGCTGGAGCAGTAAGACCTGTTCTTGTTCTTCTGCTTACGAACAAAATAAAGGAACAAAAATATAGTTTTGTTATTTGCAAGTTGGCCCAAATCTTTAAATTGTTTTCTATTTGGCCTTCTTCATACTTTGACCTTAAAATTTAAACATTGAACATCAACCTAAGTCTATGAACAAATGTAATACGTGAAGAAAATCAGGTGTTGTTTATCGAGAGTAACTAGAGAATAAGGTCATGCGGGTGACGTCGTTCATCCGGTGGTCTCGAGGGTTAAAAACGTGCGCACGGTGGTCATTGACCCCTGGCGAGAGCCAGCGGGGGCCTCAACCCCCTCCATTGCGAGAGCTTTGGAGTTATGAGTGTGGGTTTGGGTGAGAGCCTGGAATAAGTATGCATAAGAACTAAACTAAATTAAAAGGGTAATTAGTGGTACTGTTGGATAACGATATTTGCTAATTCTTCTGATATTGTTTGATTATATATTAGTGGGTGCTAGTCTATGAGTTGGTTTTAGCGTTAGATACTTCCACTCTCCCTATTTTTATAGGTAGAGATCAAGGATTAGACGAGGAGCAGCCTGGAGGACAGTGAGGCATAAGTATGCATAAGAACTAAACTAAATTAAAAGGGTAATTAGTGGTACTGTTGGATAACGATATTTGCTAATTCTTCTGATATTGTTTGATTATATATTAGTGGGTGCTAGTCTATGAGTTGGTTTTAGCGTTAGATACCACTCTCCCTATTTTTATAGGTAGAGATCAAGGATTAGACGAGGAGCAGCCTGGAGGACAGTGAGGCATGACGCTGGTGGATGACCGGAGCTGGTGGTCCCAAAGTGGTGAGATACAAAGTCTAGAGGGGGGGTGAATAGACTTTGTTACAAATTTAAAACTTTTTCGTTTCTTTTGAAAACGTGAAAATAGTGTAAATCTAGAGTTCTTGGGAACTTTAGATTGTGTGCGGAATTTGGTGGGTAGTATGAGCAGTAATCAATATGGATGGGTTTGTTTTCACAGTTAATATAATTACAAGTAAGAGTAAAGATAAAAGAAAGAGACACGCAAACTTTAATGAGGTTCGAAGGTGGGGTAATCCTTCTACGTCCTCAAAATCTACTATGTAGTTGGTTGTTGAATAATGAACCAACAATTACACTTGTGTGAATTCTGCACGGTATATCTTCGCAATGCCAATGTTGCTACTGCACTCGTGCTGGCTTTGTTGTTCCTTCGAAGGTCACGCTTCTTCAACAACTGCAAGATCCAAACAATAGGACCTTCAAGTGTTTACACTATAGCTCTTTGGAAGGAGGAGAAGTTTGCTTCTGGATAAGGAGTCTTAGAAATCTCTCTTTATCAAGCTTTTTGGGCTAACTGTGAATGAGATAGCTGTGTTGTTAGAGATTGCTTCGTTGTGTTTGTCTATCTCATCATATCTTCTCCAGTCTTCCAAGGTTGCTATTTATAGCTGGATTGGATAATCTATCCGTTGAATCAAAATAGACTATCCGTTGCATTTGCTGGCTTCAATTTTGAATTAAGATTGTGATTGAGGATTCCTCATTGGAGTGGGTGTTTGGACATACCCAATTGTTTGAGGAGGGATTCCTTTTTCCACAGAATCCGTCTTCTAGCTGTTGTTCAAGAATTCTGCACTGTAGCACTTTACTCAGTTTGTCTTCTAGTGCTTGTTTGGGAATTTTGGATGAGCTCTTTAAGTTGAGGGGTCCAGACTTTTTCTTCAAGTCATTTGTTCTTGAATCAGCTTAATTATCTTCAATCTAGCCGTTGAAAATCAAGAGATTGATTTTTCCTTACCAACGGGTAGAATTTCTTCATTCAAGACTTAGAATTTTTCTAAGTCTTTTCTCACTTGTCCGCTTCTAAGAGTTCCGATCTTTTCTTGAGGCATCCGGTTCTTTCCGTGACAAATCCGAAAGAGTCATTCACAGACTTCCGGGTGAGAAAGAGATCCGCGCTAGTCTTCCGATTTGAATGACTTAGCCTTCAGCGGGTTATAGCGAGACATCCGGTTGTCATGTAGTGTTCCGGATTAGAGGATCTTCATCTGCTTTGAGAAATCCTTACTTGTCTCTGACATTTCCGATCAAGATATCCAATTTTCATATCACAGAATTTGATTAAGTCTTCAAGCATCAAACCACTTAAATATCACAACTTTATTGGAAATCTCAAGAACTCGGTTTTAACAATATTTCTAAAAATAAAAATTACATTGAATATTGGGGGAGGCCTATAATATTTTTCCAACAATTTCCCCCTTTTTGATGATGACAAACAAGTATTCAAGAGTTCCGATCGCTGTACTGAGAACTAATTTTATAACTTTCTTTTAGTTTCTCATAATATACAGCTTGTTAACAAAAACTCTTAAACAAATACAATTCAAATTACAATAATTCCTAAACCAAGTCTAGTCTGAGATTTGTGATATTTTCTGCCATTTGCCGCTTTCACTCCCAGCAGATTTTGCTTGGTAGTACAGATGGCGGTGCGTTTGATAGATCTTTAATATCCAAAGTGGATATTTGAGATCTTGGAACCAACATCTCTCCAAAAAGCAAAAACAAGAACAAAAAGAAAGTGGAGGGAAAGGAGGCGGCGGTGGAAGAAAAAATTTTGAAAAAGTAAAAATGCTTGGGAAAAGGGTGCAGAGACTGCACAAATAAAAGAAAGAGAAATTTTTTTAAAAAGAATTAGAAGAAATAAATATGGAGAGAGTACTACTACGAATTTTTAAAATTTTTTAAAAAGAATTGGTACATAGATTCATTAACGATAATGAGAACTACTGAAGATGAACGAAGAATTATTTCGACAAGAGATTGATAACGGAAAACTACTGTACTACCAATCGACAGTACTTCCTCGTAAATAATGAAGAATTCCATATCATGAAAATCTTGGACCACTAAAAGCCATTGATGTACTTACAAATCATTGTTGAACTATGTGAACGACATGAAGATGACTTAAGTAACTTGAGAAAGTTACGCTGTGACGTATGAATTATATAACCTCTAAATACTCCACTACATATATCCCGAACTTGAAACTACAAATGCTACTAAAGGACTTTCAATCAAAAGGAGAATATCGTTAATCGATGTTGTACAATTGGAAATTAAGAATGAACGAAGTTTTGTACAAGTATGTCAAGTATACAACCCTATATACCGCGAAGGAATCTTAGTTGTTGATATTGAAAGATAACTGAGTGCCTAGTGTAATCAAAGATTATTAATCTCTTGAAGAAAGAACAAGTTTGATAACATCGACAGTTTGAGAAAACGTATCTGTGTGGATAATGACGTAATTATGGTTTAACTGAATAAACATGACATGGTCATGATTAAGTGAGATCACTACAAAATGTTGAAGGTTTGGCCTTAGAAGAATTTTGAGGACGAAATTCCTTTAAGGGGGGAAGAAATGTAATGCTCTAAAACATACCCTAGAATTATTAATGAATAAATATTCAATTAATCAATTTTTTTTGCACTAATTATTCAATAAATATTCAATAAATATTCAATAAATATTCAAATAATCAAATTTTTTTTAATTAAAATAAATTATTGTTGGGCTTTGGGCCGATATGAAATGTGTTTTGACATCCAATATCAAAATCTGGATAAGTCTCATAGAGATAAATCCAGTATGTGGATTATTTGTGTGGTCTTGATTGGGAACCTGAGTACAGACCCAAATCAAGAGTAAAAAATAAAGAATTTGTTTAGAATGTAAATACTGAAATGATTTCTTAAAATAAATCATGACAATAACTGATATGAATTAAATGAGAGAACCTTTTATGAGAAAGGTTAAATAAACAAATTTTGACTCTGTCAAAGTCAAACACTTAAAAATATGATGTCGGAAAAAGTGTTACAAATAAATATAAAAATTATATCGTTGGATAGAGTTTAACTGTCCGATCGCAACGGTGCAAACAGAATTCAATTTGGAGAAAGTTGGACTAAAAAGTGTACCCCGACTAGAACCAAAACTGTTCCCAATCAGGGACATGCGTTTGGAATCGAAAGAATCGGCCATCCTCTCCATTAGCCGCCCGAACAGGAAACCAGACATCACCCTTGGCAGCATCCTTCACCATTTTCCTATATAAGGACCACCTCCATTCCTTCAATTCTTCACCATTTCTCACAATCTTTCTATCTATTCTGTTGCTGGGAGTGAGGAGAACGCGGTGGTGCTGCCATATTGGTGAGAGGTCGCCGGAGTTGGGAGATATAGTCGCGGAAGTTTCGCCGGAAAATCTTCAAAACCTCCATTAAGCTTCGAGGTAAGCCCGTAGATATATCTAATGACTAGAATGTTCATTTAGGTCGTTTCTACGTTCATAAATATAATGGTCATTTGGTTGAGTTTTGTGTTTGACATGTTTGAATAACTAGGAATCATAAATCTTAAATTTAGTGTTAAAACTACGAATTAATGAGTTTAAAATGATTTTTGAACATTGGAGAACATTTCTATATAATTAAATTAAAGTTTGGTGTTTAAAAATGATAATTTCGAAAATAGACCAGAGGAAGAAGATGATGAACAGTGACCGGAAACCGATTATTTCTTAGATAAGAATCGATTATAACTTGTTCAGATAATGCGTATCAAAATAAAATAATAATAACCGATTATATTAAGGTAGAAAATCGATTTTGGTATTTAATCGATTAAAATATATTATAAAATCGATTTTCCCATTTAATCGATTAATATATTTTGAAAAATCGATTTTTGTGTATTTAATAGATTAACATATGTTGTAAAATCGATTTTTGTATATTTAATAGATTAATATATATTTAAAAATTGATTTTTGTAGTAATTTATTGAATAAATCGATTTTTCCTCAATTCCAGTGTTCCGAAAATATTCCTGGAAATATTCTCTGAAAATACCAATTAATTATGAACCATTTAAATATGATTTTGTATAATAAATGATGTTTTGGCATATAAAACATTATGTGATGCATGACGGTAAGTTCTGGTGTTAACACCCGAGACTAGGCCGCTGTTTGCTATTAAATGTTATGTTGAATGATCGTTATGATGAATAATTATTATGGATAATTATGAATGATAATTATGAAAACAGTGTATATTGTTAAGAATATCTAGAAGAACTCTAATATATACACACTTGTATATTGATGATGATTATTAAGGATATCTAGAAGAACTCTAAGATATACCTACGGGACCAATTCATATTTTGGGTTAAAACGTACGTACGGGATCCAGAACGGATATCACTAATAAGTCGGGTTTGGTATGGTTCTTTTTATTCTTTTTAAGGTATTTTTAATAATTTTAGAGTTTAATTTTTAGTAGTTTAGCTAAGTTTTATTTTAATTTTCATGTTTACATTCTTTTTATTTTCTTTCATAAATAGTAGCTTTTTAATCACTTTTTTACATTCTATTATTTTTATTTTATTTTTCCTAACCCAAGTTATCAGATATCTTATTTTTGGAGAAAAGTGTAGCAAAAGGCCAAATTGAAGATCAAGTTTGAAAAAAAGATTGAATTTGGGCCGAACCCATCAACAACAAAACCCAGCCCAACATCTTCTCTCCTGATTTCATTCAACGCGTGAAGAAAAGATTGGGATCTGCGACTTCCTCTTCGAACGCAAGAACGGATATACACGCTCCAACGTCTCTCCTTCTTCTACGCTCTTCACTCAATTCTCCAACGGAAGAATGCCAACTGGAAGAATCCTCTTGCTATAAATGGGAGAGGAATTGTAATCGAAAAAGGGGGGAAACACACAAGAATAAAGCAGCGGCTTGGCCGCTGCTATGGTGGACGGCCGGCAGACACGAACCGGCGGCGGCATCATCTCCGGCGAGCGGTCGGCAGTAGCTCTGGGCAGAGGTTAGGCTGTTCCATCACAGCTCCACTTTACTCAATTTGTTCATCTTCTTCAACAATTGGTAACTCTTATTTGTCAATTTTATCTTTTCTTCTCCAATTTTATGTAAAAGTTTATTTTTTATTCAATTTTACATTTTTTTGCTTGTTGTGTTTGTTTCAAAAATTCCAAAAATGGTTGGTGTTCTTCTTTTAGGTTTTTTTATGTTTATATTAAATCCATTATGAATGAGAATTGATTTAAACTAGTTTTCTTCAATTATTGAGCAAGTTGTTGTTGAATTGGTTGAATTGTATAATTTGATTTCATAAGTAGGTTGATATGTGGAGTTCGGTTTTTGTTGAAGCTATTTTAGCTCCATAAGGTAGTTAAATGAACTCCGAATTCATACGTGAATCTTTTTTGTGATTTGTGTTTGTTGATTTTAAGAATTTTGGACTTCTTAGCCCCATAAGTTGATTCATTATCCTTAGAATTCGTTATTGAGTGATTATTATGTTTTCGTGTGTTTGTTTGTTATTTTCATTAATTTGAAGTTGTTTAAGCTCAAAAACAATTCTTGATTTATTGAAAATATGTTGTGTTCATCTATGTGAATAGAAAAAACGTCATTGGTTTGAAAAATCTGTGAAATATGCTCATCATTAAGAGAAAAAGTTTATTAAAATACATAAGGTATTGGCGGTTTGTGAATAGATTATGTATGAGAGTTGAATGCATAATAGATTCTCTCTTTTATAAACTTTTTCTATAGTGGAAGTACGTTCTCATGTTTGAATAGAGAGTTGGGGTTCTAAGGTATATTTCAAAACGGGCCTTTGAATTGCATGACTTCGGGCCGTGTGAAGAGTTGACAATCCTCCATATCGTGGTTAAGGAAATGAATTGACTCGGTCTTTGATTGATTTTTTCTATTCTTAAGTGCGTAAGTTACGTAATATATTGTCTACGTGCCTATTATACGTGTAATTTTCGGCTTGTGTTTGTTCTCTTTTTTCATTTTGTTACCGGTTCTTGGCGGTGTTTCTTGGGTTACCTTAGTTGGAGAAGTTGATTATCTTTTGAGCTTGTTTTCCCCATTTTATCAAAAAAACCAAAAAAATAAGAAAATAAAAAAACCAAAAATATATTTACCCCCCCTTGTTACATTGTTTTAGTTATAATATAAGTTTTTTACTAAGTTATATTATAAGTACTAAGTTATATTTATAAGTTTTTATATTTATTTAGTTATAAGTTTTATTATAAGTTTTATAAGTCTTGTCATATGTGTAGTAGTTAGTTTGCTTTTATTTGTTTTATATTCGTGACAATGTGTTTGCATGCTAAATTGGTTTTAAAAAGTACAATCTTTCTCTGTGGGATCGACCCTTACTTGCCCTAGCTATAATTTTTATTTGATTATATTTTGGGGGTTAGTTAAGGTTATTTATAATTTTTTAATTTGTTTTGGACCACACGACAAGTCTCCAACAATCACCCACCCGACAAATCACTGTTCGGTTGGTACGTAATCCACATGACTCTTAGGGTGGATTATCGATTCTTGTGTTCTGCATTAAACTATTTATAGTTTAAGGGCCTGGTTAGAATTATTGCCTTAGACTAGGAATAGCTAAGAGCTTGTTATGAAATGATTTGGCCTAAGATTAAGAATAATTTAAGAGCACTGTTGAGATATTGATATTGGATAATGTATTTATCATGAAATGACTTGGAATAAAATATTGAGAATAACATGAATGTTTGAATCATATATTGTGTACATGATATCAAATGGTTGATTATGAATTGAGATTCAATTTATTTGGATGTTCGACGCTTTAGATATGCTTACTCAGCTTCACCGCTGAGCGTGTAGTGTGTTTTATTTGCTACACGCAGGTAGATATAATGAATGATTGGCATATTCCTGGAAGCAGAAGGAGTGAGACAGTCGTGGTGGATTTATTGACAAAATAAATAATTATGTTTGTTATGAGAAATGTGTAAAAGTCGCTTCCGCATATTATTAAACACTTCGTATTTCCTACAGTTATGTATGGAATATTATTTATTTATGATGAATAGAGTTATTTGAAAAGTTTTAAATTATACGAATACCAAGTCAATACTCTAGTCTGAAAGGGGCTGCAGACCTGGATGGATTAGGGTGTTACACAGACAACCATAGCCCGTCCTACTCAACGTCAGCGTACAACCACGGGGTCGCACCCGCTGAGGAACTAGAGTTAAAGCTAGGTCCAGAATGTCCATCATGGATACACACACTAGCACGCACATACGCCATGTTGGGTATGTTTTCATTGTTCGACACAAATATGGTTGCATTGATTGATTTAGTTTCCACATTGTCCTATATTTGTATTTCGATGCTTGAGAAGTTCGATATTTTGAGAGTCGGCCTAGAGTATAGTGTCCAATCCCTTAGAACATAGTATGAGGTTGTATCACGTGTTCCAAAACTTTCCACTGACTCCTTAGGGATTTCATATAAAAATTTGAAATTATCCTTGGTATGGATTGGCTGACCAAGCATCAAGTCATAATTGATTGCGGACTACACAGTACGGCTAAAGGCCGATGCTAGTGGGGTAGTGGAAGTTTAGGGGAAGTCGTTCTCTAAGCCACCAAAATTTGTTTCCTTCATGCAAGCTCGATGCCACATTTGCAAGAAATACAAAGCCTTTCTTTGTAATATTTGTGACACGCAAAAGGAAACTTCGAGTGGAAAGATATCCCTACTGTGTGTGATTTCCCAGACATATTTCCATACAGTCTCCCCGCCCTGCCACCTCCAAGGAAAGTGGCATTTTTTATTGATATGGTTCCGAGAACGGAACCTATATCTACGACACCATAGCGCATGACACCTGCAGAAATGAAAGAGTTAAATGCTCAAATACATGACTTACTCGACAAGGGATTCATCAGACTGAGTGTGTCCTTGTGTGGAGCACCAGCTCTTTTTTCCAAAAGAAAGATGGGTTGATGAGGCTCTACATCGACTACAGATAGTTGAATAAAGTAATTGCAGGAACCGTTACCCTTTTCCACAAATCGATGACTTGTTTAACCAACTCAATGAAGCAACCACATTCTCTAAAATAGACCTTTGATCGGGATACCATAAATCCTGGTTAACAAGGAAGATATTCCAAAGACTACTTTCTGTACAAGCTATGTGCACTACAAATTTGCCGTGATCTTGTATGGGTTGACTAACGCCCTAACAATATTCATGGATCTCATGATTAGCATATTTCCCCCCTAATTGGACCAATTTGTAGTCTTCATTGAACATATCCTGATGTATTCTAAGACACTTGAGGATCCTGCCAAACATCTACAGGTAGTACTTGGTGTGCTAAGAGAGCACAAGTTGAATGTCAAACTCTCAAAGTGTGAGTTTTGGCTCAATGCGGTTACATTCTTGGGACATGTATTCTCTAAAGAGGGTATCAAAGTGCACCCGACCCTATCAAGATCTCAGCTATCACAGAGAGGAAGACACCAAGGAATGCACGAGAGGTAAGAAACTTTCTCGGTCTAGCTGGATATTACCGATGTTTCGTGGAAGGATTCTCCTCTATCGCATCTCCACTAAAGGAAGAAGGTAAGACATTTTCAATGCTACCATTAACTCTTCATATTTATAGAACTATTCACAGTGTTATGTTCGACCAAAAACATGTTCTTGCAACATATGTCCCACGATAACAATTATGAGAGCATGACACAATTTTCCGAGTAGATTACAAGTGATGGCTTGGCCAGAGAAAAAAACAATGGATTCAGTGAGGTCATTATTTGTGAAAAAATGTTGTTAAAAGGACTAAATGATTCAATTGCATCTATAGTTAATTCAACTTATCTAGACTTCCACAATATCGCAAATGATCCCACGTATTTGCAAAATCGAGACATCATGGATGAAATAAATGGCTACATGACATCAATGAATAACGTGGGAGAAGCAAAAAAGCTACTTTAGCTCTGATGTGGTGTGCAAGTCTGATTCAAATACAAATTTTTTAAGAGACTTGCATTCTTTTGAATTTTTGAACAACATACGAGTTTCTGATGTGCCAAATCATGAACTCAAGTTAAAGGTCAAAACATCATCATGTAGTTGAGAAATATTAACCAATCAACAGGTTTGTGCGATGGAACAAGGTTGATAGTAACTCAATTGGGCAATCATCTTATTCAAGGTACGATGCTGATATGGAAAAATATTGGCCAAGAAGTTATCCCACAGTTATCGCTTACAATGTCAGATACCAAATTTTTTTTTAAGTTTCAAAGGAAACAATTCCCAATTATGACTTCATACGCAATGACGATTAACAATAGTCAAAGACAATCTTCATCACATGTTACTCCATCCGTCCCATTTTAAATTGCCTGTTTGCCTTTTTTCTCCGTCCCAAAATAAATTGCCTGTTAGTTATTTTCGTAAACTTTTAAAAATAAAATACCTAAACTACCCTTAAAATAAGTCACTCTTTTTCACCTTATCTTCTCATTCATCATCACCCCTCTTAAAAAATAATGTCAATTTCGAAAAATCAACTCTATTTTTTATTTTCCTTAAATATGCCCAAAAGTCAAAACAGGCGATTTAAATTGGGACGGAGGGAGTATATTGTTACTCAAGAAATCAATCTTCGTCACATGTTATATTATAACTCAAGAAATCAATATTCAGTAATGATCAACTTTATGTGCCAATTTCACGTGTCACAAATTGCAAAGGGTTAAAGATCTTGATTTGCAATGAAGATCTTGCATTGTCAAACCAAACTACAAATATAGTTTATAAAGAAGTTTTCCAAAACCTATAACACTTCCTATCGACATTGAGTGTTAATGTATATTTCCCTTTCTTTACAATTTCATTAAATTATCTATTCTTTGAGTTTTTTTAACTTTTTCCTTCTTCAAAACCTTTCATGATTTTTTAGTAACTTAGACAGTACAACGCAAGAATACAAGTCTAGTTTTATCAAATAAAAAATGAGAATATTCTAATTTGTAATTAAAATGATTTTAAAAATGACAAGATTTTACACATTATTCGGAATGTGACATATAATATGGGACGAGGGAGTAAAAAAGAAAGTCTTAAAGCTGTCAAAGAGCACCTATCAGTGAACTATATTAAAAATAAAAACAAAAAGAAGAATTGTACAGTAAGACAGCATTTGATGTTATACCGGATGGGAAACTGTATCTGCCTTTTTAATTATGAAGAGTATTAACTTTCATAGCAGTAACTGCTGCTCAGGTTGAACGGTTGTGGGCCGCCATTCTACGATGGCGAGTGTGTGACGGCCACCACATGCCACGAGTTTAGCACACCAGAGTCCGTCAGACTCGGTCAAATCCCTTGGAGGTGGAATGTTGATGGGCACTTGCAAAGGATGACCGGTTGTCACCTTTCTCCCGTACCCCAAACGTCCATGGTCCCCTCGCCCAAACTGCCAATCAAACACCACCAAGGTATAATAACATTTTGATTTTTAAGCTAGGAGTACGCAAAGTTTGTGCCCCAAATTGCACACCAAGTGTATCACAGACACACAGACAACAATTGTCCAACAATTGTCTGTGGCTCTGTGCACAATTGTTGTCTTTGCGTGTTTGTGATACACTTGGTGTGCAAATAGAGTACACACTTGGTGTACCCCTAGCACATCTCTTTTGAATTCCCTTTGTCAGGTTAAGATATTGTCTTAAGAAAATGTCATGCCACTTACAGAAAACATGCGACCATCGCGCGTTAAAGCCACAGAGTGAGTGCCTCCACACGAGATCTGCAACATGCAGCAGAATTTGGGATATACAAAGTGATATGATTCAATATGCACATTGACATGAGGAGATTGTAGCTTAAATTAAACTGTCCGAATCAAAACTTTTAGGCCAACGAATAGGGATGGCAAGAACAATTTATTTTACCTGCAAAACATTCTCCCCTGATAAAAGTTGAACCCTTTGTGGCACCATTTTACTGCTCTTATCATCCCCAAAGCCTAGCCTTCCGTGCTCCCCTCTCCCCCAACCATAAACCTGGAATTCATACAACACTTAACGGACATAAAAATAAAAAATACTTCGTAGTTTGTACATCCAGATTTAGTTGTCCTTTTTCTACTTTGTGGTGTCCAAAACCAATTATTCATTTACTGTATTTAGTAAAGAAATTGTGGGGAATCATTCAGTTGTCCGATTTTTCTATTTTGTGCTGTCCGGAACTAATTGTTCATTTACAGTATTTTGTAAAAAATTTATGGGGAATCACTAAAAATACCCCCTGAAGAGCATACTGGGCTAGCTTGTCCACATCCACGGAAGAAAACCCAATTTCATGCGCGTTTTTTTCAGTTCACATCATTCCTTAAATTTTATGGGTTTGACTAACAACACTGAGGCTACCAGACACTGGTGTGCTAAACTCGTGGCATGTGGTGGTCGTCACACACTCGCCATTGTATAGAAATGCGGCCACCAATCAACCGGTATAAAACTTAAAACTCTTCATAATAAACCTAGATACATTTCCCCTCGTATTTATGATTCTATCAAATGTGGTGACACTGATCATTTTGATGGTTAAAGGCCAGACCAAAAGTACAAGGCTTGCTCCTCAATATGTTGCGTACTTGGGGCAAGGAAAGAGAATTCCACAACCTTGCTTCTTAATCAAGAGAGGTTTAGGGGTTGAACACATCTCCTTACAATCAGCAATTAATCATTTGACCAATGGTTCCACAAATAAATGAGAATTAAATAAAATTCAAGCACAAATATGGTTTGATCTATCAAATGAGACCAGAAACATTCGCATAAGGCCATACTAGAAAGACATTTCAGACAAAAAATTAGATAAAGAACATGCAGTGGCCAGTCAAAAATAAAGATCCAGAGACCAAAGAGATTTAGATGCCAGATAGAACCAAAGAGATTCTGAGAAAAGATAAAAGCATGTGAGATCTTAAAATAAAGATCAGATCACATTCACTCAGGTGTTTTCAAGAGGTCCGGTTGCTCCAAAATGCCCAAAAAATACTGACTGATGCATTTGCTATAGAAGTAAGACGATACATGATTGTTGGTACTTATTGCTGTGCATTGTTCATAATTCTAAAACCGGAAGACGTGAAGAGCAAAAAATTCCAAATCCATGAAAGAATTGAATTACATCCCTTTGATCAACAAAAAACATGAGGGTTTGTTTGGATTCAGGGGAAGAAGCAAGGAACGGAGAGCACTCATATCCTTTGTTTGCCTAGCGGGTAAATGGAAGGGGAAGTTAATGAGTGGATTATCAACATATTCACATTCCCTCATTTATAATCCCTTTAATTTGTGGTAAAATTTGGAAAACAAGGGGACCCCTTCCTAATCATAACGACATAACCTTTCATATATTATACTCCCTCCATTTGGATTTAGTTATTTACTTTCTTGTTTTTTGTCCAAAATAAGTTGTGAACTTTTCATAATTACTAAAGTAATTATGAAGAATTGTCTAAAATATCTTAGAGAGGGTATGAGCGTTGTTGACATGAATGAGTGACAAAGTCATTTGAATGACTCATTAAAACTTTCAAACTCATTTCATAAAAATGAGATTTTTTTATAAAATGGACAGCTAAATCTCGATGGAGGAAGTAACACTTTCCCTACATTTTCTTTGTAATCCAAACAAGAGAGCATCATAATCGTTTATAACTCTCTCTTTTCTTCTCATTTACTAACCTTGCCCTTATTTATTTATAAGTTATGACTCCCTTCCATCCCCTTAATACTTTCCTCCCTTCACTCATTCAAAACACATTGTAACAGTGTCAGGAAAAACTTGGTCGGTCATCACTCATCAAACCTGCTATTTGGTAGTACTGGTATTGTAGACTCCGTCTTTTCTAACTTAACATAAACACCGAAGGACAACAAATACCTCCCCTTCTTCTGTCAATGCTGCAGAATGCCATCCTCCAGCAGCAATGTCAACCTGGAGAAATATGAAAAACTGTCATGTGAACTCATTTTGTGTTGAAAATAAAGGGTCGCCACTAGATTGGGAAACCACTGTACAAACCAGTGAAACAGAAGATAGTCCTTGAACAGAAATGGGTTGTGATCTTGGCTGGGTGTCCCCAGTTCCAAGTTGTCCATACTCATTATTACCCCACGCCATCAAGACTCCATCATCCAGAAGTGCCAGGTTGTGAAAAGCCCCTGCTGCAATTAGCCTTACACTTGCAAGGCCTTGTACTCGAACAGGAGTTGATATTTGCTTTCTGCAGGAAAAAAACAAAAAACTTATTCCCTTTTGAGTTATTGACAAGTATAATATATTCCATTAGAGATTAGAAGGGTACATGTCACCAGGAGGCCATGGTTGACCCCATGTCCATACATGACCTTCCTTCGTAAGAACCACTGAGTGAGTACCGCCAGCAGCGACCTTGTCAATAAACAAGAAATTTATTCTATCAAAAAAAATTGATGTGTTTTGTTGAGTTATTGATTGTTGTTGAATTTAGTGAGTCTTAAGGATTAGCAACCAAAAGTGATGTTATCTTGCATCCCTAGAAGTGTGCCTAAACAATGTCTAAGAAAGAATATCTTACACATATCTGGAGTGCAATTTTATTACTATGTGACCACATGCATGTGAAAAATAACAATACTTTTGTTGTTTACTTTCTAAAGTACCCCAAATTTAAAGAATGGGGGTAAAATAACAACAAAAACAAAAACTTAAATTAGTTTGTCCTTCATTGATGGCAACAATTCACATAACTAGTTTGCTAAATACAGTAAGTAGACAACTAATTACATACATCCATAAAAGAAATGAACAAAAATTGGATGGAGGGAGTGATAATAATGTATAGAGCGTCGAAAGTTGCAATGACTAATTGTTACTTCACTATAAAAAAATGCAAAAAGTTTAAAGAGTCATTTTGCTTTATTCCATCATACCACAAAGCCAAAAAAGTGAATCTTCGAGTCCATCAAAAATGAAGGAGCACATTGAGCAGAAAATTAAGGGAAAATGTTCTTTGCAGAGTTACTAGCAGACACATGGGGGAGAATAAGTTTAAAATCCCAGAGAGAGAGAGAGAGAGAAATGGCACATTGAGCATAATTTCACCTGGCTCACAGAAAGCTTTGGCACACATCGCTGTGGAATAACAATATCCCTCCTCACAGGCTTTCCTGAGTCATCCTTCCTCTCTGGTTCTTCACCACACTGACCATACTCATTCCCACCTGAAGTGATTTAATTTTGAGAGCAAAGAATTACTCTTTTATTCACAAAAGGTTTGACAATACTATGGAGCATTTTTTGAAAATTCAAAAAAGATATCATCCAGAGATTCTTTTTATCCATAGTCAATTATTTCATGTTTTCCAAAGAATTAATGACAAAGCAAATAATCTTAAACCCCAAGCATACGCTCGCCCTTGGTCATCTACGGCCAGACAATGCCATCCACCAATAGCCGCCTGAAATCAGAAAATACAACATTGGACTCCGCATTAGTGCCAAAATTTCTCGTCCTCTTGGCATTAACATTCAGAACTGAGATCACCTGAACAATCTTGGCATTGGAAAGAGCTTTAACTTGACTGGGAAAATTCTCAGTCTTAGTCTCAGGTGGGTGGCCCAAGGTCCCCCTTTGATTCCAGCCCCATGTGAACAACTATTCGGTGAAAATTAAGGCAAAACTAAATCAAATAAAAAAAGAAGCTTTAGGCCATACACAACAAGTTGATTCTTGAGAGTACCTTGCCGTTCTCGCAGATTGCTAGAGAGTTCCGGCTGCCGGCGACAACTGAACAAACCTTCTCGGACTGAAGAGCTTTGATCGAGCAAACCCATTCATGCTCTTCGTTATCCCCTATTCCTAACTGTCCGTCTTCTCCCGAGCCCCTGTTAAACAGTCATTTGGACACACATAAATATGTATATTCATGAACCCAACGCTGGAGAAACAGCACAGAGGATGATATTGGAAAGCGGGTTTTAGGGTTTAAGAACCAACCATGCGATGACGGCGGTTTCTGAGGACATAGAGGGCGACTGCTGCCGTCAAAAATGGTCACACTAGTAGCGCTGTTGTGTGTGGTCTGCAAACTGATTGCCCCCCGGAATTTGTTTTGGTACTTCACCCCAACCCTTTATGCTTATCTAGTAGCTACATGGTTGGTTTACTTGGTTAGATGATGGAGAGAAATGAACTCCTTCCAATTCCAATTTGGGGTACAAAATGTGGGTCTGATCGGACCGAAAAAACTGGTTCTGGTCTAAACATTAACAACTAGTAAAAATCAGATCTATTTTGGTCCAACACCGGTTAGTGTACAGGTCGGACGGGTAAGATCAGAATGTAAATTTTTTTATTTTTAATACCTATTATAATACAGAGTATTGATAATACAACTTTGCATTTTTATTTTTTCTTCTTACTTTATTATAGAGTATAATTTTTTAAATGTAATGTGTAATTTTTAACGGATTTTCATTACTTTCTATAATTATAGTCATTGACCTTTACCCAAAAATCTCCATAATTATAAAAAATTAAAACAATTTCAAAAAAAGTGAAAGTAAAATATTTCAATTTAGAGTATTACATTATTTGACATTTAACTTATTTTGTAAAAAAAACAAAATAATTTAAAGCATAACTTTATAATATTTTCGAAATCCCACAAACTAACAAAAATAAAAAACTTATTTTAAACTTACAATATTGTTGATTAAAATATTTTACAATAATATAGTTTTTCGAAACACGCCAAATGAATATATAAATTAAGAATAGGGTAGAAATCATTTCAAATCAAGCTACATAGTTGAAAAACAAGTTTAAAAAATTTGACAAAAAAATATAAAAAAAATCCCAAGTTTTCTGGTTTTTATTCGAACAAGACCGGAAAATCAGGTCCAAACCGGAATCTAACAGATCTGATTTTCGGTACTATACTTAAGGTGATTCCTGTTTTAGAAATCACCCTAAATAGGACTAAAACATAGGGAAAAGTACCAAAATAGGACTTCCATGTTTTTTTTTCGAAATAGGACTTTGCACTGTGGTAATGTGGCAGTGTACATGTGCACATTACTATACTTTTTTGGTAATGTATATGACCATGTATGGTAATGTAAGTCCTATTTCAGGAATAAAATCATGGAAGTCCTATTTTGATATATTTTCAATGTTTTAGTCCTACTTTGGTCTTTCTCCCTTCCTGTTTTCCAGTTTTTTATTCGCGCGTGCATGTCGTGCCAAGCCAGACAGCGGCGGCGGTGCGCGAGGGCTCCCTTGGTTCTCCCTCCATACATTGCTTTTACAATGTCATTAAAGACTAGCATATAAATGGAGGAAGTTGAAGGGTTTCAAAACTGATGTGGAAAACGTGGGTTTTTCCCCTTCCAAGTGAGCTAATTTGTGAATTAATTTCTCATTCACCTGACCACCAGTTTTGGCGCACATTATAGCGAAATACTCGTCTCACTTAGAATAATGTTGGTCCATAATTATTTGGAAAAAATAATTTTGTGTAACCTACCGAATTTACGTCCAAGGTTGTCCTGTTATGTGTCAAAATTGCAACATATAATACCACAAACATAATGAGATCTCACTATACAATATCATAATGTCAAAATACAAAGTTTTATTTGGAGATAAAATATGAAAGTCCTAATTTGAGAATGAATAATGTGTTTTACTCCTATTTAGTATTATTTTTTATAGTTAATAAATAAAAATACATTATTAAAAAGTACATTAATAACTATACAAAATAAGAGGTGATATGACTATTTTTTAACAACTAATAATGAAAATTCTTTCTCTGTTCTAGAATTACCTTCCAAGTTTAATTTGACACGATTTTTGATAAAGTGAAATATGTGAAGAGAAAAGAAAATTAATAAGGACTACGTAACTATTTTTTAAAAAACAAAGATAAGAAAATTTTGGGACAGTTCAAATGGGAAAGCATACCAGCAAATTAAAGTCATGCTCAACACCAACGGTAAAAAGAAAGGGAAAATACAAGTGTTGATCATGAAATGTATCGTCAAGAGGCCGTAGCCTATTCTATGCCACTTTATTTTCCAATTCTGCTCTAATCTATCCTTTCATCACAAAAAATATACTTTGTACACTGCTTTGATATAGAAATGAAAGAAAAATACACATTGATTATTTAGTAGAGAGAGAATATCTATGACTTCTATTAATCTTGATAGATTTGTGAATCTATGAGTAGAAAAAGAAGAAAAGAGTAATGTGTTGTGTCTTGTGTATATCGAATGAATTGTCCCCCCTCCTCTATTCTAGGAAGTGGGGTATAAATAGGGAAAAATAAGGGTTAAAGTTTAGGCCCATATACAAAACTAATGAGTCAGCCCAAAAGATTGGGTCGCCACTAAATAAGTAATAAAAATCACCCTAAATACGACTAAAACATAGAAAAAGTATCAAAATGAGACTTTCATGTTTTTATTTTCGAATAAGAGTTCGCACTTTCGTAATGTGGAGGTAACATGACGATGTACACGTACACATTACTATACTTTCTGAACCGCCCCAACTAATATTATACTAATACTGGATACCCACATGTCCACGGTATCCATAATGAGTCCCCCACTTCCTGAGCAGAGGGGAACTCGAGGTGAAAAGGAAGTAGAACAAAATCCATCACGGAATGGCACACAACTGACACGTTGTCCATAATGCACTGCCAACTCGCTGTCCAGAGCATGGCAAGTATGACAAACTACGCAAATCTTCATGAAGTGCTACCAACTCGCTTTCCGGAGTGGTAAAGAAAAACTACGCCAATCAATACGAGGTGCACTACCGATTCACTGTCCAGAGTGGCAAAGAGAGACTGCACCAATCAGTACAAGGTGTGCTGCCGACTCGCTCTCTAGCATGGCAAAGCAAGAAAAAAACAACATAATTTGCTCATTGTTTTGAAAGGATCTTCTCTGGTATAAAGTACATCATTGGCTCATTGCGCAACGAGCATCATAAGAGTGGATGAAGAAATCGTCATATGTAGTTCGTTTGTCATCTTCAAGAATCCGCTCACAGTCTCATCGATGTGTGATTCACTCCATGGGGGATGCCTCATTAAAAACATGCTGAGAAAAAAACCTAAATTAAAAACCAGCGAGGTGGACGAGGTGGACCTCGGGAAAAGTGTCGAGTGCCTTGTGAGGTGGCTGGTGTAACACCCAAACCCGATTCAACAAGTTAGTGAATCAGGTTGCTACTAAAGGGGGTGTATTAAACGTTGATTCAGCAGTATTTTTTAGGATTTGAAAAGTCTATGGGTATTCAATTAAGATTTTTAAAATTCCTTAAAAATCTAGATGTATCTAATTAAGATTTTAAAATATCCATCAAAATCTAAAGGTATTAAAAAGTCTACAGATTCTCAAGAATTTTTGTTAAAAGCAGATTTTGATGGATTTCAAGGTTCATCATATAAATAGAAATCCATTTACAAATCTCTCATATAACGTATGGATTTCACCTCTCGAATCTATTACCTTTGTCCCCTACTTCGTATGCTAGAAGAGTACCAGTATCAATTGCAAACACGACGGCACATGAACGAGAAAAGGTATGCGACAAATAGGATTGCAGGGCGGCGGAGGGGTTTAGAGATCGGATATGCGGCCCTCTAGTGGTGCCCCCGGTTTTGTTATTGATACTCCCTAACCCCTTTTTTACATTATGTATATTTTTTTTTCAAGGTAATTTTTTTTGCTTTTGTTCATTTTCTTTTTCATGGTAAATTTTACGCTGTATATTTTTTCAATTTTTGTTCTGCTTTTGGTTTAATTTTGATTTGACCTTTTTTTTGCTTTTTGTTCAATTTATTTCTAATAGTTCAATTTTGTTTTCACGGTAAATTTTTTTGCTTTTGATCGATTTTTGGCTTTTTTATTTTTATTTTTGTTCACGGTAAATTTTTTTGTTCCACATTATTATTATTTGGATTTTAAACAATCTAACACAATCTTTTAAAATCTTGCCAAAAAAGTACAATAAAATCTATCTAAGTCGACGTAGAATTAAAACAATCCATGGATTTTACATAATCCATAAATTTTAAATAATCTTATACAATCTTTTAAAATCCAGATTGAATACACCCTCCTAAATTGGCATCTAAACACAATAATTTTCAAAACAATTTAAAACATTTAATACAAAACATTATTTATAAATCCATCGGAGATAACAAAAACGGTGCGGAAACTTTAAAGTACTTAATTCAAATACAACTTGGGTTCATAACCCTTATTCACAATAAATTCAAATATAATTCTATGTAATTAAATTCCTCCAGCTTGCATCCATCCCTTCGCCCTCATTGCCTCCAAGACTATTTCATTATTCAGCGTTCCTGTTACCTACGTGTAGCAAATAGAAAAAAGGGCTACAAGCTCAGCATTGAAGCTAATAAGTGAGAAATATCTAACATTTCGACTACACACATACACGAACTCACTAGCTTATAACATCATACAATATCATGCACACAAGTACACATCAATGACATCATTAATATCAGATAGTTCATAAATCAAACATACTTACCAGGATTACCAAACTTATCTCATTTGTAACTTAGGCATTTATGATACATAATCCTGCAAATCTCATAATCAACTTCCTTATATCTAAGCTGAGAACCTATTCTATGCTAAGGCCAATTTTTTATTTTAGAGTCCTGATTCAACCACATCCATGGAAGAACCCGCTCGATGCGACGTCATCTAACGTCGGCTGGGTGGGACCACCTACTCACATCCATGAGCAGATCCATGATCCCCGTGCGCATGCACTACCCAACTGATCATGCATGCCAGCTCATCACATGACCAGTTATTCATAACGGTATTCTTATTCTGTTTCTCGGTCTACCTATACTTCACCTAACATCTTCCACTTACCGTCATGCAACACATAGGGTCTCGGAGTCAATTCGGGTTTCAAATGCGGTCAAACAAACAATTAACAAGTCAAAAAAGGGCTGACACAGTATCGTCGCGGTACCTCAGTACTACGTGGCAGTACCTTAATACTGTGTGCCTGGTACCCCCTTACCGTCAAGGCGCAGGTACTAGCAATGACAGGCGGTCGCAGTGGGTTTATGGCGGTAGAAGGGTTATGTCCTGGTAGTACCTAGCTACCATCTGGGTCGGAAACGGTACAGAAAGAGCTCAATTTGATCTTATTCCAAACCATTCAATGTGTATAACATTTTAAAGATTATTATCATGAAATAACATAATTTTGAAGTAAGAAAACGTACATGGACTTCCTCAATCAATAAAATCCAAAAATATCATATAATTTTAAGAAACCATAATTAACGCTAGAAGCAAATAAATCACATAATCAATCATACGAAACTACGAACGTGAATTTCAAACTTATATACATAATTTAGCGTTAGATGTCCATGTACTCACTTCAATTATTAGAAAAATACAAAGAGCCACGAACGATGAGGAACAACAAACTCGGTGAGGAAGCGGTGGCGGTGGAAACACTTCCCGGCGACCTAGGCAACAGTGGCAGTGTTGGTGATCTTGGCATGCGATTCTACCCTGCGATTTACTCTGTTCGTTTCTCTTTTTTTCTTTTAGGCACTACTCCTATTATGATTATTTCTCTTTCTCACGGTGCATATATATATATATATATATATATATATATATATATATATATATATATATATATATATATTATTTTAATAATATTTTATTAATAAAAGAAGAAAAAGGGAAGTGCAAGGGGGGTTGGCCGAGACCCCTACAAGCAGACCAAAAACAAAGAGTAAACAGAGAACCAAAAAACAAAAGTCCAAAGAAAAGGGTGCAATACTAAAGCCACTAGGGTATGGGTAAATAACCATCAATTCTGAACAACCAGAGTGGTTTGCTGCTTCTTCTTGGATCAGTATCAGGAACAAATTAATTACCCCATTATTGTCCTTAAAAGTTCAGCAGCACCAAACGTAAGGGTATGCTATTAGAGCCTCCAAAAGCAGTAACTTCCGAGCACTAATTTAAGCAAAATACAACCCAACCCATTAAATCTGGCCACCAAAAAGTAGAAAGCTGAAGATCCTCACCTAGGAGAGTAGCAAGAGGTGGGAGTGGCCCGTCCCCAACAAGCTGGCCAAAGCATCAGAACATAACACTAAAAACAAGTAAAAACAGAATAGAAGAAAGGAGTACAAAGATGGAAACGTGATGCTAGCAGCAATTAACCCAAAATTTGTTGTCTTTCTATTGGAATCCCAGCAACCTTATCTTCCGATTGGGATTTATGGCCTGATAAAATCAAAATACATCCTTCATTCCACCCTTTAAGTGATCTAATCCAGCATAGCTTGTCCTTGATTGTAGCATCCCAAAAATAGCTTGGTTTGTGCTAATAAAATGACCTAATACCACTCTTTGCAAACTAGGACCCCAAGAGATAAATGGCTATCCTTCATTAAACCCAATCTCTAATCTGAAGATGTTCCACCAACATCTTCTAAAAGCATCAGAACATAACACTAAAAACAAGTAAAAACAGAATAGAAGAAAGGAGTACAAAGATGGAAACGTGATGCTAGCAGCAATTAACCCAAAATTTGTTGTCTTTCTATTGGAATCCCAGCAACCTTATCTTCCGATTGGGATTTATGGCCTGATAAAATCAAAATACATCCTTCATTCCACCCTTTAAGTGATCTAATCCAGCATAGCTTGTCCTTGATTGTAGCATCCCAAAAATAGCTTGGTTTGTGCTAATAAAATGACCTAATACCACTCTTTGCAAACTAGGACCCCAAGAGATAAATGGCTATCCTTCATTAAACCCAATCTCTAATCTGAAGATGTTCCACCAATCGTGAGTGCACACTCAACAAGACCTGATAGCTTAAAGCACCTACTCATGAATCTCAAAACCCAAAAACTGCAACAAAGATAATATATCAAACAAAAACTGTAAATGACCCATGCCAAAAATAAAATCCTAATCAATCTTGATCTCCGCATAAATGAGCTAGAACGACATTCATATCTTCTTTCGCATAGGAAAGGTACACCAGATACCTTGCACCTTCCATTGTTGCTGCATCAATATACTCAAAGCTTTTGATTGCCTCTCTTGTAACCCTAACGACTTCCTCGGAGTAATTGATGATTTGTCCTTTATTGAGTGCATCTAGAAATTGTTTGCTAGCAATTGATTTCCTGAAGAGGTTAATGTTATCCTTGATAACTTGATGGAATAGATTCAGACAGCCCTGGTCTAAAGGAACCTCTGCCAATGGTGTGGGCCTTTGCAAACTAACCATCTCTTTCTCCATAGTGAGGTCAACAATTAGCCTACTATTATGTTCTTCATCACAAAGATCAGCGGAGGTAACTCCGGGGTAACATCTCCACCCCTCATCCTTGCAAACTTTAACTGACCAAGGACCTTCTTGAATTTGCAGAGGCTGTGTCAGGTGATTACCATTCGAGTTCCTCAATAATTCAGACAGACCCTTACTGAAAAGTTTTAGCCCCTCTAAGTGAAAACCAGCAGGAATGATAATCTGATTAGGCGAAAACCTTGTTTTTGACTCTAAGCGTGCAAAATGTCCAAACCGATTAGAATCCCAAGAAACTTTGACAGAGAAATCCCCATCATATCTGGATATTTCCCAATTTTCATTTGAAAAATCATGCCTGGTAATAGTATCTATCAACCAATGTGCAATAGCCCAAGAGATTGTTAAGAATCGTGTCTTACCAGATTTGGATTCTGAAATTCTGATACACTTCCCTTCAGCTAAAAGCTCAAAGTCTTTGCTCTCAATTGATAGTGTAACCAGACCATCTGCGCTGAGATTTGGACCCGAGTTCCGGCGCCTCTAGTACCTTCGTCTCTCAGTTTTCTTCCAGACCCTCGCTGGACGAGATTGGAGTGCCTTGCCATAGTATCTGGATCGGCGAGGATCCCTAACCCGTTTCCGGAGAGTGCCGCCGTCATCCCCTCTCTCTCTAAAATCCCTAAAACGCCATCTATCATGTATATTATATATATATATATATATATATATATATATATATATATATATATATATATATATATATATATATATATATATATATATATGTATGTATATATATATATGTATGTATATCTATATATATATATATATATGTGTATATATATATATATATATATATATATATATATATATTAAAAAAAGAGAATTTTTATTAATTAAGGCGAAGAAGGGTACAAGTTTGATCACAAATGATTGCTCCTTTAACAGTTTTTGGGAGCAATTTGAAAGAAGTGTATGACTGAAAGTAATTGTTTTATGGGCAAATTTGGCAAGGTTATGTGCCACAGTATTTGCTTCTCGGTAGATGTGGCTCGCACTTCATTGAATCTTGTCCAAAATTTTGATGATTTCTCCGCTTGTTCCTTGTTGGTCGTTTCTGTCCTTGATTCTTCGAATTGCATTTTTGCAGTCCAAGTGCAAGTCAATGGGGCCTTGTTGGATTGAGATGGCCCAATTAAGGCCCATTTTTGCTGCTTCTATCTCACCATCTTCTGAGGAGTTCTGCGTTTGTAGGCGGGTGCTCATTGCTCCTAGGAATTCTCCATCCTTTGTCCTTAAAATTGCTGCGCCAACCATTGAATCACCGGTTATTGACACATCTGTGCTGAGGGTTGTGCGTTTCCCAGTCCATTTGAAGGTTTTGATCCTGGTAAGCACAGAGGTTGGGCATTCAATTCCCCTTGTAATTCTCCCTTTTCCTTTTCCTAGTATCCACTCAATTAGTTTTCGCCAGATCATTTGAGTAAGTTGGGCTGCTGTTTTTTATTCTTGTTGATAAATCCTTCGGTTTCTTTCTTTCCAGACTTCGTATGTGATGATCCTTGGGGCACACTGTTTGATTGATTTTCTGTTTCCAGGTATGTCTACTTTTCTCCACCAAGTCATAAGATAGGCACGTATTCCATGTATTGTGTTGTGTGGAATGTTGAAAACCTGTTCGAACTTCGAAGTGAGTCCAAATTTGTTTGCTTTAGCTGCATTGTTTTAAGATGTGATTAGCTTCTTCTTGATTCTCCCTGCAAAGAAAACAAATAGATGGCAAGCACTGGCCAAAACGCGTTAGTCTATTAGGGAGAGGAAGGATGTTTTTATAGAGTTTCCATAAGAAAAGAGACACCTTAGGATACTGGTTAGAGTTCCAGGTGTCGATTAGGAATTTGTCAGGAGGTTTTTTCTCTCCCAAAGCATTTTATGCTCTCTTTATACTGAAGCCAGGATGGCCCTCATTCCAGCAAATGGTGTTGTGTTGGTTTAGGTGGAAGAGGTTAAAGGCAGTGTCATTGATATGATGGAGCCTTTTCCAAATGGGAGAGTCAGTGGGTTTGGGAGGGGAACTGAATCCTTTGGGGTACCTTTTGTGGATGAAGTTTGCCCAATAGGAGTCTTGGAGGGTGTCAAGATTGTAAATGCCCAGTCCACCTTCTTCTTTAGGGTTGCAGATGTCCTTCCAGGTTGCCCAATGATATTTATGGTTGTCTCCTATAGAACCCCAGAGGAAGTTAGCCATTTTCCTGTTGAGGCATGTAGTGACACTTTTAGGAAGGTTGGTGGTCCCAAGGACATGTAGAGGTATGGAACTCAAAACATGTTTGATTAAAATAAGTCTTCCACTTTGGGAAAGGAGATGCTTAGACCAGCCTTGAAGTTTCTTATCAAAGTGATCAAGGATGTCCCCACAGTAGTTTTTCCTGTTGATACCTCTGTGGATGTGAGTGCCCAGGTACTTAAGAGGAAAGAAACCTCTCTGCATGTTAAGGATTTTTCCCATCTTAGTGGCTTGTCTGGTATATATATATATATATATATATATATATATATATATATATATATATATATATATATATATATATATATATATATATATATATATATATATATATAATATATATATATATATATATATATATATATATATATATATATATATATATATATATATATATATTATATATATATATATATATATATATATATATATATATATATATATATATATATATATATATATATATATATATATATATATATATATATATATATATATATATATATATAATATACATGATAGATGGCGTTTTAGGGATTTTAGAGAGAGAGGGGATGATGGCGGCACTCTCCGGAAACAGGTTAGGGATCCTCGCCGATCCAGATACTATGGCAAGGCACTCCAATCTCGTCCAGCGAGGGTCTGGAAGAAAACTGAGAGACGAAGGTACTAGAGGCGCCGGAACTCGGGTCCAAATCTCAGCGCAGATGGTCTGGTTACACTATCAATTGAGAGCAAAGACTTTGAGCTTTTAGCTGAAGGGAAGTGTATCAGAATTTCAGAATCCAAATCCGGTAAGACACGATTCTTAACAATCTCTTGGGCTATTGCACATTGGTTGATAGATACTATTACCAGGCATGATTTTTCAAATGAAAATTGGGAAATATCCAGATATGATGGGGATTTCTCTGTCAAAGTTTCTTGGGATTCTAACCGGTTTGGACATTTTGCACGCTTAGAGTCAAAAACAAGGTTTTCGCCTAATCAGATTATCATTCCTGCTGGTTTTCACTTAGAGGGGCTAAAACTTTTCAGTAAGGGTCTGTCTGAATTATTGAGGAACTCGAATGGTAATCACCTGACACGGCCTCTGCAAATTCAAGAAGGTCCTTGGTCAGTTAAAGTTTGCAAGGATGAGGGGTGGAGATGTTACCCCGGAGTTACCTCCGCTGATCTTTGTGATGAAGAACATAATAGTAGGCTAATTGTTGACCTCACTATGGAGAAAGAGATGGTTAGTTTGCAAAGGCCCACACCATTGGCAGAGGTTCCTTTCGACCAGGGCTGTCTGAATCTATTCCATCAAGTTATCAAGGATAACATTAACCTCTTCAGGAAATCAATTGCTAGCAAACAATTTCTAGATGCACTCAATAAAGGACAAATCCTCAATTACTCCGAGGAAGTCGTTAGGGTTACAAGAGAGGCAATCAAAAGCTTTGAGTATATTGATGCAGCAACAATGGAAGGTGCAAGGTATCCGGTGTACCTTTCCTATGCGAAAGAAGATATGAATGTCGTTCTAGCTCATTTATGCGGAGATTAAGATTGATTAGGATTATATTTTTGGCATGGGTCATTTACAGTTTTTGTTTGATATATTATCTTTGTTGCAGTTTTTGGGTTTTGAGATTCATGAGTAGGTGCTTTAAGCTATCAGGTCTTGTTGAGTGTGCACTCACGATTGGTGGAACATCTTTAGATTAGAGATTGGGTTTAATGAAGGATAGCCATTTATCTCTTGGGGTCCTAGTTTGCAAAGAGTGGTATTAGGTCATTTTATTAGCACAAATCAAGCTATTTTTGGGATGCTACAATCAAGGACAAGCTATGCTGGATTAGATCACTTAAAGGGTGGAATGAAGGATGTATTTTGATTTTATCAGGCCATAAATCCCAATCAGAAGATAAGGTTGCTGGGATTCCAATAGAAAGACAACAAATTTTGGGTTAATTGCTGCTAGCATCACGTTTCCATCTTTGTACTCCTTTCTTCTGTTCTGTTTTTACTTGTTTTTAGTGTTATGTTCTGATGCTTTGGCCAGCTTGTTGGGGACGGGCCACTCCCACCTCTTGCTACTCTCCTAGGTGAGGATCTTCAGCTTTCTACTTTTTGGTGGCCAGATTTAATGGGTTGGGTTGTATTTTGCTTAAATTAGTGCTCGGAAGTTACTGCTTTTGGAGGCTCTAATAGCATACCCTTACGTTTGGTGCTGCTGAACTTATAAGGACAATAATGGGGTAATTAATTTGTTCCTGATACTGATCCAAGAAGAAGCAGCCAAACACTCTGGTTGTTCAGAATTGCTGGTTATTTACCCATACCCTAGTGGCTTTAGTATTGCACCCTTTTCTTTGGACTTTTGTTTTTTGGTTCTCTGTTTACTCTTTGTTTTTGGTCTGCTTGTAGGGGTCTCGGCCAACCCCCCTTGCACTTCCCTTTTTCTTCTTTTATTAATAAAATATTATTAATATATATATATATATATATATATATATATATATATATATATATATATATATATATATATATATATATAAGGGCAAGACCTAGCCCCAAAGGTGTAAAGGAAAAGAAGGAAGATAATGTCTTTAAACTATTACAAATTGATAAAATTAAATTAAGGAATCCAGCAGAACTCTTCCATTAAGCCAAAAGAAATCCCCTCTCCAGTGTGCATTGTTTTGATTTGGTCCCTTGATTAGCCATTTTTTCTTCCTATTTATCCAACACCACCTTTGGATAAGAGAGGTTATCATTTCGGTGAGACTATGAATGTTGTTTTTCCGATCTTCATGGAGGGTCGAGGTGTGATTCTTCCAAAGGGTCCATGCAATAAAACCATGTACCACTGCACGTAGGTTACCATCCAATCCTTTTCCCCTAGCTCTTGTCCACCAAAGGAGGAGGTGATGTTGGATTGTACTGTTGGATGAGGGTAAGGGTCCATCTAACAGTAGTGCGAAGTATTTCCATAAATCCATGGCAATTGGACATTGTAACAGCGTGTGGTTATATCCATCTTCATTTCTCATGCATGCTGAACAAATTCCTCGTATATATATATATATATATATATATATATATATATATATATATATATATATATATATTAAAGGAAAAGAAATTTATTATTAAAAAAGAGGAAAGAAAGTACAAATGGAGGGGGCTGGCCGAACCCCAACAACAAGGCCAAAATAAAAGACAATCTAAGGAAAAAAGGCTGGATGAGAGGCAAGAAAAGAAAGGTACGGAGTACATGATAAGGGAAACTGGACAGTGAAGGGGGATGCCACCTCAAAAACATAATACAAGAGGCTAAACTTCAAATAATAGAAGACAAAGATGCAGTATCAGCTTTAATTCTCCCTGCCATTCTGATCCCTATCCAGTTTGTGATCAAACAAAAATATGAGTGTTGGTGATATCCATCCAAAGGAAATAAGCATGATGCTGTGAAAACGAGACAGTTTCTGTCAAAACCAAGTAGGCCAGGGTACGAGCTGTCACCAACAACAATGCTTCTCCAGATCAGAGTCAAGCAAAACAGCGCAACTGGGACTCACCTTACTGCGAACCAAGAGTTATACGAGACTAAAATTGTGAATATCATTTTTAAGCCAGATAATTGGCAGCCAATATGCTTCTTGTAACATTAAGTTACTGAACAAAGTTTTGAGATTCTCCATACTAACAAAAGGCACCCTTGAGTAGGCAAAGCTTCAAGATAATCAGTAATCAACAGAAATACCCATAGTAAACTAGTGCAGCATATATGAAAAGCAATTATATAAGATATAACCCAGACAGAATCTTCAATCTAATTGGAGGAGTCATTGCATAGTCTTCTTCTTCTTCTTTTGAGCCTTAGTACGCTGCCTCCCTTTCTTTTTTGTTTTAGGGGCTTGTAGAGAAAAGACTAACTGTTTTTGACCTTTAATCGGTCGGTAGATATTATCAAGAGTACCTTCAAAATCACTAACAACATCAGATTCTGATAGATACCTGTCCGAAGGGAGAATGCTCTTACAAGAGGAGAGAACCTTGGCTTTACTACGTGTAACATTCTGTGAGGGAGAGAAGAGTTTCCTTCGTTTAAAGACTTTTGGTAAATCCATAGAGATTTTTGAGCATCTAGAAAGATCGATTGCTAAAGGCCTTATTTTTGACACAAAGAATGGGGCATCTTCAACATCCGAATGGTTGTACCAAATGGGTTCGTCACTCGGGGATATTCTCTCTTCAAGAGCATTAAAATGAAGAACCAAATTTTTCTCATTTAAATGTTTGAAAGGATCTTCCTCCATAACCAAAACATTTTCTTCTGTTCCAAGATGCGAAAGAGTGCTAAAAGAGTTGGATTGGGGGATAAATTCCTTTGCAAAGGGGGAAAGGAGCTTATGAACTTGATCATGCCTACCTGCTACTGCCTCCCTTCCTTTCAAGGAATCAATATAAGCACCCTCGTTCACCAAGGAGCAAGAAGAAATGTCAGAGTTACCTCGACTCTCAACAGATTCTGGCTTATCGATTGCCTCTGTGACAGTTCCTTCAACAAATTGGGTCTGTGCCAGAACAATATCCTTGTCTCCTTGGGAGACATTGTTACTCAAACCAGCTCTAAGAGGAAGATTAACACAAATGCTATCTCCCTCGTTTTCTGCAGCCTGGCACACTGAACGAAAGAGAGAGTCCTTTGCAAAAACTGGATTTACAGCTCCTAAAGGACCGAGAAGAGTAGGGCTATGTGGGAGGTGACTTGAAGATTCCAGGATAGGAAATAGAGAAGGAACTGGACCTTGAACGGCAGTATAGGCAGTCTTATCTGGAGGCTTAGGAACTTCAATCTTAGTCACCCTCTCAAAGAAGAATGATAAAGTTTTGGAAAACAAATTAATTTCACCATTCCTAAGACCAAAGGGGATTCTAATGAAGCACTTTCCTTCTCTTCTTTTCTCTTGAATTTTAATAAAATCACCCCTTCTATTTGTTCCAGTAGAGACTTCAATTGTACGAGACTTCCCAAAAGAGAAGACAGCCCAGGCTCTATTAACTGTAATTCTAGAAATAGATTCCAACAACCAACGTATTGTTTCCAAATCAAACCAAATCTGGAATCTTTTGTACCCACACTCACTGATGCAAGTGTTTTTATTGTAAAGGGAGTGAAATAGCTCAAATACCTTTGATTGAATTTTGAAGGAGAAGGTGGAGTTGCGGCTTAGAAGATTTATGGCGGGGCTTCCACCTTCTTGGAGCAAGCGAGTGCTGGTGAGGACGTAGGAGTTCTTTAAGTTTCTCGAATTTGGAGATTTGAATGGCCATTTTCTCCGCCTATTCAATTGGTGGATGTTTTCCCTGGAGTTGGTAAAAATTCCTTCTCTTCCACGAGACTGTGAAGAAACCCTGAGTCCTGTGCAATTGGAGCAGCGCCAAGGGATTGGATATTCACTGGAGCTAGAAAACCGGTGTCCTGCGCAATTGTTATCAGACTCCCGTCCCCATCTAGGAATTATGCTCCGCCTGCTCTAGCTTCTCTCTAGAAACTCCATGATATATATATATCTATATATATTGGGGAAAGGTCTTTTATTTTAGACAAGTAAAAGGTGTTGTTACATCACATTTAATAGCTCCTCGAACTTTTTTTGGGAGTGTAGAAAACGAGTGAAAGAAATTGAAAGAGTTGTTCTGCATTGCGTGTTGTGCCAAATGATGCGCCGCCATGTTTGCCTCTCGGTAGATATGGTTGACTCGTCCTCCAGATTTATTAATGAGCTCTCGGGTCAAAGTCGTAAAGAAGTCGTTGTTGTCGTCACTAGTAATTTTGTTTACGCAGATTTTTGAGTCTGTGTACAAGTTGACTTTTGAGTCAATACACACACACACACACACACACAGGCCTGGAGAGATGGCGTTTCTAGAGAGACGGAGGAGCGGCGACCGGCGCTTTCTTGGCGATTTCAATCACCGAGGCCACAATATCGGTTTCAATGGTGATCTCCAATACTCCTCCCATCAAGTTTGGCGGCCATCAATTTCCTTCATCGGCAAACCTAATCTTTGGGCAAATAGCAGTAGTCGCTCAAGATATACTAGGATCAATGCCCGATGCAATGGATTCCAAAGGAAACGAATCATTCATCACTTTCCGAATCCCCCCTCTCATCAACGACAGCGTAAATGGCCTTTCAAAGACCCACTCTTTAAGGAAAAGCACGACCGGTATGTCTACAGTGACTCGAGAGTATGCTTCAATGGATTTACAGAGTGTTCAACAACAACCACTCGAAACATCAGTTTCAAATTCCAGACTCATAATAAGGTATTTGAGCTCTTTTATTCCATCTACAATCACCACTTCTGCATTTCTGATTTCGGAGCTAGAAGATATCACATTTGGTTTGATTTGGACACGATTAATTGGATCCTAGGTTCCCTTCCTTTTTTCTCACAACCTAATTGTAGGGCAGTGTCTAAGTTTGAGGAAAAAAAGAACCTTAGACCTTTCCATTGGTTCCAATAAATGGGGCAAATTTGTGAAAATCCAAGAGATTAGAAGAGAGGGCAGTACATTTCTTATTATAACCTTCGACTCAAACGCGGATGGCCCAAAACTTTTCACAAAGGCCCTTGCCATATTCACCAAGAGAGCTACCAATCTTGAGGTAAGGTCACAGGTGCCTGAGGAACATCAGGATTCACAGAGCCATTCTCCCATTGGTATTGCTATTTCACCCATGCCTACAGATACAGGGCAGACTATAAATACACAACAAAGTGGAGATGTCACAAGTTCAGAGGGCTTAGTTCAAGATCCCACCTCCGCTGAATCAAACAAGCAACTAGTTATTTTCCAAACTCAAGCAGCCCCTAATTACAGCCTATCCACCAGTCAAGCCGAAGTGTTCCCACCCCTTCGACGGATAATCCTTAGTCCTTCTGCTCCCGCCTTTGTGCCTGGTTTATACTCCTATGCTGCTCTGTTCACTCACGAACATGGAACTGAAGTTATAACAGAGCCGGAAGAAGACCCCTTTTCAAATCTCAATGGTCAAAATTTGATACTATCCCTCAACGCAGTGGAAGATCACGCTAAGGAAAGGGATGGACCCATTCTCTATACCCACTTCGATGGGGAGGATTTTGTGTTCATAGATTCAAAGCTCAAACCTTTGCAAATTGACTTTTCTAGATGCTCCAAACACCCTCTCCATCTCCACAAGGAACTAAAGGGCAGAAAGACGTACTCACCGTCACAAATTGTTACGAGGAGTAAGGCTAAAATCCTTGAGCAAGGAAGGAAATTTAATCCTATCGGCTGGGTCGAAGAAGAAGACGTATTAGATCCCCATGAATCACATGAAGATGAGGTTATCAAATTCTTCAAACTTTGTTGTCCTCACAAGATCGAAGATCCTAAACCGATTAGCAAGCCTCTAACCAAAACTCAAAAAAAGAAAATGAAGAAGAAAAAGAAGTAGTCTCAACTTTCTGACTACGGTTTTGACGAAGAGATTGAATATGCTTATTGATTGTCCTGCAAATTAATGTTATCTAAACCTACCATTTTTTCTTTTTGCTTCTTTCTTTTAGTTACTGCCTTAACCCAAGTCAGTAATTTGGAGTTGGAGCTTGATTTTACTTTTCTCATCAATGCCAAATATCCCTGGTGTGCTAGCTCAGCTGTATGAATGCTCCCACTATTTGGACGGAGGTACAAGTTTACAGGCTTCTATTTTACAAAGGCCATAAGTATTCACATCTGCTGGAATTGGATTCACTGTTATCCCCTGGTTCCCCACTTTCGAATTACTCATTGGTGTGATGTGAAATTGAAAGGATTTCATTCAACAAGGGCACTAGTGTTACTGGGAACAAAACTTTGCTGTGTTGCTTGGCTAGACTATCTTCAATGCCCTATAACTGGAGTCATGTTTTTGACCTACTTTGCTATCTTTATTCTGCAATTAAATGATGCTTGGAGCTGGCAGGTTCCATTTAGAAAAGTTTACAGGTTTTATTTTGCAAAGGCCTTAGGTACCCACGCTTGCTGAAATTGGATTCACAACTAGCAGTGTGCAGCAAGCTGTATTCTCAACTATGGAATCAACTATGTAGGGAAGACAGAACACATGAGTTAGGAGGCATTATTGTTTTCTTTGGGACATATCCCTGCAGGATTGTGTTTGAATTTATGCTTGGTTGTCTTTTTGGTTTTAACCTCTGTGTTAGTTTTTTCTTTTGTAACTTTCCTTTTTGCCCTTTGTTGGGGCAGGGCCACCCCCTCCTCTTTTTTGTACTTTTGCCTTTTTTTTTAATAAAATATTTTCATTAAAATATATATATATATAGGCCTGGAAAAAAAACCACCAAAATCAGTGGGGTAAGGTCCGAGCTGCCTTACCAAATTTATTAACCAAGATTCGAACACGTTCGGGGAGGACTAGACTGAAGCCCCGAAAGTAAAAGATACAACAATAGACTTAGAAAGAACAAATACAAGAAAGACGAGCCTAGTCGACTGCCTCTAACTCTTTTCTGAAGCAGCTTCCTAATCTGATCTGCAGCGAAACGTCCATGGCATTCATTTGTCCTTAGAGAGGTAAGGTTTGAGATTAAGAGCTTCAATTTCCTCTTTTCTTGCAATCTTCTGTACTTTCTTGTTGGACCATACCCAATGTTGAATCATTTTCTGGATTTCAATGGTTATCCCAATCCTCGATTCCCTTGTATCTTCATAGATGCTTCTGTTATATGCTTTCCAAATATTCCAGATGATACAGCCAAGTAGAACTAACCTTAATAATCCTCTTAGAGATGTTTTGCTATGTAAAACCCTAATCCGTCCAGGTCTGCAGCCCCTTTCGAACTAAAGTATTAACTTGGTAATCGTAAAATTTAAAACATTTCAAAATACTTTTATTCATCATAAATATTATTTAATACATAACTGTAGCAAAAACGGAGTGTTTAACAATAGTGCGGAAGCAATTTAAACCATGTTTAATAACAACACAATTATTTATTTTAAAATCACAAATTCCACCACGATAGTCTCGCCCCTTCTGCTGCCAGGAACATGCCAATCATTCATTCTGCCTACCTGCGTGTAGCAAATAAAACATACTACACGCTCAGCGATGAAGCTGAGTAAGCATATCTAAAGCGTCGAGCATCCTCATAAATTGAATCTCAATTCAAAAATAACCATTTGATATCATGCACACAATATATAATCCATTCATGATATTCTTAATATTTTTATTTCAATATCTCAATATTTCATATTCAATATTCAATATTAAACAGTATCCTTAAACTATACTTAGTCTAAGGCCAATTCCATTCTTAAACTGATTCTAGTTCAAGATATCCTAATCCTTAAGCTAGGCCTAGTTTAAGATATACGGAGTATTTTAAAAAGAGTTTTCAAATCTTAAACTTACCTTCTCTTAAGGTCAACCAAAAACCAACAGCGTATGGTAGTGTTCACTGTTGGGTTGGGTGGTACCCCCAAACGAGTAGGTACTCAAGTTTGGTTCTTCGATCCCGTACGTACGTTTTAACCCCAGCCACCGGGCATCATACCCGGAAGGCCTAACTTAAATAGGTATATCTTGGATTTCTTCTAGATACCTTTCAACATCAATTTCATTATGGGTATATCTTAGAGTTGTTCTAGATATCCTTAACAATACATTCTCATTATGATTATCAATATGTCCATTTTTATTCATGATTAAGTCATCAATAATCATTCTAATCAGTAGGTTTATCATTCATAATCATTCATAACAATTATTCATCACAATGATCATTCAACAAGACGTTTAAAAATAGCAATTTCAAATCATAATCAATTGGTATCAAAAGTAGGATTTTAGAGCTCAAAAATAGCAATTTCAGACAAATTTCCGGACCAGAGTTTCGGAGGATCGATCCAGCCCTCTGGATCGATCCAACTAGAAGAAAAACTCCTAGAGGATCGATCCAATGAAGGGGATCGATCCACTCTGTGGATTTTCAGCCACTGTTCATTCGTCTTCAACCTCGGTCCATTTTTCGGGAAAACCATTTTTAGTCACCGAACTTCAATTAAACTATATAAAGATGTTCTCCAAGGTTCATACATCATATTAGAATTACTAAAACATATTTTTAACATCAAATTCAAGGTTTATGATTCTTGGTTCTTCAAACATGTCAAACACAAAACTCAACCAAATGACCATTTATGAACGTAAAAATGACCTATATGAACATTCTAGTCATTAGATATATCTACAGGCTTACCTCGAAGGTAAATGAAGGTTTTGAATATTTTCCGGCGAAACTTCCGGCGACGATTACTCCCAACTCCAGCGACCTTTCACCAATATGATAGCACCACTGCGTTCTCCTCACTCCCAGCAACAAAATTGATATGAGAATTGTGAGAAATGATGGAGAATTGAGGGAGTGAAGGTGGTCTTATATAGGGAAGGAATGGAGGAAGAAACCAAACAATGCTGCGTAGGATTTGCGTAGGAACGTATCTTCCATCGGCTGAGTGGAGTAGGAGGCGCCGTCCCTGATTGGGACTAATTTTAGTCCCAGTCAGGCTACACTTTTTGGTCTAAGTTTCTCCGAATTGAATTCCGTTTGCACCGTTGTGATCAGACAGTCAAACTCTATTTAATGATATACTCTTTATATTTACTTGTAATACTTTTTCCAACATCATATTTTTGGATGTTTGACTTTGACAGAGTCAAAATTGGTTTAGTTGACTTTTATCATAAAATGTTCTCACATTAAATTTATTCTCATGGTTTATTTCAAGAATTCATTTCAAAGTTCATTTAAGAAACAAATTCTCTATTTACTCTTAACTTTGGTCTGTACCCAGGTTCCCAAATAAGATCACACAATAAGTCAACACGTTGGATTTACCTCTATGAGATTTATCTTGATTATGATATTGGATATCAAAATACATTTTATTTTGGCCCAAAGGCCAACAATAATTTATTAAAACAAATTTGATTAATTGAATATTTAATTCAATAAGTTTTAGGGTATATTTTGGGGCGTTACATGCTATGTGACACCCACCACTCCAACATGTATTCTCTAAGATCCATCGCATTAGTCCTGGTTGGCACCAAAGTAATCTGCAAAGTCTTTCCAGATACTCCTTGATAAATCACAGGTAAGCAAAATGGGCATTTGCTAGGCATGTTATAGGACAATCTATTGAGAATATTAGGGAAGGGTAAATATTGGTTAAGAGCTTTCCAAGTGAAAAGCTTAATTTTAGGGATTTGGAACTTATTCCAAGTCAGTGTGTTGATTTGAGTGCTGACATCCCTCTCTCTAATAGCCCAATATGCTTCTTTGAAGAAGAAATTACCATTGACCCAACTAACATTCTGGTTGGTAATTGTAGTGAATTGTAAACCGATAGGAGAGATTCTACAAATTCTTTTCCAAGAAGCAGAGTCATAAATCTTAGCCTCAAAAGTTCCTTCCCTTGCATATTTGTTCTTCATAAATCTGGCCTAGAGAGAATCCCCTGTAAGAGACTTCCACCAAAGTTTTAAAGCTGAGGCTTTCTGAATATCTTCCAAGTTCTTGATCCCCAGACCTCCCTCTCCAGTGGGTCTAGTTAGTGTGTCCCATTTGGCCCAATGGTAATGGTTCCTTCCTTGTTTGCTCCCCCAGAAGAAGTTAGCTAGTTTGCCATGAATGGTCCCAATAATGGATTTAGGAAGATCTTGGATAGCAAGGGTATGCATAGGAATTGCACTTAGGACATGCTTGATAAGAATGAGTCTACTCATAGGGTTAAGCTCTTTACTATACCAATTGTTGATATAAGCATCAAAATGGTGAAGAATGTGATCACAGTGAGTCTTTTTGAGTTTACCACAAGTGATAGTAGAGCCCAAGTATTTGAAAGGAGGGTTTCCCACCTTAGACCCTAAAGTATCTTCCAGCTTGCTAATATATAAGCCTCTTCTCCCTTTCTTGCAGAATATCCTGCTTTTCTTTTTATTAACCTCATGTCCTGAAGCCTTAAGATAGCTATCCAGAAGGTGTCTGAATCTTAGGATATTCCTAAGGTCTCTCTTAAGAAAGATAATAAGATAATATGCAAAAGCAAGATGGGATACCACTCTATTCTTCCCCACCTTGTAATGGGAGATGTATCAAGAATTGATGGCATGATTTAAGCTTCTTGCAAAACCCTCAGATCCTATAATAAACAAGAGAGGGGAAAGAGGATCACCTTGCTTAACTCCCCTCTTGATTTTAAAGAACCCATTGGGTTTCCCATTCACCAAAACAGACATGTAAGTTGCCCTTAAATTTTGGAGAAGGAGAGAGATGCTTTGTTCATTAAACCCAAAAGCTTGAAGGATGGCCTGAAGGTAGTTCCAGGAGATCTTGTCAAAGGCTTTGGCCATGTTCAGCTTGATTATAACATTACCTCCCCTAACCTTTGAGTCTAGGTTGTGCATCAGTTCATTGGTTAGGAGGATATGCTCCTCAATACCTTTCCCTTTTTGAAAACCAGCTTGCTCAGGAGAGATTAATTTATTAAGCAAAGGGCCAAGTCTGTTAGCCACAATCCTGGACAACATCTTACTAAAAAAGGTAGATAGAGCAATAGGTCTGTAGTCACCAATTTCTCTAGCTCCCTCCACTTTGGGAATAAGAGTGATATTAGTATTTCCAAAAGCCATAGGAATGGGGATGCCTTGAAAGTATTCATGAGTGGCACTGATAAGGTCTGCCTTGATGATATCCCAAAAGTATTTGAAAAATTCTCCATTGTAACCATCAAGACCTGCAGAGCTGTTGGGATTGAGTTGCCATATTGATGCTTTGATTTCTTCTTCTAGAGGGAGAGTAGTGATACACTGGTTATCTAGGTCATTAATAACAGTTGGAATGTTAGCAATGATGTCCCCCCATATTCCCAGTTTACTCCTCAGAGAATGTAGCTTCATAATGATTGGAAATGTAATTAGCAATAAGGTCTGGATCTAGCAGCACCCTCCCTGAATGGTCTTTAAGTTCTCTGATGCTAGCTTGCCTTCTTTTTCCTTTAACAAGAGAGTGAAAATAATTGGTAGAAGCATCACCACTAGCTAGCCACTTGATGTTTGCTTTTTGTGCCCAATAGTTTTCTTCAGTTTTGCATGCCTTGAGAAGGTTTGCATTTGCTAGATGAAAAGCCTCTCTATTATCATCTGTGTTGCATGATTCAAACCTTTCCTGTGCTTTAATATCTGCATCTTCTGCCTCCTTGACTTTAGTAAAAATATTGCCAAAATGGTTAGCATTCCATTCCTTAATGCAGAATTTGAGACCCTTGAGCTTATTGGCCAGACCCCTCATTCCTCTATCATTAGAGATAAAGTTCCAATAATTTTTGACCATTAGATAAAAGCTATCATCCAAAGTCCAAGCATTAATGAATCTGAATGGTTTGGGTCCTTTATAAGTAGAGTTAATGCACTCCAAAAGTAGGGCCTTGTGATCAGAGGAGGTCTTGCTAAGGTGATGAAGATAAATATCACTAAAACTGTCCAAGCATTTGAAAGGTAACCATGCAAGGATAGGGAGCGGAATATAAAAAATTTTAATATCCTAACATGATTATCTTGCCCAGAATCACGTACTAAAACTTATAGTGAGTAAGAAATTTATACCTTTCTCCGTAAGCGGTAAAAACGAAGAAGTCGTAGGAAGAGCGTTGAAATTGCAAACATAACCGTTCAAGCGTCCGGTCTCCAACTTTGACACACGAACAACGCCAGAGTCTACCACAATCTTTATGCTAGTAAAGATTATAGTACTATAAAATATAAAGATTAAAATTGGGATAATAATAATCTTGCATATTTCTTATAGAAAATATTTTTAATAATATTTAGAAAATATTATAGATATTTTCTATACACAAAATGATATTAATAGAACACAAAGTATTTTCTCTCACTAAAAATGTAATGGCCGAAACTTAAAACAAATTGATGATATCTCCTTCCTTTTGTTTTTGCTAATGGTGCGTGAGGTGTATATTTAAAACAAAGATGTGATTAATTTTGTCATTAGCTAAATGACAAATAATTACCCCACTCAAAATTCAATCAAAGAAAATTGTGATTCTCCTCAATCCAAAATGGCCGAACAAATCATTGTGATTGTGAGAAGGATTTTCAAAATTCTTCTCCACTCAAATGTTCAAAGTGTATTTTATTTGACACCAAAAATTAATATAAAATTAATTTTAAATCAAATAAAAATACCAATATCATTTTTAAACAAGTATACAAATATACTTTAAATAGTTTATGTCAAAATAATTATTTTCATAATTAAAATGACAAATCAAAATAAAATATTCAACATATAATATATATATATATTAATCGGCACATATATATAATATATATAACCGAATATTTATATATATATTATTATATTCCAAAATATTTTATTTTACTATTTTTTACAAATATACAAATTACTTATTATCCCATTGTTTAATCCTACTCCTTAAATTGTCCAAAGTGTGTGACCCGTATAGGCACTTATAAAGCTGGCCACAGTATTGGCTCTGCACCAATACTATAAGTAATAAGCGGTATCTAGCAACACATTATTGCCCCTAGATTATAAGTTAAGACATTTGCACCGTCAAAACCTTTCCACGACTCAAACTCCGTGTAACTGTATCCCTTTGTTTTAATGTCTAAACTTAATGTAAGGGATTAATAAAATCCAGCTTGTATCCATTAAGTCATTCACTGATTTATCAAGTTTGACTAATAGGAACAGACGTCATAAAAACATCTCAGCATGGCCATGCAATTTCCTCAATCATAACTTATCAGTGGGCCCCATAAGACATTAATCTCTTTTAAAAAGAGTAGTGACAAATCCTATGTACGTAATCTACGTTTCTGAATACGCACTGCGGCATACCCAAAACAAAGCCTGTATACCATCCTTATTTCATATGGCTTAGGACAATGCATCAAAGTATGCGGGTTCACATATGCAGAAAACATAATACTTCAAGTCGAAGGATAGTTACACCTGTGATCGCGCTAAATATGCTTAGAGCATGAACTAAGAGTTCAAGCAACATCTTTAGGATGGGTCAGTCCGGATAATATCTGCCCATGTGCGGATGCGAACACGCTGTCATTGACTATGAGACTAAGTCAAACATCCAACACACACTAGTCTCACATGCATTAACGATATCCTACTCTCGTTAATACTCGACTATGGACATTTAGATAAATATTTATTTCAAGATGTTAGTCTCATCAGCAGAGAAACACTATCTGATAAACATCTTTAAATATAAATCTAGGAATATAATATTTGTTTACATTAGCATGAGATGTGTAAACATATTATATCTGCCTATACATGATAGGATAACGATGAACAGTTGGCCATCAGGGCACAACTCCCACAATCTCCCACATGCACTATGGCCAATCTGGCATCGGTCGAATGCCCATGGACCTAGTGTGACCCTCATGCTTTAGCTTTCCTAAAGGCTTGGTCAAGGGATCGGCTATGTTGTCGTCAGTATCTACTTTGCAAATAATCACATCTCCTCTATCTACGATTTCTCGTATGATGTGATAGAGTCGTACAATGTGTTTGGTTTTCTGGTGAGATCGCGGTTCCTTTGCCTGTGCAATGGCCCCAGTGTTGTCACAAAACAACGAGATAGGGTCATTAATACTAGGAACCACTCCAAGTTCAGTAATGAACTTCTTGATCCAAACAGCTTCTAGCTGCCTCGGCAGCAGCTATGTACTCAGCGTGTGTAGTCGAATCGGCAGTTGTATCCTCCTTGAAGCTCTTCCAGCTAAAAACTCCGCCATTTAGGCAAAACAAATATCCTGCTTGTGATTTTGAATCGTCTCTGTCGGTTTGGAAGCTAGCATCAGTGTAACCTGTTGGAACACGGGTTTATGCCTATTGTTTGACAAATGTGCAACTCTAGAGGGGGGGTGAATAGAGTTGTTCTCAAGAATGTGCGTTTTTCGCGTGTGTGAAATAATAGAATCGCAGGAATAAAATAAAGAGAGTAAGGAAAAGAAGAACACCGAGATTTATACTGGTTCACCACCTCGTGGCTAATCCAGTCTTCCGAGAGACTCTCTCGAAAGTCCTACTAATCTTCAAGCTTCAACGGGTGCTTGAAAAACCGGTATAACTTGAGAACTTGAATCACACAAGCCTCACTTTCTTACAACAACAAGACTTGAGTCACCCAAGTCTTAAGAACAACACTCAAAAGAGATTGAGTTCACAACACAAGAATGAAAGCTCACACAATTGAGCAAGTAGTGTTTGAAAGATTTAAGCTCTATGGATGACAACTTCTTTAGCACTCAAAGAAAATATTTCTGACTCTCAAAAATAATATTTTGATGAGGAAGATTAAGCAAAGGATGAATATAGCTCAAAGAATATATTGGAGTGCAAGAGGTGTGTATTGAAATGAAGGAGAATGAGGGATTAAATAGGCTGAGGAAAATAAAGCCGTTGAAGAAAGCTGATGTTCTGTACCAGAGAGAATTAATCGATTAAATTAGGAATTTTAATCGATTAAAGTGTACAGAAGCGAAAAGGCTTGAAACCAAAAGTGGAATAAATCGATTAAAAATGAGGGAATAATCGATTATTCTGTTCTGTTTGAACTAATCGATTAAATGAATAATTTTAATCGATTAAGTTGATTTGCCTGAGAAAACCAACGCTGTGAAATTGGATCTAATCGATTATTTTAGAGTAAATAATCGATTAAAGTGAAAAATAATGCGCAAACATGAAGGGCCCAAGCCAAGCGCAATTGGAAGGAGTTTGGATTGTAACTCGTTGTTTGGGACAATGGACGCTCCTCAGCTAATATCTCCCTATTCAATGAATTTGAGTAGGGGAGAGAAAAAGAGAGTCCAAAAAATTATTTTGCGTGTTAAACGATGTACACGAAAAATATTTAAAGTAAATTTTTTTCTTACCAAGTAAAAATTGTGTAATCAAAAAAAAAATTTTAAGAAGTTTTGACACACTTATTTTGAAACTGACTCAGTAAAATATTTTAGACAGAGGAAAAGTAATTTTTCAACTGACTCAAAAAAAAAAAAAATAATTTTTATCCCTCAGAAATTAATTTGTTTGTGCAGAAGATATTGTCATCCTTGCAAAAATTCCTAGACTCAATAAGAATAAAAAGTCTTCGGAGTCTTCGCTTCACTTCAAAAAACTGCGTAGGGGTGAGCGTCAATTTTATCGCCGAAACTTCTTGATGCCCTTCTTTGCTTTTCTCGATCCGAAAAAAGTTTTTGAATATCGATTTAATCATCCTGTTTGTCATTCATCAAAACAAAAAAAAATAATCCAAAAAATAATAAAGGGGTTTGAACTCATGTCCAACACCTATGTCGTACTAAGCCGTGTTCGTTTTATGACAGGTTTTGATAATGCCAAACCGCCGTGACAATAACAAGGTTAAACTGAGCAAAACCAAGGCGAAGGAACATGGCATGATGAACTGAGAACCAAGAACCAAGAATCAAGAACGAAGACTTAGAATTGTATTGAGTCGGTTTTAATGTGGTCAAGACCGGCACAAACATTCAAAACATGGCTCTCTAGGCTCATTTCATCAAAATATTTTTTGCATATTCAAAATGATTTTCTTAAGTCTTAAACCTGCCTGAAAACACTTGGAGTTCGCCCAAACCAAAAACCAAGCCATCCGGCATTCGGTTTTCAGAAATCGGCTCTCGGTTTTCGGCATTGGTTTTTGGCGTCCCAACCAACCAAATGGTTTTCAACTTTTTATGACTGGTTTTTACTTCTGGGCATATTTAAATAGTTCTCCAACAAAAACGCTTCAAAAACCACCTTTTGTTTTTGGTCGTTTAGTGAAAACCATGCGAAACGGCGTAAACTTGGCTAGCCGTGGTTTTCAACTAAATGACGTGGTTTTCAAAATGTTTTACTTGATTTCTTAGCAAAATGCATTAAACAAACATTTTCAATACTTGGTTTTTATTTTGGAGAACTTACATTTTTGACATCGGCTAACGGCGTGACTAAACCAACCATGGGTCTGGCTAAACCAGCCCAACAGCGATGTTGAGGTAACCAACAGCGCTGTCTGGCTTGGGTAGCTAAAAACATGGTTTGGCGTTAAGTCTTCCAACAGCGATGTTGGACATTAGACATCGCTGTTGAGCTAAGGTTGGATTTCTAGAAACTTCTGGAACAGTGATGTAGGCTTCCCTACAGCGCTGTCCAACCTAAGCCAAAGATATTGTGCATTGGCAGAAAGTTTTTGGACAGCGATGTTGACCCAGAAACAGCGCTGTCAGGCCAAACTTCCATCTTCAAAGGCAGACCTAAACAGCGATGTTCTAGTATGGAACATCGATGTAGAGACCTGACCGTTGGAAGGAACTTAAGGCTAAAACTTTCCTTGTTTGGAAGTCAACAGCCAAAACAGCGATGTAGGGATTTTAGACATCGCTGTTGGCATGACCGTTGCTTCCCATTTTTCAAAATGCAAGCCTAGAACAGCGATGTCCAAGCCTAGGACAGCGCTGTCTGGGTGAATTTCAACAGATCCAATTTTCATCAAATCCCACAAATTGTGCCAATCACCCCTTAAATACTTTGGTCCGTTGGAGCCTATTTTTCTACTATAAAATGGGGTGTTTGGGTCTGTTTTACACAATCACATTACTTCACAACTCCTACTCTTTCATTGCAAATCATTCTTCAATTATTCATAGCTTTTGAGAGCCATTTTTTGTGAAGCTTGTGTTGTGTTCTTGAGCGTTCTTAGTTTACTCATTATCCACTCTAAAAGAGAGTATTGTTCTTGAGTGTTTTTAGTGTTCTTAAACACTTGACAAGAGAAGGTATTTCTCTTGTTGTTCGAAGGAAGGGCTGTTTCCTTCGAAGGTTCGTTGAAGTTCGTGTGACTCGAATTCTCAAGTTGTACGGGTTTGTTAAGCACCGTTAAGCTTAACGAGGTAGTAGTGTAACTCGAGAGAGTCTCTCGGGAGGCTGGATTAGCCACAAGTTGTGGTGAACCAGGGTAAAATCGGTGTGCCTCTTACTCTTTTCTTTACTTCCTCATTTATTCAATTTTTATTCCTGCGATTTTTGATCAAACGCTATTCACCCCCCCTCTAGCGTTAGTCTCTTATTCTAACAATTGTTATCAAAGCCTAACTCGCGTCCAAACTTAACCGTTTGAGAGTAAAGCGATCATGGGCTCTTCTTCTAGAAATCTCTATGCAGGAATTGGAGAAGGTCAATCATCTTCTAGGCCACCACTCTTTGATGGCACCAACTACTCTTATTGGAAGGAACAGATGAGAATCTACATTCGTTCCACCAACTTCCAATTGTGGTTGGTGATCAAAAATGGCGAAGAAATCCCTATGAAGAAAGTGGGAGAAACCACGGTCCCAAAGACCGAAAACGAATTTGATGCCGAGGACATCAAGAAGATTGAAAACTATGCAAAGGCCATCAATATGCTATATTGCGCGGTCAACCCCGATGACTACCGAAAGATCTCCTGTTGCACAACCGCCAAGGAGATGTGGGACAAGCTTGAAGTGACGTACGAAGGTACCGATCAAGTTTGCGAAGCCAAGATCGATTTTCTCACCCAAGAGTACGAAATGTTCCGGATGAAAGAAGGTGAGAAAATTGATGACATGTTCGACCGTTTTTCAAAGATCATCAACGACCTTCATGCTCTCAAAAAGACTTACACCAACAAGGATCTCGTGAGGAAAATCCTGCGAAGCCTCACACCCGAATGGAGGTCAAAAGCCGATGCAATCTATGAATCCATTGGAGTCTCCAACGTCACCATCGACGGGCTAAGAGGTAACCTTAAAACCTATGAATCTACTATTCTAACCCCGTCTTTGTATGAACAAAAGAAAAAGGGGATAGCTCTCAAAGCCACCAAGGAACCGGTGGAAGAGGCTTCAAGCGATGACGACCATGAATTCGGGCTCGTCATCAAGAAGTTCCACAAGTTCATGAAGAAGGAATTTGAGCGGAAGGGAAGGAAGCACGACGGTCCTCCCAAGTGCTACGGCTGTGGCGAGATTGGCCACATCAAGCCAAGGTGTCCAAAGGCCAAACACGGCAAGGATAAGCCTGGCTTCAAGAAGCAAAGGGCCTACATCTCTTGGGGTGGCGATTCCGACGACGAATCAACCGACCAAGAGGAGGACGAAGCTGCAAATCTCTGCCTGATGGCGCACGAAGATCAAAGCGATGACGTCCAAGAGGTATGTAATATTTCCTCCGACTCTTACACTTTTGAAGAAATGCAAGAAGCACTACATGAACTTTATGAGGAATTTGTTAGTGCTTCTAAAACAAATAAATCCCTGAAGAAACGACTTTCTTTACTTGAAAACGATTTTGAAAAATTGGAAAAATAAAATGAAATACTTAAACAAGAAAACAAATTTTTTGGAAAAAGAAGCGCTGACAAACCAGAAAGCTCATCGAGTGAATGTAGGTCTTGCAAAACTTTAAAAGAGCTAGTCGCTAAACTTGAGAGCACGGTCAAGAAATTTAATACTCCTCACAAAGACTTAAATTTACTTCTTGACACTATGCATTTTTCTAAGGAAGGAATAGGTTTTGATAAAAATAAAGCTAAAGATAATGTTGAGCCACCACCTAGACAATCATCTAAGGTTCAACATAAGAAACCTAAAAATGAAGATAATAGAAAACCTAGTCAACCGAAGGACACTAGACAACCTAGACTAAAACCTAGGAATGAAAATGGTCATAGTAGACAACCTAAGAAAAATGATTTTGTGCATAAAAATGAATTTTCTCAAATAAGAAGAAATAATGCTAGAGCACCTAGAAGAGGCCAATTTCAAAATTTCCAAAAACCATCATTTTCACAAAATAGGAACAAAATGGTTAAACCTTCTAACTATTATGAACCTAGGCACATGTACAACCCCAATGTAGTTTGTCATTATTGTAATAGGATAGGCCATATTGCTCCCGTTTGTTACACTAGGCATAGGCACCTATCACAAAATCAAGCACACTACCATTACACACCTAACACCCGAGGACCCAACGTAAATTGGGTACCTAAAACTCATTGATGTGTTTCATAGGTATGCTTGAAGGCATCAAGTGTACTTTGGTACCTTGATAGTGGATGCTCCAAACACATGACCGGGGATGCATCCAAGTTTCTCCAAATCAAACCCGCTAAAGGAGGAAACATAGTTTTTGGAGACAATAGCAAAGGAAAAATTATCGGTGTTGGTTCAGTAGGTAAATCTGAAAACTCCTCTATAGATAATGTCTTGCTTGTTAAAGGTCTCAAACACAATCTCTTGAGCATAAGTCAATTATGTGACAAGGGAAACCGTGTGACTTTCGATTCAAAATCATGCACGGTAGAACGCCTTAGTGACAATAAGGTCATTCTACGTGGTGATGGAATCGATAACATTTATATGGTTAACTTAGACAAATCTCCTTCCGACTTTGCTAAGTGCCTCATGAGTAAAGAGGAAGACACTTGGTTATGGCACCGAAGGGTAGCTCATATGAACATGAACCTTTTGAACACATTGGTTTCACAAGACTTAGTAATTGGCATTCCAAAACTTAAGTTTGAAAAAGACGCCATATGTGATGCATGTCAAAAGGGGAAGCAAGTTTGGGCTTCGTTTAAGTCTAAGAACGTTGTTTCAACGTCTAGACCGCTTCAACTTTTGCAGATGGATCTTTTTGGTCCTTCTAGAACGAAAAGTTTTGGTGGCAATTACTTTGCGTTTGTGATTGTCGATGACTACTCTAGGTTTACATGGACCTTGTTTCTTACTCATAAAAGTGAAGCATTTCATGTTTTCAAAAATTTTCTAAAGAAAGTTCAAAATGAAAAAGAAACAACCATAGTAGCCATAAGAAGCGACCATGGGGGAGAGTTCGAACGAAATCTGTTTTCAGATTTGTGTGACGAACTTGGCATTGATAATAACTTCTCAGCCCCACGTACACCACAACAAAATGGAGTGGTGGAACGTAAAAATAGATGCCTCGAAGAGATGGCTAGAACTATGATCAATGAGGCAAAAATCCCTAAGTATTTTTGGGCGGATGCCGTGAGTACCGCGAGCTACGTGTTAAACCGAGCCGTCATTCGACCAATACTCATGAAAACGCCCTATGAACTATACAAAGGGAGAAATCCAAACCTTTCCCATCTTTGAGTCTTTGGTTGCAAATGTTTTATTCATAATAACGGCAAAGATAACTTGGGAAAATTTGATGCCAAATCAGACGAAGGGATTTTTCTTGGTTATTCTCTTCGCAGCAAGGCCTATAGAGTATTTAATAAACGTACTTTGACTATTGAGGAGTCCCCTCATATTGTATTTTCCGAAGATAATCCTCGCTTGGCGAGAAAGGCTATTTGTGATGATCTTGCAGATTCATTAGAGAGAGTACACATTGAAGACGATGAAGAAGACACGCCATTATACACCAACCCGCAACCACAACCTGAGGAAACACCTCAAGTGATGGTCGAAAATGAGGATCGAGCGGACGAAGAAGAACAAGAGGAAGCCCAGGAACAAGAGGAAACCGAGCTTCCCATCGCCTGGAGAACACACAGAAACCATCCACTTGATCAGGTAATCGGCAGCATCAACCGTGGGGTAAGTACTCGTAACTGTTAGAATAAAGGCCCAACGCTACAGGGGGGGTGAATAGCGTTTAAAACAAAATCGCAGGAAATTAAAACGAGAGCGTTAAAGTAAAGAGCGTAAGGAAGGAACACACCAGATTTTATCCTGGTTCACCACAACGTGTGGCTAATCCAGCCCCCCGAGAGACTCTCTCGAGCTACACTAACTCCGTTAAGCTTAAGGGTGCTTAACAAACCGATACAACTTGAGAACCCGAGTCACACGAGCCTCAACACCTTTGCTCGGAGATACCGCACTCCAAGACTTCTCACGAAGGAACAAGGAACTTCCTTCGAGTTTACAACAAGGGAACAACCTCCCTTAAAGTGTATGAAAACACTTAAACACTCAGGAATAAAACTCTCACAAAGAGTAGATATGAGTGAACTAGTAAACGCTCAAGAACACGACAATTTCTTCAAGAATTGGCTCTCAAATCGCTAAGAAAAAATAGGAATGCTTATGCAATGAAAGAGTATTGAAAATGTTGAAGAATTGTGTGTTAAATGAGAGGATTTGGGTGCCATTTTATAGACCAAAATGGGATAAACCCGTTGCTAGAATTTCCAACAGGATGAAGACAAATTTTTCAGGGACACAGGCTGATAGTCGATTGTCAAAGCATGATAATCGATTATCCAAAGATTCCCTGTCCAAAAATTTAAAATTCTATCCGTTGGAGGACAACGGTAACCCAGATAATCGATTGTCAACAAGTGATAATCGATTATTGGTCCTCTCAGAAGATTCTGGGTTTTGGCTGCAAAGACTGACAATCGATTATTGCAAAGCTGATAATCGATTATTGCGTGCTTCAGAACTTTGGAAGTTCAAAGCTGCAGGGGCTGATAGTCGATTGTCACTAAGGTGATAATCGATTATCAGCCAGCTAAAGTCTAGCCAGCTGAAACCCGTTTTGAAAAACCGAGGTCCAAAAATGAAGTGTTCCCAAGAGTAAAAACCAGGTTTGGAAAATATTGTAAATGGTATTAAATAGTGAAAACAAGACTTGTTTGGTAAAAACCAAGTCTCCAAGGTTGTATAATACGTACGTACGGTTTAGACCGTTTTTCACGTGTTAGACCGATTGACCAAGATACAAAAGTGGTTTTTATAAAATAATTATTTGGGAACATTTTAAAAATGCTCAGAGGTAAAAACAGGGTTTAAAATATTGAAAACCACGGAGTTGGTTCGGGCGCCAAAAACCGAACGCCGAAAGCCGAACGTCGAAAGCCGAACGCCGACTTAGGTGGTTTTGGTTCTGAGCAAGGACCAGGGATTTTAACAATAAAAGGAATCATAAAAAAAATGTTTGTTTTGATGCACAAGAAATATTTTGTGATTTGTAAAAATTGTTTTGACTTTTTGAGAACCGAGACTTGAATTTTTTGTCGGTTTTGATCACAAAAGACCGACTCAACTAAGTCTTCAATTCTTGATCTTGTCCTTGAGCCTTTTAGGTCTTGTTCCAAGACATTCTTCACGCCTTGAGTTATTCAACGAAACTCTTTATATCCACGGCGGTTTGGCAATTATCAAAACCTGTCAGAAATGAACACGACTTTAGTTTATCGTACAAAGTGTGTTCCAACAATTTCCCCCTTTTTGATAATGGCAAACAAGACGGGGATATGCATAGGGTTTTGATCTTTTTGAAAAGAAATCCCCCCTTAAAAAATTCCCCCTTAATATATGCATAGCCCTTATCTTCCCCCTTTTGACATTAACAAAAAGATTGTTAACAACAAAGATCATAAAGATTTTTTATTAATTAATTAAGGGAAATAGCGGAGTACATAACGAAAGCATATTAAAATATGATAAAATAAGGAAGAGAAGAAAGTAGAGCTAGAGCTCTAGAAATCCGGGGAAAGATCATTGAGAAGTTGTTCTTCGTCAATGTCTTCTTCTTCTTCTTCATCTTCGTCACCGTTGCCATCATCATCATCATCATCATCATCATCATTGGCTTCTTCTTCCTCTTCTTCTTCTTCTTCTTCTTCTTCTTCGTCGACCTCGTCTTTTCTACCAACGCTTTGAGTCCCACTTTGTTCACCTCCGAAATTCGGTGGAGGAACGTAAGGGGCCATTTGAGCGTACGGGTAATTGACAAAGTCAAAATACCCGTGAAGTTCACGGCTCAAGGTATTGACGTTGTGTGCCGTTTTGGAGACGTTGGTGTCAATCTGAGAGAGAGTGGTGGTTAAGGCTGCCATTTGCTCGGCGAGAGAAGGATTGGTCGAAGTGGTGGCGGCTGAGGCAGTGGCTCTCGGTTGGCGGCGTGGACGAGGCTGTCGAAACGGAGTCTCGTTGGTGCCCGAGTGGAAAGAGGATTCATCAATCTCCCAATGCTTTGTCCCCTTTATCTTTGGCCCAACATCGGTTTTGATGTTATATTCTTCAAGAATCGCCATGACAAGGAGGGCGTAGGGGAGCGGCCGATTGTCGAAGGTGGCCGTGAACATGTGAGTCATCACAAATTTACACCAATTGAGATTGGCGTTGTGAATCATCGCATGAATTGTCTTCGTGTCCTCCTGAGAGAGAGTGGTGTGATTGAACTTCCTGGGCTTGAGAATCCGTGTCAAAACATAAAAAATGAATCGAAACACGGGGCTCATGGAAGCAATCATAGGGCGCCGCTGTTGGGGAGTGGGGACGAAGTGTCGGATGCCCACTTCCTCCAAGAGAGCAGTCTCATTGAACTGTGCTCCTTCTTCTCCGACGTAGAGCCCGAGATCCTGTCCGTCCTGTCGAAGCCCTGTGAGAATTTGAATGTTTTCCTCATTCAAATAGATGTCCACCCCGTTGACGTTAGAGATCAACGCTCCGTCCTCATCCTTTTTCAAGTTCGAGTAGAAAGATCGAACAAGAAAGGGTTGATAATTGACCTTCTTGATGTAGAGGAGATCGAGGAAGTTTCCACGTTCGAGGATAACCCGTGCCTCACGTGGAATGGAGTCATGAATGAAGCGGGCTGTGGAGAATCGGGGAGGGAGAATCTCCCGGTGCTCAAATTTCTCCGAGAACCGCGTCGCCTCTTCGTGGTCGTTGAACCAAAGGAACGACCCGTCGAGGTACTTGTGCGCCGGTGGTGGAGGAGCCGAGGAAGAAGCCACGTTCTTGCCGGTGCGGGAACGCTTTCTTTGACCGCCTGCCATTGCAACGAAGAGTAGGGGGCAGAGCAAGGTAAAGAGAAAATTGCAGAAATTTGGAAAGAAAATGAAGAATAGGAGCAAGAATGATGAATTATGATGAATATATGGAGAAAGTATGATTTGAGTGAGTATAAAATGAATAGAGATCACCAATTTATAGAGTAGAAGCCTTGGAGATTCGTAGAGGTGGTCAAACAGGCATTAATTGCTCTCCAAACGGCTAGAAAACGGTCAGATTTTTGAAAATCTACCGTTGTAAATCGATTTCTGCCTGGTTGTAAATCGATTATTGTAGTTTGCGCCTGAGTTGCCTTTAACTTCTGCAGGCTTAAATAATCGATTATCATGACTTGGAAAATCGATTGTTGAGGTTTTGCGATGGATTTGCTCCAAACTTCTGCGGACAGTGATAATCGATTATCTCAAGGTTGTAAATCGATTTACACTCAGTCCTGGGAACTAGAAATCGATTTCTTTTGTTCCCCCTGACTTTGACACCTGAAAATAAAATTAAAAAAAAGAGCCCTGCAAAAAAGAATTAAAAACGTCTCCGACGTTCAAGTTAGTAGGGACCAAAAATAATAATTAATGCACAATTTAGATCATCGTGGAGTCAAGGATTCCGAGTTCACTACGAATGCGGAAGAACGACTCTTTCTCTAAAGGTTTTGTGAAAATGTCGGCTAATTGGTTGTGTGTTTCAACGAACTCAATTTTGACATCACCTTTGAGAACATGATCTCTAATGAAATGATGCCTAATGTCAATATGTTTCGTCCTTGAGTGAAGAACCGGATTCTTCGTCAAGCTTATGGCACTAGTATTATCACATCGAAGAGGGACGTGATCGATACTAAGGCCATAATCCACAAGTTGTTGCTTCATCCAAAGGATTTGAGCACAACAACTACCGGCGGCAACATATTCCGCTTCGGTTGTGGATAACGCAACACTGACTTGCTTCTTGCTAAACCATGAGACTAAAGAACTACCAAGCAAGTGACAAGTCCCACTCGTACTCTTACGGTCTAATCTACAACCGGCAAAGTCCGAGTCGGAATAGCCAATAAGATGACAAGGAGACCCCTTGGGGTACCATAGTCCAACGTTCATTGTACCAAGAAGATACTTCATTATCCGTTTCACCTCCGTTAAATGCGATTTTTTCGGACAAGATTGATACCTTGCACATAAACAAACGCTAAACATGATATCGGGTCTACTAGCGGTAAGATAAAGAAGGGATCCGATCATACCTCGATACTTCTTTACGTCTACTTCCTTACCCTTTTCATCTTTTTCCAAGTGCTCGGAGGTGCTCATTGGGCTAGCCATTGCTTTGGAGCCATCCATTTCAAATCTCTTTAAGAGCTCCTTGCAATACTTTGATTGACAAATGAAGGTCCCTTCCCTCATTTGTTTGACTTGTAACCCCAAGAAGAAATTGAGTTCCCCCATCATGGACATCTCAAATTCATTTGTCATTAAGTTTGAAAATTCCTTGCACAAAGATTCGTTAGTAGCACCGAATATAATGTCATCTACGTAAACTTGCACCAAGAGGATGTTATCGTTTTTACTCTTGATAAAAAGTGTAGTGTCAACCTTCCCCCTTTTGAACCCGTTGTCCAAAAGAAATTTGCTCAAACGTTCATACCAAGCACGAGGTGCTTGTTTAAGACCGTAGAGTGCTTTCTTTAGTTTATAGACATACTCCGGGTGCTCAAAATCCTCAAAGCCCGGGGGTTGATCAACATACACTTCCTCTTGAATAAAACCATTGAGGAAGGCACTCTTAACATCCATTTGGTATAGTTTAAAATCCATAGACGAAGCAAAAGCGAGTAATAAACGGATAGCTTCTAAACGTGCTATTGGTGGATAAGTTTCTTCAAAATCAATGCCTTCTTCTTGATTGTAGCCTTTAGCTACGAGCCTAGGTTTGTTTCTAGTGATTATTCCATTTTCATCGAGTTTGTTACGGAACAGCCATTTCGTACCAATTATGGTATGATCATCGGGTCTAGGCACCAATTCCCAAACGTCATTTCGTTTGAATCTGTTAAGCTCCTCTTGCATTGCCAAGGTCCAATGTTCATCATCAATTGCTTCCGAAATGGTTGTAGGTTCAATTTGAGAAACAAAAGCCATGTGACCTATGGTGTGTAACGCCCCAAAATATACCCTAGAATTATTAATGAATAAATAATCAATTAATCAAATTTGTTTTGATTAAAATAAATTATTGTTGGGCTTTGGGCCGATACGAAATTTGTTTTGACATCTAATATCAAAATCAGGATAAGTCTCATAGAGATAAATCCAATATGTGGACTATTTGTGTTGTCTTGATTGGGAACCTGAGTACAGACCCAAAACAAGAGTAAATAAAGAATTTGTTTAGAATGTAAATATTGAAATGATTTGTTGAAATAAATCATGAGAATAATTGATATGAATTAAATGAGAGAACCTTTTATGAGAAAGGTCAATTAAACCAATTTTTACTCTGTTAAAGTCAAACACCCAAAAATGTGGTGTCGGAAAAAGTATAACGAATGAATATAAAAATTATATCGTTGGATAGAGTTCGACTGTCTGATCGCAACGGTGCAAACGGATTTCAATTCGGAGAAAGTTGAACCAAAAAGTGTACCCCGACTGGAACCAAAAACTGGTCCCAATCAGGGACACTGTGCCAACGGCGCCTCCTCCTCCACTCAGCCGATTCCTACGTAGAAGCAGCTCAGCAATGTCCTCATCAACTCCTATATAAGGAGTACTCAAAACCTTCAAACATGCATCATTTTTTCTCAAAATTAGTCCATATAAATCCTGAGAGTGAGGAGAGTGGTCTGGTGTTGTTGATTGTTGTTGAAGTCGCCAGAGCTAGCCACAAACCATCGCCGGAAGTTTCTCCGGAAAATTTCCAAAACCTTCAATAAGCTTCGAGGTAAGCCCGTAGATATATCTAGTGACTAGAATGTTCGTATAGATCGTTTCTACGTTCATAAACGGTCGTTTGGTTGAGTTTTGTGTTTGACATGCTTGAAGAACCAAGAATCATAAACCATGAAATTGATGTTAAAACTATGAATTAATTATTCTAAAATGATCTATGAACCTTGGAGAACATCTCTATATAGTTTCGTTGAAGTTCGATAACTAAAAACGGTATTTCCGAAATGGGACCCGAACGAAGAAGAAGATGAACAGTGGCTGAAACACCACTGTCTGGATCGATCCAGGGGCTTGGATCGATCCTCTGGGAGTGATTTTTCATAGTTTGCATCGATCCAGAGGGCTGGATCGATCCCCTGAAGTTCTGATCCGAAAATTTGTCTGAAATTGCTATTTTTGAGCTCTAAAATCCTATTTTCGATACCAATGGATTATGACCATTATAAAAATGATTTACCATAATAAAAATGATGTTTTTAACAACTAAAAATGTTATGTGTTGCATGACGGTAAGTTCAGGTGTTAACACTCGAAGCTAGGCCGCTATTTATTATCAATTGTTGTGTTAATTGATGACTATGATAAATGAATATTATGGATGATTATGAGTATTGAACCTACTCAATAAAATAAGTATTTATGATTGAATCATGAATAAAATGAATACATTTATAATTATGAAATGATTTGTAGTGTTAAGGGTATCTAGAAGAACTCTAAGGTATACACATTTAGAAAATTGATGTTAAGGCTATCTAGAAGACCTCTAGAATAGATCTCATATTAGTATGAATTTGTGAAACATGAATATTCGATGAATTAGATAAAAATGTATAAACGGGATTCGTAGACTAAGCTAGAGGATCACTCGTTTGGAAATACTTCGACTCAATGATGATTAATTATTGTCTTATTGTTGCCTTAAACTAATTATAGTTTAAGCGTCTGAGTATTGTTTGCCTTAAACTAATTAAAGTTTAAGCATCGGAGAACTGTTGCCTTAAACTAATTATAGTTTAAGCGTCTGAGAAATGTTTGCCTTAAACTAATTATAGTTTAAGCGTCTGAGAAATGTTTGCCTTAAACTAATTATAGTTTAAGCGTCTGAGAATGAAATTATGATCTAGCCTTAGACTAAGAATAGCTAAGAGCGTTGTTATGATCTGGCCTTAGACTAAGAATAGCTAAGAGTGTTGTTATGATTTGGCCTTAGACTAAGAATAGCTAAGAGCATTATTATGATTTGGCCTTAGACTAAGAATAGCTAAGAGCATTATTATGATTTGGCCTTAGACTAAGAATAGCTAAGAGCGTTGTTATGATCTGGCCTTAGATTAAGAATAAATTAAGAGCACTATTGAAATAGTATCTGAATTGAATAAAATGTGTTGATATGAACTGAATAATATCAAAACTGTGAATGGCTGAAATGAACATTGTGTGCATGATATCAAAAGATTTGATTATGAATTTAGATTCAGTTTATATGGATGTTCGACGCATTAGATATGCTTACTCAGCTTTACCGCTGAGCGTGTAGTGTGTTTTATTTGCTACACGCAGGTAAACAGAAAGATTAATGTGATCCTGACGGCAGATGGGGCGAGATTGTCGGGATGGATGTGACAAGTTTGAAATGATTTATGATATGTCAATATTAAATTCGCTTCCGCAATATTGTTAAATACTCCGTACTGTATATGTTATGAAAAATATTATTGAGATTAATAAAGTGTGTTTGAAAAGTTTTAAATTTTACGATTACCAAGTTAAATACTTTAGTCCGAAAGGGGCTGCAGACCTGGACGGATTAGGGTGTTACAGTTTGGTATCAGAGCAAATGGTTTTAAACACGATCTTCGGATCAATGTTTGATTTAAAATATATATATATATATATATTATATTTTGGGTAAAAAAAAATATTGTCAATCACATCCACGACTCTCGCATCCCTCTGCTCGAGGAAAAAGGTATGAGAATTTACTTAGTAAATGTTGATTTTGTTAAAATTCTCATTTGATAATAATTGTTAGTACAAAAAAAAAACTACATCGAGCTAGACTCAAGTCAATCCTTCGTACTCGGTAAGAGACGAAAGAGTAAACGAAATGTGTATAACTTTCTGATACATTATTAGCGTACGCATCGCATCGCGAATGGCAAAATTGATCTATACCGGAACGTCTCGTAGAAGTAAGACGACTTTGAAGAAACGATTAATATTGATTTTACGAACAACATCTGAGAAGTTGAGGTCAAAGATCCTGACTCAAGACGATCTGATCGCTGATTCAAACACGAACGTTTAGAATCAATAAACTCTGTTATCTAAAGTATCCGATATTATTGTTTGACTCATTAGGACACATTATGCGATTACATAATGTGAATTGAAATTGTTCGTTAAGCAACAATTCTTTGTAAAACATCGTTGAGAAACCATACAAGGAAAATCGACATTATCCTTAGTATGCATTAATTGACTGAACGTCGTTGCTGTTGTCAACTTGTGATGAAGAATTTCTCAACTGAAGACCATTGATGAAACCTTATAGAGGTGAAAGCAAAGCTGATTTCTAAACCAACCAAGTTCATCTCGAATATATATATCCGAAAACATCTCAAGTGTGAAGTCTATTCGTGCAATACCCAAAAAGAATAATCTGAACTGAAGGAACGTACCGAAAGTATGTCACCTCTTTGATATGAACTTCCTCATATCTCATCGTTCTGAGAAATTGAGTTCTTTGTCAATCTTGATCCTAGAAAGGACCAATATTCGTAACTCCGTATTTAATGTGTTTCCGTCGAAACTGAAAAACTCAATTATGAAGATTGCCTGACAAGGAATCATCTGACAAAGTGTTTTCTCTAACGGAGAGTATCTGTTCTGTTCAAACGTGAATAAGGAAGAATCAATGAGACTCTATATCAACTACTGTCAGTCGAACAATTCGTTATCCTTTACTTCATATCATGACTTATTTGATCAGCTTAGAGGATCCATTGTATTCTCTAAGATTGACTTACGGTCAAGATACTATCACATCTCGGTTAAGAATGATGGACAAACTGACGATCGAGAATCGCTACCCTTTTCTACGTATAGATGATTTGTTCGAAGAACCTGTTTGATAAAAGCTATAGACATCTCGAACATGTTGAATGAATTGATGCCTTCCTATGGAGCGACTACTGATTTCGTTGTTTATCGTCAAAAACGTCGATGTAATCTGAATTGATTAAGTGAAACATAGTGATGCTGACTAGACAAATCGATTGACTCGTTTGACGTGAATAAGTGACGCCAACAGTAAAAGGTTGAAGAACGAAGAAAATGTAGCTCGCATATGACTAACCATTGATGTTTATGGATAATATTATTTAAACACAAAATACAACTTGGATTACGTGAAGAAAGTTATAAATGCAATTCCAAGTCTAGTCTTCCAGGATTCACAAACTCATCGTAACTAACCCCAGGACCCGGGAAAGCTTTAGCAAACTCTAGTTTGTCTAAAAGCTCGTCAACAAAGAAAGAAGAAATAAAAAGTTTCCTCTGACTAGAAGCCATGAAGTTCTGTCTCACTGCATCGTCTAAGAATTTGAGAAGGTTATTGAAATAACCGTCAATGTTTAAAAGACCAATGGGTCTTTTGTGTAACCCTTCAGAAGCCCACGAGATCAAGGTAAACAAACCTTCCATAGTGTCAACTCCTCCGGGAAGAATGATGAAAGCTTCCACGGCATGATTCATCTCGAAATACTTGTAATAGTTGCTGGAAACTGTGTGCTCTACGCCATATGTAGGTCCGTAGACCCGTCGTGTTGCTATGTACCCAGGAATGAAACCTCTAACGAGACCACCATTGGTAAAGACTGTTGAAGCAACAGCTCCTTGTAGGCCAACGTTGCCTCCTCCATAAGCAAGACTAATTCTTCGCCTTATCAATTCTCTTCCTAAATCTACTGCAGTAGCCATGAACTTTGGATTTCTACCAAGAGAATGACTGCCAAGAAGACCAACGAATCTTATGGTGTAAGGAAGTGTTCGAGAAGTTCCTTCCATAATGTGAGAATGTGAGATACTTATTCTATAATCATAATATATATATAGCCTCAGAAACCTGACCACTGGTGGAAAGGTAATTGTCACTAGCCAAAATATGTACAGTAAAATGTATTCAATATACTTACAGACAAGAACGTACTCGCTAATATTATAGTCTGCTGATGATATGACGCATGGAGACTCTTGAACAATTGGATTCGTTGTCCTGAAACACGTTTAAATTTGAGACGAAAAGTCAAAACGGCTATTTCCCTAAGACAATGACTCCTTGAGTAGCTTCCAAAGAGTGAAACATTGAGGGATGAAAACCTACGATTAGTAACAATAATTCACAAACGTTATCTTTGTATCTTCTGATTCATACCCTTGAAATACTCAAACTTATTGTGTTGATCACACTCTTGAAACATTCCACTTGACCAATCTTAAAAAGATTGAATTCCATTACTGGTATCAAGATATTGAACCATGAAAATTTTGTCTTAACTCACAATGTAATCCCCAAGATGCTTTTTGATACCGATATTTGAAAACTATACCCTTGGAATACGTGACTCGATCACAATAGTAAAAATACCCTGACTTAAACATTATGTTAAACCTCTCTTTGTGCACTACAAAACGATCGATACAATCAAGCTATCTCTGAGGATTATTATCAATGATATTGTTAGAATCCTAGCAAGGAAATGTATGTGCGACAACCAGAGAAGAAATGACGTCACAAGAACAGGCTGAATCATTCAAGTGAAGATTCCGAACCTATATGCGATGTTGGTGTAAGAACTAGTAAAGATTCCTCACTCTATGAATTCATGAATTGAATCACGTACTGAAGATATTATCTTCTTCAGTCAAAATGAAATCAACCATAGTGTTATATTAAACCCGTCATTATCAAGAACGTATCTGGATATATTCCAAAATCGATGAAGAAAGTTGAATATGACAAGACGTATATGAAACGCCACTCTAACGTTATCACCTGTGGATACAAATTAATGCAAAGACTCATTAACGATAATGAGATCTACCATGAAGTGAACGAAGAAATGTTTCGGCATAAGGTCGATAAATGACAAGCTACTCTACAACCGATCGACAGTACCTCCTCATAAATGATGACAAATCCCATATTCTGAAAATCCTAAACCAATAAAAGCCATTAGGTATTACTTACAAGTCGTTGCTGAACTGTGAACGATGTGAAGATGTTTTGATGAAGATTACGCTATGACGTGTGAATTAAACAACCTCCAAATGCTCCACTACATCTATCCCGAACTTGAAACAACAAATGCTACTAAAGGACTTTCAATCAAAAGGAGAATATCGTTAACCGACATTGTACAATTGGAAATTGAGAATGAACGAAGTTTTGTGCAAGTATGTCAAGTATACAACCCTATACACCACGAAAGAATATTAGTTGTTGATATTGAAGAATCACTGAGTGCCTCGTGGAATTAAAGATTATTAATCTTTTGAAGAAAGAACAAGTTTGATAACATCGACAATTTGAGAAAACGTATCTGTATGGATAATGACGTAATTATGGTTTAACCAAATGAACATGACACGGTCATGATTAAGTGAGATCACTACAAAATGTTGAAGGTTTGACCTTATAAGAATTTCGAGGACGAAATTCCTTTTTAAGGGGGGAAGAAATGTAACGCCCCAAAATATACCCTAGAATTATTAATGAATAAATAATCAATTAATCAAATTTGTTTTGATTAAAATAAATTATTGTTGGGCTTTGGGCCGATACGAAATTTGTTTTGACATCTAATATCAAAATCAGGATAAGTCTCATAGAGATAAATCCAATATGTGGACTATTTGTGTTGTCTTGATTGGGAACCTGAGTACAGACCCAAAACAAGAGTAAATAAAGAATTTGTTTAGAATGTAAATATTGAAATGATTTGTTGAAATAAATCATGAGAATAATTGATATGAATTAAATGAGAGAACCTTTTATGAGAAAGGTCAATTAAACCAATTTTTACTCTGTTAAAGTCAAACACCCAAAAATGTGGTGTCGGAAAAAGTATAACGAATGAATATAAAAATTATATCGTTGGATAGAGTTCGACTGTCTGATCGCAATGGTGCAAACGGATTTCAATTCGGAGAAAGTTGAACCAAAAAGTGTACCCCGACTGGAACCAAAAACTGGTCCCAATCAGGGACACTGTGCCAACGGCGCCTCCTCCTCCACTCAGCCGATTCCTACGTAGAAGCAGCTCAGCAATGTCCTCATCAACTCCTATATAAGGAGTACTCAAAACCTTCAAACATGCATCATTTTTTCTCAAAATTAGTCCATATAAATCCTGAGAGTGAGGAGAGTGGTCTGGTGTTGTTGATTGTTGTTGAAGTCGCCAGAGCTAGCCACAAACCATCGCCGGAAGTTTCTCCGGAAAATTTCCAAAACCTTCAATAAGCTTCGAGGTAAGCCCGTAGATATATCTAGTGACTAGAATGTTCGTATAGATCGTTTCTACGTTCATAAACGGTCGTTTGGTTGAGTTTTGTGTTTGACATGCTTGAAGAACCAAGAATCATAAACCATGAAATTGATGTTAAAACTATGAATTAATTATTCTAAAATGATCTATGAACCTTGGAGAACATCTCTATATAGTTTCGTTGAAGTTCGATAACTAAAAACGGTATTTCCGAAATGGGACCCGAACGAAGAAGAAGATGAACAGTGGCTGAAACACCACTGTCTGGATCGATCCAGGGGCTTGGATCGATCCTCTGGGAGTGATTTTTCATAGTTTGCATCGATCCAGAGGACTGGATCGATCCCCTGAAGTTCTGATCCGAAAATTTGTCTGAAATTGCTATTTTTGAGCTCTAAAATCCTATTTTCGATACCAATGGATTATGACCATTATAAAAATGATTTACCATAATAAAAATGATGTTTTTAACAACTAAAAATGTTATGTGTTGCATGACGGTAAGTTCGGGTGTTAACACTCGAAGCTAGGCCGCTATTTATTATCAATTGTTGTGTTAATTGATGACTATGATAAATGAATATTATGGATGATTATGAGTATTGAACCTACTCAATAAAATAAGTATTTATGATTGAATCATGAATAAAATGAATACATTTATAATTATGAAATGATTTGTAGTGTTAAGGGTATCTAGAAGAACTCTAAGGTATACACATTTAGAAAATTGATGTTAAGGCTATCTAGAAGACCTCTAGAATAGATCTCATATTAGTATGAATTTGTGAAACATGAATATTCGATGAATTAGATAAAAATGTATAAACGGGATTCGTAGACTAAGCTAGAGGATCACTCGTTTGGAAATACTTCGACTCAATGATGATTAATTATTGTCTTATTGTTGCCTTAAACTAATTATAGTTTAAGCGTCTGAGTATTGTTTGCCTTAAACTAATTAAAGTTTAAGCGTCGGAGAACTGTTGCCTTAAACTAATTATAGTTTAAGCGTCTGAGAAATGTTTGCCTTAAACTAATTATAGTTTAAGCGTCTGAGAAATGTTTGCCTTAAACTAATTATAGTTTAAGCGTCTGAGAAATGTTTGCCTTAAACTAATTATAGTTTAAGCGTCTGAGAATGAAATTATGATCTAGCCTTAGACTAAGAATAGCTAAGAGCGTTGTTATGATCTGGCCTTAGACTAAGAATAGCTAAGAGTGTTGTTATGATTTGGCCTTAGACTAAGAATAGCTAAGAGCATTATTATGATTTGGCCTTAGACTAAGAATAGCTAAGAGCATTATTATGATTTGGCCTTAGACTAAGAATAGCTAAGAGCGTTGTTATGATCTGGCCTTAGATTAAGAATAAATTAAGAGCACTATTGAAATAGTATCTGAATTGAATAAAATGTGTTGATATGAACTGAATAACATCAAAACTGTGAATGGCTGAAATGAACATTGTGTGCATGATATCAAAAGATTTGATTATGAATTTAGATTCAGTTTATATGGATGTTCGACGCATTAGATATGCTTACTCAGCTTTACCGCTGAGCGTGTAGTGTGTTTTATTTGCTACACGCAGGTAAACAGAAAGATTAATGTGATCCTGACGGCAGATGGGGCGAGATTGTCGGGATGGATGTGACAAGTTTGAAATGATTTATGATATGTCAATATTAAATTCGCTTCCGCAATATTGTTAAATACTCCGTACTGTATATGTTATGAAAAATATTATTGAGATTAATAAAGTGTGTTTGAAAAGTTTTAAATTTTACGATTACCAAGTTAAATACTTTAGTCCGAAAGGGGCTGCAGACCTGGACGGATTAGGGTGTTACACGGTGTCCCTGAGAGAGCTACGAGTACTTACCTTTCGGTTGATGTCACCGATCACCTTGTCAAGAGGATGGTTCTTTGAAGTCCTCCATGCCCTTGGCATTGGCGTTTCCTCCTCTTGTGGTTGTTCCTCGTTTACGGGTGGCTCTACTTCTTCATCTTGGCTTTCCTTTGAGTTGTCTACTTTGTCATCGTCGTAGATGTTTTCCAACGAATCTATAAGATCATCACAAGAAACCTTTCTCGCCAAGCGAGCATCATTTTCGTCGAAGACAACATGAGGAGATTCCTCAACGGTTAAGGTGCGTTTGTTGAAGACTCTATAAGCCTTACTACGCAATGAATAACCAAGAAAAATTCCTTCATCCGACTTTGCATCAAATTTACCCAAATTATCTTTTCCGTTATAGTGAACAAAACATTTGCAACCAAAGACTCGAAGATGGGAGAGGTTTGGCTTTCTTCCTTTGTATAATTCGTATGGGGTTTTCATGAGTATCGGTCTAATGACGGCTCGGTTTAACACGTAGCTCGCGGTACTCACGGCATCCGCCCAAAAATACTTAGGAATTTTTGCCTCATCAAGCATAGTTCTAGCAATCTCCTCAAGGCAACGATTTTCACGTTCCACCACGCCATTTTGTTGTGGTGTACGTGGAGCGGATAAGTTATGCTCGATGCCTAGTTCGTCACAAAACTCGGTAAAGAGATCTCGTTCGAACTCTCCACCATGATCGCTTCGTATGGCTACGGTGGTTAAGCCTTTTTCATTTTGAACCTTTTTTAGAAAAGTTTTGAAAACATGAAATGCCTCACTTTTATGAGTTAGAAATAGTGTCCATGTGAATCGAGAGTAGTCATCAACAATCACAAAGGCGAAATAGTTTCCCCCAAAACTTTTTGTTCTTGATGGTCCAAAGAGATCCATGTGCAAAAGTTGTAGGGGCGTTGTTGTAGACACAACATTCTTTGATTTAAAAGAGGCCCTTACTTGCTTGCCCTTTTGACATGAATCACAAATGGTGTCCTTCTCAAACTTGAGTTTTGGAAGGCCAACTACTAGGTCTTGTGAAACCAATTTATTCAGAAGATTCATGTTGACATGAGCTACTCTACGATGCCATAGCCACATATCGTCCTCCTTACTCATGAGAGATTTTGCAAAGTCGGAGGGAGATTCATCTAAGTTAACCATGTAAATGTTATCAATTCTATCACCACGAAGAATCATCTTATTGTCACTAAGACGTTTTATCGTACATGATTTGGAATCGAAGGTCACACGATTTCCCTTGTCACACAATTGACTTATGCTCAAGAGATTGTGTTTAAGACCCTTAACCAACAAAACATTATCAATAGAGGAGTTTTCGTTTTTACCAACTGAACCAATGCCGATTATCTTGCCTTTGCTATTATCGCCAAAGACAACGTTTCCTCCTTTAGTTGGTTTGATTTGCAAAAACTTGGATGCATCTCCGGTCATGTGCTTGGAGCATCTGCTATCAAGGTACCAAAGTACACTTGATGCCTTCAAGCACACCTACAAACCAATTTAAAAAGTTTTAGGTACCCAATTCCTTTTGGGTCCTTGGGCGTTAGGTGCACGTTGGTAGTGTGATTGGTTTTGAGTGCAATGCCTATGCCTAGTGAAACAAACCGGGGCTATATGTCCTAACCTATTGCAATAATGGCAAATAACATTTGGATTATGCATTCTCCTAGGTTGATAATAGTTACTAGGTTTTCTATATTGCTTGACCCTAGTTTGAGAAAAGTTTTGTTTATGCATATTTGGAAAATGGTTTCTAGATTCTCTAACTTGATCATTATTTATCCTAGTGTTCTTTCTAGGTGGTCTAGTGTTCCTGGTTGATGTAGATTGTCTATTATTGTTCATTTTAGTTTTCCTAGGTTGAGCATTAGGTTGTTTAGGTGGTTGCTCAACTTTTTCCTTGTTATTTGTTTCATTTTCAAAACCTAAGCCATGTTTAGTAAGTTGCAGATTATCAAGAACATCATTAAGGTTTTTATGAGAAACACCAAACTTCTTCAAAGTTCCTTCAAGTTTTGCAACTTGATCCTTAAGTGATATACAAGAACTACATTTTGAACTTTCCGGTTTGTCGGCGCTTCTTTTTCCGAAAAACTTATTTTCTTCTTTAAGTTTTTCATTATCTTTTGATTGTTTATCAACTTCCTTCTCCATGGAAGTAAGTTGTTTCTTCAAATCCTTGTTAATTTTAGAAGCGTTGACATATTCATCATAAAGTTCATTAAAGGCTTCTTGTACATCATCAAAAGTATAGGAATCTTTAGAAGTGGCACATACCTCTTCCGGTGGTTCTTCGTGTGCCATGAGGCAGAGGTTGGCGCTTTCATTTTCTTCGGCTTCCGATGACTCATCGCCGGAATCACCTCCCCATGAAATGTAAGCTCGGTGCTTCTTGAACGGTTTCTTCTCCTTCTCGTTTTTGGCGTTTGGGCATTTTGGCTTGATGTGCCCAACTTCTCCACACCCATAGCACTTGGGTGGTCCTCCATGCTTTTTGCCCTTTCTTTCATACTCTTTTCGCATGAACTTGTGGAATTTTTTGATGACGAGCCCGAACTCGTTGTCCTCATCGCTTGATTCTTCCATGGCGGGTTCTTGGCTTGAGGTAGCCTTGAGTGCAATCCCCTTCTTCTTTTGTTCACCTAAAGAGGGGAATAGAATGGTGGACTCATAGGTTTTGAGGTTACCTCTAAGTCCGTCAATGGTGACGTTGGTGATGCCGATGGACTCTTGAATGGCGTCGGCTTTGGAGCGCCACTCCGGTGTGAGACTTCGCAGGATTTTTCTCACAAGCTCCTTGTCCGTGTACGTCTTCTTGAGAGCATGAAGATCATTGACGATTTTGGAGAATCGTTCAAACATCTCATCGATTTTCTCGTTTTCCTTCATACGAAACAGTTCATATTCATGGGTTAGAAAATCAATTTTAGCTTCTCGGACTTGATCCGTACCTTCGTAGGTGATTTCTAGTTTGTCCCACATTTCCTTTGCGGTGGTGCAACAAGAAATCTTCCGGTAGTCATCCGGATTAACGGCACAATAGATGATGTTGATGGCCTTGGCATTGTTTTCCACCTTCTTGATGTCTTGCGCATCATATTCATCCTCGGTCTTAGGGACGTTGATTTCCTCGACCTTCTTCATTGGCACGTTCTCACCATTTTTGATAATTCTCCAAAGGAGAAAGTTGGTGGATTGGATGTAAATCCTCATCCGTTCCTTCCAATAGGTGTAGTTTGTTCCGTCAAACAATGGAGGCCTCGTGGTGGATTGCCCTTCACCTAAACCTGCGTATGAACTTTGAGTAGAAGCCATTGATCGTTTCTCTCAAATGGTTAAGTCTTTCAGAGAGTATGGCTCCGATACCAATTGTTAGAATAAAGGCCCAACGCTAGAGGGGGGGTGAATAGCGTTTAAAACAAAATCGCAGGAAATTAAAACGAGAGCGTTAAAGTAAAGAGCGTAAGGAAGGAACACACCGGATTTTATCTTGGTTCACCACAACGTGTGGCTAATCCAGCCCCCCGAGAGACTCTCTCGAGCTACACTAACTCCGTTAAGCTTAAGGGTGCTTAACAAACCCATACAACTTGAGAACCCGAGTCACACGAGCCTCAACACCTTTGCTCGGAGATACCACACTCCAAGACTTCTCACGAAGGAACAAGGAACTTCCTTCGAGTTTACAACAAGGGAACAACCTCCCTTAAAGTGTATGAAAACACTTAAACACTTAGGAATAAAACTCTCACAAAGAGTAGATATGAGTGAACTAGTAAACGCTCAAGAACACGACAATTTCTTCAAGAATTGGCTCTCAAATCGCTAAGAAAAAATAGGAATGCTTATGCAATGAAAGAGTATTGAAAATGTTGAAGAATTGTGTGTTAAATGAGAGGATTTGGGTGGCATTTTATAGCCCAAAATGGGATAAACCTGTTGCTAGAATTTCCAACAGGATGAAGACAAATTTTTCAGGGACACAGGCTGATAGTCGATTGTCAAAGCATGATAATCGATTATCCAAAGATTCCCTGTCCAAAAATTTAAAATTCTATCCGTTGGAGGACAACGGTAACCCAGATAATCGATTGTCAACAAGTGATAATCGATTATTGGTCCTCTCAGAAGATTCTGGGTTTTGGCTGCAAAGACTGACAATCGATTATTGCAAAGCTGATAATCGATTATTGCGTGCTTCAGAACTTTGGAAGTTCAAAGCTGCAGGGGCTGATAGTCGATTGTCACTAAGGTGATAATCGATTATCAGCCAGCTAAAGTCTAGCCAGCTGAAACCCATTTTGAAAAACCGAGGTCCAAAAATGAAGTGTTCCCAAAAGTAAAAACCAGGTTTGGAAAATATTGTATATGGTATTAAATAGTGAAAACAAGACTTGTTTGGTAAAAACCAAGTCTCCAAGGTCGTATAATACGTACGTACGGTTTAGACCGTTTTTCACGTGTTAGACCGATTGACCAAGATACAAAAGTGGTTTTTATAAAATAATTATTTGGGAACATTTTAAAAATACTCAGAGGTAAAAACAGGGTTTAAAATATTGAAAACCACGGAGTTGGTTCGGGCGCCAAAAACCGAACGTCGAAAGCCGAACGTCGAAAGCCGAACGCCGACTTAGGTGGTTTTGGTTCTGAGCACGGACCAGGGATTTTAACAATAAAAGGAATCATAAAAAAAATGTTTGTTTTGATGCACAAGAAATATTTTGTGATTTGTAAAAATTGTTTTGACTTTTTGAGAACCGAGACTTGAATTTATTGTCGGTTTTGATCACAAAAGACCGACTCGACTAAGTCTTCAATTCTTGATCTTGTCCTTGAGCCTTTTAGGTCTTGTTCCAAGACATTCTTCACGCCTTTAGTTATTCAACGAAACTCTTTATATCCACGGCGGTTTGGCAATTATCAAAACCTGTCAGAAATGAACACGACTTTAGTTTATCGTACAAAGTGTGTTCCAACAGTAACTCTCTTAGGGACACCGTAGGACACATGGCTTTTTTATCTAAAATTGAACCTACAACCATTTCCGAAGAAATAAACGATGAACATTGGACCTTGGCTATGCAAGAGGAGCTAAACCAATTCAAACGAAATGACGTTTGGGAATTGGTGCCAAGGCCTGATGATCGCACGATTATTGGTACGAAATGGGTGTTCCGTAACAAACTTGATGAAAATGGAATAATCACTAGAAACAAAGCTAGGCTCGTAGCTAAAGGCTACAATCAAGAAGAAGGCATTGATTTTGAAGAAACGTATGCACCTGTAGCACGTTTAGAAGCTATTCGTTTACTTCTTGCTTTTGCTTCGTCTATGGATTTTAAACTTTATCAAATGGATGTTAAGAGTGCCTTCCTCAATGGTTTTATTCAAGAGGAAGTGTATGTTGACCAGCCCCCGGGGTTTGAGGACTTTGAGTTTCCCGATCACATCTTCAAACTCAAGAAAGCGCTCTACGGTCTTAAACAAGCACCACGTGCTTGGTACGAACGTTTGAGTAAATTTCTTTTGGATAGTGGTTTCCAAAGGGGAAAGGTAGACACCACACTTTTCATCAAGAGTAAAAACAATAACATCCTTTTGGTTCAGGTTTATGTAGACGACATTATATTCGGTGCTACTAACGAGTCTTTGTGCAAGGAATTCTCAACGCTAATGACTAGCGAATTTGAAATGTCAATGATGGGCGAGCTCACATTCTTTTTGGGACTCCAAGTTAAGCAAATGAAAGATGGCACGTTCATTTGCCAAACTAAATACTGCAAGGAGCTCCTAAAACGGTTTGAAATGGACAGTGCCAAAGCCATGGCGACCCCGATGAGCACGTCTGATCATCTTGACAAAGACGAGAAAGGTAAGGAAGTAGAGGTCAAAAAGTATCGAGGTATGATTGGATCCCTTCTTTATCTTACTGCTAGTAGGCCGGATATCATGTTTAGCGTTTGCCTTTGCGTTAGGTATCAATCATGTCTGAAGGAATCACACTTAACGGCGGTAAAACGAATCATCTCGTTGGTTATTCCGACTAGGACTTTGCCGGTTGCAAATTAGACCGTAAAAGTACGAGTGGGACTTGCCACCTACTTGGTAGCTCTCTAGTCTCATGGTTTAGTAAAAAGCAAGTCAGTGTTGCGTTATCCACAACCGAAGCGGAATATGTAGCCGCCGGTAGTTGTTGTGCTCAAATTCTTTGGATGAAGCAACAACTCGTGGACTATGGCCTTAGTATCAATCACGTCCCTCTTCGTTGTGATAATACTAGCGCCATAAGCTTGACTCAGAACCTCGTTCTTCACTCAAGGACGAAACACATTGACATTAGGCATCATTTCATTAGAGATCATGTTCTCAAAGGTGATGTCGAAATTGAGTTTGTTGAAACACACAACCAATTAGCCGACATTTTCACAAAACCTTTAGAGAAAGAGTCGTTCTTCCGCATTCGAAGTGAACTCGGAATCCTTGACTCCACGATGATCTAAGTTATGCATCTAAACTTATTAAACGCTTACTAACTTGAGTGTCGGAGAACTTTTCTCTTTTTTTTTGCAGGTACCCCGTTCATGAAATCAGGGGGAACCATGCAAACAGCGCTGTCCAGGAGACCAAACAGCGCTGTTGAGAGAAACACCGTCAACCAATTTGTGCCAACAGCGCTGTACAACACGCCAACAGCGCTGTCCCAGGGAGTCCCTTACTCTTCACTTTCCAGAAACTTTTTGAACATCGCTGTTCCAACCTAAAACATCGCTGTCCACCCAAAACACCTTGTTTTCAACCAAAACCAGAAACTTTTTAAACAGCGATGTCCCACTTTCAACATCGATGTCCACTTTTACAAAGTTTTTTTTCTATCGTAAAACAGCGATGTAGAGAAACCCAACAGCGCTGTTCTAATGGGTTCAACCCCTTACACAATTCCAGAATGATTTGGAACATCGCTGTAGGGAACCCAACATCGCTGTCCTTTTAACACTTGTTTTTAAAACTTGACGCATAACAGCGCTGTCCAGAGGCTCATCAGCGTTGTCCCAACAGCGATGTAGCCTTTGGAACATCGCTGTTCTGGATAAATTTTTCAAAAAAATATCTGTTGGCACCAGCATTAATTGATCCAACAGCCATATTTCTGAAAATCTGGACGTTGGAGACCTCTTTCTCTATAAATTGGGACCTCCTCTCTTCACTTTTACACACACAAACACAATTCTCTTCAACATCCTTGCTTATTTCATCATTTCTACTCTCTTCTCTTGAGATTTCTTCATCATGGGCAAAGATAAGAACAGGGCAGGAGCTTCCGGCAAATCCAAGGCCAAATCCCGGGCGCCTACGACATCCACCGAGGAACGCCTCTACTATGGTGACGGGTCATACCTTTGGTTTGATTCCGAGGAGGAACTCACCCGTTTCCTCACCTTCTTCTCTAAACGGGTTGTGGCTCCTCCACGGATCATCCTGGAGCGCTACCCGGAGCTGCAGGGCTACGACGACCTCGACGCGCAGCTTCATCAGGCCGGCCTTTGGCCTTTCGTCTCCCGGGCTCGGAAGGAGATCAACCCGGCGCTGATTCGGGTCTTCTACTCTAACCTCCGGCGTGAGGGCGACGTGCTCTATTCTCTTGTCAAGAGCACGCTGATAGAACTTTCAATTGAGCAGCTTGGGCGCATCGCCGGCCTCCCCTACCAAGGCGACGACGTCTCCCTCTATGGCGGAGAGGACTGGGTGCTCAACAACGAGGGCCTTATCCTCAACGAGCTTGGGATCACCAAGCTCATCCGCCATGCCTCGGGCCGCCCAACCATCCACTCCGCTAACCCCGAAGGCCGTCTTCTTCTCTACATCGTCTCCCGGATCATCAAACCCAGGAAGCACGGCCACACCATCATGTCCGGTGAAGATCTCAAGCTCATCCATGCGATCATGCACTCTGCCCCAATCAGTTGGGCAAAGTTTGTCATGATCAACATGACGATTGCCGCGTCCACCGACCACGATCACCTCCTCCCGTACCTGTTCGTGGTGATGGACATCCTTGAATGGTTCAAGGTGACCACCACTGTTGGCCCACTCACAAAGGCCACGAAGATTTGGGCGATCAGCACCCAAACCTTCAAGAAGCGGTCGGACAACGCCGGACCTGCCACTGCCGTGCAACGGTGCCGTTCTGCTGCTGGCCCAGTCGAAGCCCAGGCCCGGGCCAACCTTGCCTCCATCGCCGACTCCCTCAACCGGCTTCACTTCAAAGTTTACGGGATGGATGGCTACCTTGAGCGGCTCGACGAGGCTGTTCAACGCCAAGGGCACGCCATGAACGCATACTTCCAACGCGTTAACTACGTCCCCCCACCGTACCATGGCACGTTCTTTGGGCAAGTGTACGGTGATGAGGACGAAGAGGATGGCTCCTACGCCCTGTCAAGCTCCCCGGACGAGGACGAGTTCGACGACGCCGTTGACAGTGATGAGATGGACGTCGACGACGACGAGGAGGAAACCGAAGACGAAGACTAGGCCGCCCCTAGAATTTCTATCTCTTTTATTTTAATTATCATGTCTTTTAATGCTTCCGTTGTACTCCGCTATTTCCCATCTTCAATAAATAAAAGTTATCTTTTATCTTTTTGTTAATGTCAAAAGGGGGAAGAAAAGGGCTATGCATATACTAAGGGGGAACGCCTCTAAAAACGAGACCGTTTGATTTTAATCCGACTAATTTCTTTTAAGCACAAATTAAGGGGGAACTTTTTCACAACTTTTTGAAAATCAAATATCCCTTGATATGCATATCCCCGTCTTGACAAATTATCAAAAAGGGGGAAATTGTTGGAACACGGGTTTACGCCTATGTCGTACTAAGCCGTGTTCGTTTTATGACAGGTTTTGATAATGCCAAACCGCCGTGAAAATAACAAGGTTAAACTGAGCAAAACCAAGGCGAAGGAACATGGCATGATGAACTGAGAACCAAGAACCAAGAATCAAGAACGAAGACTTAGAATTGTATTGAGTCGGTTTTAATGTGATCAAGACCGGCACAAACATTCAAAACATGGCTCTCTAGGCTCATTTCATCAAAATATTTTTTTCATATTCAAAATGATTTTCTTAAGTCTTAAACCTGCCTGAAAACACTTGGAGTTCGCCCAAACCAAAAACCAAGCCATCCGGCATTCGGTTTTGGCGTCCCAACCAACCAAATGGTTTTCAACTTTTTATGACTGGTTTTTTCTTCTGGGCATATTTAAATAGTTCTCCAACAAAAACGCTTCAAAAACCACCTTTCGTTTTTGGTCGTTTAGTGAAAACCATGCAAAACGGCGTAAACTTGGCTAGCCGTGGTTTTCAACTAAATGACGTGGTTTTCAAAATGTTTTACTTGATTTCTTAGCAAAATGCATTAAACAAACATTTTCAATACTTGGTTTTTATTTTGGAGAACTTACATTTTTGACATCGGCTAACGGCGTGACTAAACCAACCATGGGTCTGGCTAAACCAGCCCAACAGCGATGTTGAGGTAACCAACAGCGCTGTCTGGCTTGGGTAGCTAAAAACATGGTTTGGCGTTAAGTCCTCCAACAGCGATGTTGGACATTAAACATCGCTGTTGAGCCAAGGTTGGATTTCCAGAAACTTCTGGAACATCGATGTAGGCTTCCCTACAGCGCTGTCCAACCTAAGCCAAAGATATTGTGCATTGGCAGAAAGTTTTTGGACAGCGATGTTGACCCAGAAACAGCACTGTCAGGCCAAACTTCCATCTTCAAAGGCAGACCTAAACAGCGATGTTCTAGTATGGAACATCGATGTAGAGACCTGACCGTTGGAAGGAATTTAAGGCTAAAACTTTCCTTGTTTGGAAGTCAACAGCCAAAACAGCGATGTAGGGATTTTAGACATCGCTGTTGGCATGACCATTGCTTCCCATTTTTCAAAACGCAAGCCTAGAACAATGATGTCCAAGCCTAGGACAGCGCTGTCTGGGTGAATTTCAACAGATCCAATTTTCATCAAATCCCACAAATTGTGCCAATCACCCCTTAAATACTTTGGTCTGTTGGAGCCTATTTTTCTACTAAAAAATGGGGTGTTTGGGTCTGTTTTACACAATCACATTACTTCACAACTCCTACTCTTTCATTGCAAATCATTCTTCAATTATTCATAGCTTTTGAGAGCCATTTTTTGTGAAGCTTGTGTTGTGTTCTTAAGCGTTCTTAGTTTACTCATTATCCACTCTAAAAGAGAGTATTGTTCTTGAGTGTTTTTAGTGTTCTTAAACACTTGACAAGAGAAGGTATTTCTCTTGTTGTTCGAAGGAAGGGCTGTTTCCTTCGAAGGTTCGTTGAGGTTCGTGTGACTCAAATTCTCAAGTTGTACGGGTTTGTTAAGCACCGTTAAGCTTAACGAGGTAGTAGTGTAGCTCGAGAGAGTCTCTCGGGAGGCTGGATTAGCCACAAGTTGTGGTGAACCAGGGTAAAATCGGTGTGCCTCTTACTCTTTTCTTTACTTCTCATTTATTCATTTTTTATTCCTGCGATTTTTGATCAAACGCTATTCACCCCCCCCCCCTCTAGTGTTAGTCTCTTATTCTAACATAACCGACCACCTTTAGGTCTTCCTCACCACCGTATACCAGGAATGCATCCTTAGTATTGCGAAGATACTTGAGGTTGTTCTTGACCGCTGTCCAGTGTGCTTCTCCTGGACTTCCCTGGTATCTGCTGGTCACGCTTAAAGCGAATGAGACATCAGGTCTAGTACATATCAAGGCGTACATGATGGATCCAATCGTAGAGGCGTATGGAACCTTCATCATGAGTTCCTTCTGCTCGGGAGTAGAAGGACTGTGGCTCTTGGAAAGAACAGTGTCAGGTGTCATAGGTAAAGATCCTTTCTTTGAGTTAGACATGCTAAATCGATCAAGGATTTTATCTATATATGTACTTTGATTCAGACCTATTAACTTTCTTGATCTATCTCGGTAGATTCTTATTCCAAGGACATAACTAGCATTTCCTAAGTCTTTCATGGAGAAGTTCTCGCTCAACCACGTCTTTACAGAAGTGAGAGAGGGAATATCGTTACCCATTAACAATATGTCATCGACATATAAGATTAGGAATACTATTACACTCCCACTGACCTTCTTGTATACACAAGATTCGTCAGAGTTCTTCTCAAAACCAAACTGGAAATGGTTTCGTCGAAGCGTATGTACCAACTCCGAGATGCTTGTTTCAATGCGTAGATTGAACGTTGCAGCTTACAAACTTTGGCAGACTGACCAGCAATTTGAAAACCATCAGGCTGTGTCATAAAAACATCCTCTTTGAGGTTCCCGTTAAGGAAAGCCGTCTTGACGTCCATCTGCCAAATTTCGTAATTGTAATAGGCTGCAATTGCAAGCATTATCCGAATGGATTTCAGCATAACAACTGGAGAAAAGGTTTCATCATAGTCAATTCCGTGGATTTGTCTATAACCTTTTGCTACCAATCTAGCTTTGAAGGTATGAACCTTCCCGTCTACGTCTGTCTTCTTTTTGAAGACCCACTTGCATCCAATGGGTTTTACCCCTTCGGGCGCATCAACCAAGGCCCAGACTTGGTTTGTGTACATAGACTCCATTTCAGATTTCATGGCTTCGAGCCATAGATCGGATTCGGGGCATGTAATTGCCTCGAGGTAGGTCTCTGGTTCGCCTTGATCTACCAACAAGACGTCACCTTCATCAGACATGAGAAATCCATATCTGACCAGAGGATTACGTATCCGTTCTGACCTACGTGGTATATCTTGAGCAATTTGAGGTTCAATTGCTTGATCTCTTTGCTCAGGTTCCAACACTATAGGGACTTCTTCTTGTGGTTCTCGAATTTCTTCGAGGTCTACCTTTCTCCCACTAGTGATAGCAAAAAGAAACTCCTTCTCAAGGAAGGTTCCATTCCGAGCAACGAAAATTTTGTTATCGGATGGATGATAGAACTCATACCCTCTAGTTTCCTTGGGGTATCCCACAAAAATTACTTTATCAGATTTAGGCTCCAACTTACTAGACGTCATGAGACATTTTACATAAGCTTCACAGCCCCAAATCTTAAAGTACGAGAAACTCGGTTTTCTCCCACGCCATAGTTCGTATGGTGTGCTCTCGACAGCTTTAGATGGAACTCTGTTGAGTGTGTGTGCTGCTATTTTCAATGCATATCCCCAAAATGATTCTGGTAATGTTGTCAGACTAATCATGCTCCGGACCATGTCTAGCAAAGTCCGATTTCTCCTCTCACACACTCCATTTTACTGAGGTGTCCCCGGAGGAGTGAGTTGGGATAAAATCCCATGCTCTTTCAGATAGTCATCGAACTCCAGGCTTAAGTATTCACCTCCTCGATCCGAGCGAAGGATCTTAATACTTTTGCCTAATTGTTTTTCTACCTCGTTCTTGAATTCTTTGAATTTGTCAAAGCATTCCGATTTGTGTTTCATGAGATACACATATCCAAATCTACTAAGGTCGTCAGTAAATGTAACGAAGTAAGAATAACCACCTCTAGCTACAGTGCTAATTGGACCACAGACATCGGACTGTATGAGGCCCAATAAGTCACTCGCCCTTTCACCGTGACCGGTGAATGGAGCCTTTGTCATTTTACCAAGTAAACAAGATTTACATACATCATATGACTGGAAGTCAAATGAATCAAGTACACCAGAACGATGTAACTTAGATATGCGTTTCTCGTTAATGTGGCCTAAACGACAATGCCAAAGGTACGCGAGATTTAAACTGTTGGGTTTGTTTCTCTTAAAATCTACGTTATATACTGCGGTATCCATGTCAAGGACATAGAGACCGTTCGTCATTTTTGCACTTGCATAAAATATATCATTTCTAAAGACAGAAAGAGTTTTGTATTTTACAACGAACGAAAATTCTGCTTTGTCAAGGCAGGATACAGAAATGATGTTTCTGCTCATACTAGGTACAAACAGACAATTATTCAAATGCAATATAAGACCACTAGGTAGAGATAAACTATAGGTTCCGACGGCCAATGCATAGACGAGTGCGCCATTGCCGACTTTTAGTTATATCTCTCCCTCCGTCAATTGTCTACATTCATGCAAGTTCTGCATAGAAGTACAGATGTGAGAACCACATCCAGTATCCATCTCCCAAGAGGTGATATCAGACATATTGACTTCGATAACGTAAATTCCTGAGTTTTGGGGCTGACCCTGGTAAAGGTCTCTTAAGCATTGTATCATAGGACGCACTTCCATGTCCGCGTGGAGCCTTTGGAGCTCCGCGGTCATACTGGCCATAATGATACACTTTACATCTCGCGCGTCGTCCTCATACTTCTTGAAGGAAGTGAGTTCGAACGCACGAGCATCAGCATCAGGGGTCTTGGGAGGATCCGTTTCGAGGATGTAGAGTTTCCACTCACAGTCAAGAACGATCCGAAGGTTCATCTCCCAGTCAAGAAAGTTGGTCCCGGATAACTTGTTGTTTTCGAGGATGTAACGCAGGTTGAAAGGGTTGTTGTTGTTTGCCATCTACAGAAAATTTTGCAAACTAGGTTATCTATCATGTTTAATAATTAATTAGGCCTTTAATTAATTATCTCCCACTATTTTTAACAAATCAATAACCCTCGATATTGATTCGGAGGTTTCCGGCGAAACCTCTAGTAGGCCAAGATCCATATTTCATTATCTTGCGTTCCGCTTGGGCGTTACTCCACAAGACAACTATTTAGGTAGGAACATAGTTCCAACTGATGAGCCGGGCTCTCAGCTCTTGATCTGGTGTTGGGCGAACAATATTACTACAACCGGACCAAGACACCTTTTCACCATACTTGTAATTGGCTAAGGCACGTCTTACAACAGACTACTTTAGTTAGGAACAGAGTTCCAATTAAATCATAAAGATCCAACTCCTGGCTGGCTGAGTGAGTAAAATCATCCGACTTGTCATTGATGACCCCAACTTACTGCCTCTGAGTCGTCCATCTATTTGACCGAGACTCAGTTAAGTCTAACCCAACGTGCGACAACGACCACGCTATGGCGGTTCCCATAACCAGCTTAACATACACCGTACTATGCTCTGCTGAGGTTGAGTACATGACAGTGCACATTAGCCGGATAGGTGCCGGGCGTCAGAAGGCAACAGACTTAATATTCGTGAGGGATTTATAATTTCGATCTCACCTATCAACATGGCCGCGCACATGTCCATTACTAGCGTTCAACATACATTCAACATGCATTCACAAAACACAGTAAATAAACGTGTAATGATTGTGGCCCCTAAAAGAAAAATAAAACGATACCTCCCACTAGCTTCCGGGCACTTGGACTTCGGGCTGTTGAAACACGGGCTTGTCACGTTTTCGTACTAAAGCTGTGTTCGTTTTTGTAACAGGTTTTGATAATGCCAAACCGCCGTGATCAAGTCAAACATTGAATATACAAGGCGAAGAACGAAGATAAGAGCAAGAGCTAAACGAAGACCAAGAACGAAGACCTTAATCATAGTATTGAGTCGGTCTTTATTGTGATCAAGACCGACCCAATCTTTACACCTTGGCTCTTTAGGCTAAAAACTCTCATCGCATTTCTTACATCATAAAAATGGTTTTAAACTTGTTTAAGTCATTAAAAACACTTGGTGTTCACCCAAACCAAAAACCAAGCCATCCAGTGTTCGGCTCTCAGAAACCAGCGTTCGGCTTTCGGTTGTCGGGTTTGGTTTTTGGCATCCGAACCAACCAAGTGGTTTTCAGCATTTTATGATCTGCTTTCACTCTTTGGCATGTTTAAACGGTTCTCCAACAAAAACACTTTGAAAACCATCTCTCGCTTTTAGTCGTTTGACAAAAACCACGCAAAACGGCGTAAACTTGGCTAGCCGTGGTTTTTACTCAAATGATGTGATTTTTAAAGTGTCTCACTTGATTTCTTAGCCAAATACATCAAATAAGTGTTTTAAACACTTGGTTTTTATTTTGGAGAACTTTGGATTTTTCGGTCGGTTTTTGCATCGGTTGGCTAGGCCGTGGTTAAGGCAAAAACCATAGGTTTTTGGCTAACCACCCACCCAGCGATGGGAAGAACATCCCATCGATGGGTAAGTAGCCCCTTAGCCAAACCAACTTCCAGAACCATGCCAAACAGCGATGGGAAGCTCTACCCATCGCTGTTCAAGCCTTGGTCCAATATTATCACAAGGCAGAATGCCCTTACCCAGCGATGGGAAGCTTTGCCCATCGATGGGAACCCAGCGATAGGAAGACTAAACCATCGCTGGGAAGGCATGACCGTTGGAAGTCATTTAAGGTTGATTCTTTCCTTGTTTGGAAGTCAACCTCGCACCCAGCGATGGGAAGCTTGTACCCATCGATGGGTAGGTAACCGTTGGCTTCAAAACTGAAGGAAAATTGGCCTACCAGCGATGGGTAATGTCCATACATCGCTGGGAAGCCAATATCCTGCAGATCCCAAATTTATTCAATCCCTTAAATCAAGCCAATCACCCCTTTAATGCATTGGTCCGTTAGAGCCTTTTTTGGCACTATAAAAAGGGGTGTTTGGGTCTGCTTTTCTCACCAATTCACTTCACAACATCTATACTTTCATTGCATTCAAATATCATCATTTTTTCATAGCTTTCTAGAGCCATTTTTGTGTGAAGGTTGAGTTGTTCTTGAGCGTACTTAGTTTACTCATAATCTACTCTATAAGAGAGTCTCGTTCTTGAGTGTACTTGTGTTCTTAGACACGTTGAGAGATAGTATCTCTCTCAGTTGATTCAAAGGAAGGATTGTTTCCTTTGAAGGATTCGTTGAGGTTCGTGTGACTCGAACTCTCAAGTTGTAACGGTTTGTTAAGCACCCGCAAGCTTAACGAGATAGTAGTGTAGCTCGAGAGAGTCTCTCGGGAGGCTGGATTAGCCACAAGTTGTGGTGAACCAGGGTAAAATTCGGTGTGCCTTTTTCTCTTCCCTTTACTTCCATTTTAATTTTTTAATTCCTGCAATTTCTCCGATCAAACGCTATTCACCCCCCCTCTAGCGTTGGTCTATTATTCTAACACGGGCTATCTCCATTCTTTTAGATTTCTCCAAAAGGTCATCAAATCTTTTCGTCTTCTAACCACCACGTGAGAAAAGAGTCCTCGGTTGAGGTAAGAGAGAGAAATAGATTTACAACAAGAGTTTAAGAGATAAGGCACGACACGTAGGCCGTATTATAATCAAATAAACTATAGCCACAATCATCCACCATGCATATCATACATCCACACAAGCAATAGAGATATACATACACCGGGTGAACCGCGCTCACCCCAGACAGTTCTAGAAAAATACTACGGCAGTAAATATTTTCTAAAACTCATAAAATTAAATTAGATGTCCAAATAAATCTAATAAAATTTTATAAAATCATTTTATATACTCTAGATATTCTGCCAGCATAAAAAATATCCAGAATATTCCAAATGACCAAAATTCCCTTTTTGCAAAATTATATTCAAAACGGCCATTAAAATTTTGAAACAATTTTGCAAAAATCATGAAAATTAAATTTCAACTTCCAGTAATTATTTTCAACATTTATAAACCTGGAAATAAAATTTCCAAAATTTATAAATCATTATTTCCAAAATATATTAGTTAAATCTCAATAAGTTATAAAAAGCCATTTATATTGATTTCGAAAATATTAAACTACAAAAATTTAATATTTTGAAAAACATTCTTTTTCTTACTGAGATATAACTTTCCAAAATATATATTAGTCATTTAAGTAATTAAAATACAAATATATATAATATTTCGGTAATAAAACCGAGTACATATATTAATATATATTTATTTAATTACTAACTAATATTATTTTGAACAATATATTTATCAAAAACCTTATTCAACTTAGAAATAATATTTCCAAGTTTAATAAAGTTCATTTTGAATTTTCCATATTTACTTTCGGTTTTCACCTAAATAAATACAATAAATTCAAAATAGGAAATAATGCATTCAAAAATTACAATATAATTTTATCAATCATAAAATGATGTTTTATGTCCAAGTAAAATTATATTTACTATTTATACAATATATACAAATATATATTTCGAAAAATCAAAATATATATATTTATATATATACTACGGGTAGAAATAAAATAAATAAATTTAAAATTCATTTTCAATGATTTATTTAAGTCCAATACTTATTCCAAGACTAGATAAAATCATTTTACCAATTTTTGAATTTTAATAATTACCAAGTTAAAACTTTGACTTTTAAAATTTTAAAAGTCAAACGTAAAACTATAGTTTTGTACGTTGGCTCTGATACCACTGAAAGGTAACCATGCAAGGATAGGGAGCGGAATATAAAAATTTTAATATCCTAACATGATTATCTCTCCCAGAATCACGTACTAAAACTTATAGTGAGTAAGAAATTTATACCTTTCTCCGTAAGCGGTAAAAACGAAGAAGTCGTAGGAAGAGCGTTGAAACTGCAAACGTAACCGTTCAAGCGTCCGGTCTCCAACTTTGACACACGAACAACGCCAGAGTCTACCACAATCTTTATGCTAGTAAAGATTATAGTAGTATAAAATATAAAGATTAAAATTGGGATAATAATAATCTTGTATATTTCTTATAGAAAATATTTCTAATAATATTTAGAAAATATTATAGATATTTTCTATACACAAAATGATATTAATAGAACACAAAGTATTTTCTCTCACTAAAAATGTAATGGCCGAAACTTAAAACAAATTGATGATATCTCCTTCCTTTTTTTTGCTAATGGTGCGTGAGGTGTATATTTAAAACAAAGATGTGATTAATTTTGTCATTAGCTAAATGACAAATAATTACCCCACTCAAAATTTAATCAAAGAAAATTGTGATTCTCCTCAATCCAAAATGGCCGAACAAATCATTGTGATTGTGAGAAGGATTTTCAAAATTCTTCTCCACTCAAATGTTAAAAGTGTATTTTATTTGACATCAAAAATTAATATAAAATTAATTTTAAATCAAATAAAAATACCAATATCATTTTTAAACAAGTATACAAATATACTTTAAATAGTTTATGTCAAAATAATTATTTTCATAATTAAAATGACAAATAAAAATAAAATATTCAACATATAATATATATATATATATATATATATATATATTAATCGGCACATATATATAATATATATAACCGAATATTTATATATATATTATTATATTCCAAAATATTTTATTTTACTATTTTTTACAAATATACAAATTACTTATTATCCCATTGTTTAATCCAACTCCTTAAATTGTCCAAAGTGTGTGACCCGTATAAGCACTTATAAAGCTGGCGACAGTATTGGCTCTGCACCAATACTATAAGCAATAAGCGGTATCTAGCAACACATTATTGCCCCCAGATTATAAGTTAAGACGTTTGCACCGTCAAAACCTTTCCACGACTCAAACTCCGTGTAAATGTATCCCTTTGTCTCAATGTCTAAAATTAATGCAAGGGATTAATAAAATCCAGCTTGTATCCATTAAGTCATTCACTGATTTATCAAGTTTGACTAATAGGAACAGACGTCATAAAAACATCTCAGCATGGCCATGCAATTTCCTCAATCATAACTTATCAGTGGGCCCCATAAGACATTAATCTCTTTTAAAAAGAGTAGTGACAAATCCTATGTACGTAATCTACGTTTCTGAATACGCGCTGCGGCATACCCAAAACAAAGCCTGTATACCATCCTTATTTCATATGGCTTAGGACAATGCATCAAAGTATGCGTGTTCACATATGCAGAAAACATAATACTTCAAGTCGAAGGATAGTTACACCCGTGATCGCGTTAAAGATGCTTAGAGCATGAACTAAGAGTTCAAGCAACATCTTTAGGATGGGTCAGTCCGGCATCCTATTATCTCCAGATAATATCTGCCCATGTGCGGATGCGAACACGCTGTCATTGACTATGAGACTAAGTCAAACATCCAACACACACTAGTCTCACATGCATTAACGATATCCTACTCTCGTTAATACTCGACTATGGACATTTAGATAAATATTTATTTCAAGATGTTAGTCTCATCAGCAGAGAAACAGTATCTGATAAACATCTTTAAATATAAATCTAGGAATATAATATTTGTTTACATTAGCATGAGATGTGTAAACATATTATATCTGCCTATACATGATAGGATAACGATGAACAGTTGGCCATCAGGGCACAACTCCAACAGCATTCTTGATTGATAAGTATCCTGTCAAGCCTTCGTAAGACCCTACATTTAGATCTATAACCCATCCAGGTGAAGAAGCTACCTTTGATGGTGGGTTCTAATAAATTGCAGCTGAGTATAAAATCTCTAAAATCCTCCATACTTCTGATACACGGAGAGCTATTACCTTGATGCTCAGTGTAGGAGGTAATTGTGTTGAAATCCCCTCCCACCATCCAAGGTTTAGCTTCTGGGTTGTGATCAATGAGAGATTCCCAGAGATTGAGTCTGTCTATTCTGTTGTGTTTTCCATAAACTGAGCTGATAAATATAGGGGCTTTAGTTTCCACAAAATTGAAAAGGTAGGTAGTAACTTGTTCCCCTTCTTGTACCTGAGATAAACTGAGTTTATCACTATCCCAGAAGATCCAACATTTGTTAAATTGACTTGAAAATCCATGATTGAAGCCAAGCTTGAGTTTGTAAAAGTCCAGTTTTTTTTCCTCCACAATAGGTTCAAAGACAGCTAGGAAAATGAAATTATAGCATTTCTTGAGAAGTATAAGTCTATTGAGGGAAGACTTGATACCACAAACATTCCAAAATAGAGCTTTCATTGGGAAACTGGGTGATTTGAGCTCTTATTGGCTGATCTAAGCCTGGATTTAATTGAGGTATTGAGCTGGATCTCTTTAACTTTTTCTGGGATAGGTGGGAGGCCTTTGGAATTGCAGGGATAATCATACATAATTTCTAGGTCTTCATAATCTGATTCATCACTTTCATTTTCTTCTTCAAGTTGCAGGAGTGGTGAGAATTTAGATTGAGCTATAGGCATTGGTTTCCACAAAACCAATGCCATATTATTACCCTCACTATCTGGAACAACTTCTTGGCCCTGAGGACGGGTGGGGCCTAAAAGAGCAGAAGTGGGAGCTGATGCTGCAGGGGCTGGACAGGGTACTACTGGCACTGGGGTCTCCTTGTCCTTGTCCTTGTCCTGTAGTTGTTGTGCCTCACATGATTTGGAACATTCCCCAGGTCCAGAAGAAGAGGGACCCAATTTTCTTTTCCAAATAGCTTCAGACCCACCTCTTTTGGAGGTAATAATAGTCCACTTTTCTCCAGTTATCTCTTTGCCCTTGTTTTCTCTGATTTGGACTGGTTGTTTGAGTTCTAGCTCTTGATTCCTACAGTGACCTTTCAAGTGACCCAGTTTTGAACATGAAGAACAATAATGTGGAATATTTTCATACACCAGTTGGAGAAATAAGTCTTTCCCTCCCAGGTTGATATGAATCTTAGAAGGGGGTGGCTTGGAGACATCAATTTAAACACAAAAACGAGCCAGTTCTGGTCTAGAGAACCTGAGGGTGCTTTCATCCACTTTAAGAGGCCTTCCTATAGCAGTAGCTATTATAGAAAGGGCTCTCTGATCATGATGAAAGATGGGAAGTTTAGGGCAGCTAACCGAAACTGGAACCACAGGACAATCAATCCCTTCTGTGTGATCAGTAGTCCATTTGGTAACCACCATAAGTTGATTACCTACTGACCAAGTTTGTCTAAGAAACACCCTCTGATAATCTTCTTCATGATTGTAAAGAGGCCTTGGCGGGAGCGGGGGTTGGTGCACGACTTGGGCCTGCGCCGTCTCTGTTTCCGGACTTCTTCCGGAAGGTGCTGTCGGCGATCATCCAAAGCTTCGTCATCTTCGTGTCTGGCCCGGCGATGTGGATATCGGCGGAGACGATGATGTCCATAAAGAGGAAGGCGTACGGCAAGCTCCGCTCGGTGGCGAGTGAGGCGCAATCCGCCATGTGTATCATGACAAATTTTGCCCAATTGATGGAGGCGCCGTGGATGATTGCAAGAATCGCCTTCAAATCCTCGTTGAAGAGCGAGGTATGGCTGCTGTCCCGGAGGCGAAGAATCCAAAGTTCTCCAAAATAAAAACCAAGTGAGGCACTTTAAAAACCACGTCATTTGAGTAAAAACCACGGCTAGCCAAGTTTATACCGTTTAGCGTGGTTTTTGCCAAACGACCAAAAGCGAAAGGTGGGTTTCAAAGTGTTTTTGTTGGAGAACTGTTTAAACATGCCAAAGGGTGAAAAACAATCATAAAATGTTGAAAACCACTTGGTTGGTTCGGACGCCAAAAACCAATGCCGATAAACGAAAGCCGAACGCTGAATGGCTTGGTTTTTGGTTTGGGCGAACACCAAGTGTTTTTAATGACTTAAACAAGTTTGAAAAACATTTTTATGATGTAAGAAATGCAATGAAAGATTTTAGCCTAAAGAGCCAGTGCGTGAGAGTTGGGTCGGTCTTGATCATGATTATGACCGACTCAACAATACTAAAGACTGCGGTCCTCGTTCTTGGTCTCTTTTAGCTCTTGTTCTTTATCTTCATTCTTCGCCTTGTATATTCAATGTTTGTCTTGATCACGGCGGTTTGGCATTATCAAAACCTGTTACAAAAACGAACACGGCTTTAGTACGAAAAACGTGACAAGCCCGTGTTTCAGCAATTTCCCCCTTTTTGATAATGGCAAACAGGACGAGGTTATGCATAGGAGGATTTAAAAAAAATGTTCCCCTTAATATAATTTGATTTTTAACAAAGTGTTTGAGAAAAGAAAAAAAATTCCCCTTCAATTAATGCATAACCTTTATATCTTCCCCCTTTTGACATTAACAAAAAAATTTAAAAGTAATTTTTATTCATTAAAAGGGGAATTTTTTATCTTCATTCTTCGCCTTGTATATTCAATGTTTGTCTTGATCACGGCGGTTTGGCATTATCAAAACCTGTTACAAAAACGGACACGGCTTTAGTACGAAAAACGTGACAAGCCCGTGTTTCAACACATTTCTCACAAAACTTCTTCCTATTCTGTTGCTCTAAGTAAGGAGAACGCAGTGGTGCCGTCAATTTGGTGAGAAGTCGCCGGAGTTGGGAGTAATCGTCGCCGGAAGTTTTGCCGGAAAATTTCCAAAATCTTCGTTAAGCTTTGAGGTAAGCCCGTAGATATATCTAATGACTAGAATGTTCGTATAGATCATTTTCACGTTCATAAATGGTCATTTGGTTGAGTTTGTGTTTGACATGCTTAAAGAACCGAGAATCATAAACCTTGAATTTGATGTTAAAATCATGAATTAATGATACCAAAATGATCTATGAACCTTGGAGAACATTTCTATATAGTTTAATTGAAGTTTGGTAACCTAAAACGAAGCTTGAGAAAAATGGTCGAGGGAGGAAGATGATGAATAGTAAAAACTGTGCTGATACGGGACCCTGGTACCGTGACTAGGTATCGTTACCAGGTACCGTAAGAAGAAGAGAATTTTCAGAACGGTAGGGTCGACTGTTCGGACCTAACGGTCGACCGTTACAAACATTTTTCAATCCGAAAATGCTATTTTTGAAGCTATAAAATCCTATTTTTGACACCAATTAATTATGAACAATATAAATATGATTTTGTACAATAAAAATGATGTTTTTGACATATAAAACATTATGTGATGCATGACGGTAAGTACGGGTGTTAACACTCAAATCTAGGCCGCTATTTGTTAATATATGTTATTATGACTATTATAATCAAACCTTGATAACATCCTGAATAAATGGTTATTATAATGGATAAAGGAATATCATTGACAATAAATATTGATTATGATGATCAAATGGACGACCTGAGTAATTATGACTACATAATGATCATGATTTTATTATGACAAATAAAAATGTATGGAATTGAACGAAAGAACTGTAAAGATGATATTATGAATAGATATGTTTGTTTGACTATCTTGAACTAAATTATGATTATGAATTATTGAACCATAATTGAAAATGAATAAATTGATCAACAAGAAAATGATGTGTATTGATATACCTATAGCTAATTGATGTTAAGACTATCTAGAAGACCTTTAGAATAGATCTTAGGATGAACTTATGAAAACATAAATAGTTGATGAATTAGATAAAAATGCATAAACGGTATTCGTAGACTAAGCTAGAGGATTACTCGTTTGGGAATGCCCGATCCAATGTTGATCAATTGCTATATTTTTGTTGCCTTAGTTGACTACAGTTAAGTGTCTGAAATAGATTGTCTAAAACTAATGATAGTTTAAGTGTCTGATTGCCTTAACTGACTACAGTTAAGTGTCTGAAATCAATTGCCTTAAACTAATGATAGTTTAAGTGTCTGATTAATAATTGCCTTTTAAGAATCTGGTTATAGAAATTTTGATCTAGCCTTAGACTAAGACTAGCTAAGAGCATTATTATGATCTGGCCTTAGACTACGAATAGCTAAGAGCATTATTATGATCTGGCCTTAGACTAAGAATAGCTAAGAGCGTTGTTATGATATGGCCTTATATTAAGAATAATTTAAGGGCATTGTCGGAATAATATCTGAATTGAATAAAATGTGTTGATATGAACTGAACATTATCAAAACTGTGAATGACTAAAATGAACATTGTGTGCATGATATCAAATGATTTGATTGTGAATTTAGATTCAGTTTATATGGATGTTCGACTCATTAGATATGCCTACTCAGCTTTCCTGCTGAGCATGTAGTGTGTTTTATTTGCTACACGCAGGTAAATAGAAAGCATAATGTGATCCAGGCGGTAGATGGGGCGAGATTGTCGGAATGGATGTGACAAGTTTGAAATGATTTATGATATGTAAAAATTAAATTCGCTTCCGCAATATTGTCGAATACTCCGTGTTAGAATAAGTGACCAACGCTAGAGGGGGGGTGAATAGCGTTTGATCGTAGAAATCGCAGGAATAAAAAAATTAAGAGCGTGAAAGATAAAGAGCGTAGAAAGCGTAAAGGGAGCACACCAAGATTTACCCTGGTTCACCACAACTTGTGGCTAATCCAGCCTCCCGAGAGACTCTCTCGAGCTACACTACTTCCGTTAAGCTTACGGGTGCTTAACAAACCGTTACAACCTGAGAACTCGAGTCCCACGAGCCTCAATACACTTGCTCGGAGATACCGCACTCCAAGACTTCAACCCGAAGGAAAAATACCTTTCCTTCGTATAACCAAGGGAAACAAACTTCCCTTAATGTCTATGAACACTAAGAACACTCAAGTACAAGGCTCTCTCAAAAGAGTGAATATGAGTAAAGTAATACGCTCAAGATCACAACACGAACTTCACAAAAATGGCTCTCGAAAAGCTATGAATAATGTATGAATAATATGCAATGAAAGAATAGGAGTTGTGAAGTTATGTGCTCTTAAAAACAGACCCAAACACCCCATTTTATAGTGGAAAAATAGGCACCAACGGATCAAAACATTTAATGGGTGATTGGCACAATTTGTGGGATTTGATTAAAATTGGGTCTGCTGGAAATCTTCTAGACAGCGCTGTCCTAGGCTTAGACATCGCTGTTCTAGGTTTGGTTTTGAAAATTGGGAAGCAACGGTCATGCCAACAGCAATGTCCAATACTCCTACATCGCTGTTTTGGCTGTTGACTTCCAAACAAGGAAAGTTTTAGCCTTAAATTCCTTCCAACGGTCAGGTACTTACATCGCTATTCAATACTTGAACATCGCTGTTTAGGTCTGACTTTGAAGGTGGAGTTTTGGCCTGACAGCGCTGTTGCTGGGTCAACATCGCTGTCCTGAAACTTTCTGCTAATGCACTATATTTTTGGCTTAGGTTGGACAGCGCTGTAGGGAGGCCTACATCGCTGTTCCAGAAGTTTCTGGAAATCCAACCTTGGCTCAACAGCGATGTCTAACATCCAACATCGCTGTTGGAAGACTTAACGCCAAACTATGGTTTTCAGCTACCCAATCCAGACAGCGCTGTTGGTTACACCAACATCGCTGTTGGGCTGGTTTAGCGAGACCCATGGTTGGTTTAGTCAGCCGTTAGCCGATGTCAAAAATGTAAGTTCTCCAAAATAAAAACCAAGTATTGAAAATGTTTGTTTAATCCATTTTGCTAATAAATCAAGTAAAACATTTTGAAAACCACGTCATTTAGTTGAAAACCACGGCTAGCCAAGTTTACGCCGTTTCGCATGGTTTTCACTAAACGACCAAAAACGAAAGGTGGTTTTTGAAGCGTTTTTGTTGGAGAACTATTTAAATATGCCCAGAAGTAAAAACCAATCATTAAAAGTTTAAAACCACTTGATTGGTTCGAACGCCAAAAACCAACGCCGATAACCGAAAGCCGAACGCCGGTTTCCGAAGACCGAACGCCGGATGGCTTGGTTTTTGGTTTGGGCGAACTCCAAGTGTTTTCAGGCAGGCTTAAGACTTAAGAAAATCATTTTGAATATGAAAAAAATATTTTGATGGAATGAGCCTAGAGAGCCATGTTTTGAGGGTTTGTGCAGGTCTTGATCACATTAAAACCGACTCAATATAATTCTAAGTCTTCGTCCTTGATTCTTGGTTCTTGGTTCTCAGTTCATCATGCCATGTTCCTTCGCCTTGGTTTTGCTCAGTTTAGCCTTGTTATTGTCACGGGGGTTTGGCATTATCAAAACCTGTCATAAAACGAACACGGCTTAGTACGACATAGGCGTAAACCCGTGTTCCAACAATTTCCCCCTTTTTGATAATGGCAAACAAGACGGGAATATGCATACTAAGGTATATTTCACTTTGAAAAGAGTGAAAAAAGTTCCCCCTTAATTTGTGCTTAAAGAAATTGTCATATTAAAATCAAACGATCCCGTTTTTAGGGACGTTCCCCCTTAGTGTATGCATAACCCTTTTCTTCCCCCTTTTGACATTAACAAAAAGACAGAGGATAAATTTTATTTATTGAAAAAGGGAAATAGCGGAGTACAACGGAAGCATTAAAAAAACAGGATAATTAAGATAAAGGAGATAGAAATTCTGGGGGCGTCCTAGTCTTCGTCTTTGGTTTCCTCCTCGTCGTCGTCGACGTCCATCTCATCACCGTCAACGGCGTCGTCGAACTCGTCCTCGTCTGGGGAGCTTGACGGGTCGTAGGAGGCATCGTCTTTGTCCTCGTCACCGTACACCTGCCCAAAGAACGTGCCATGGTACGGTGGGGGGACGTAGTTAACGCGTTGGAAGTATGCGTTCATGGCGTACCCTTGGCGTTGGACCGCCTCGTCAAGCCTTTCAAGGTAGCCATCCATCCCATCAACTTTGAAGTGCAGCCGGTTGAGGGAGTTAGCAATGGAGGCAAGGTTGGCCCGGGCTTGGGGTTCGGCTAGGCCAGCAGCAGAACAGGGCCGTGGCACTGCAGTGGCAGGTCCGGCGTTGTCCGACCGCTTCTTGAAGGTTTGGGTGCTGATCGCCCAAATCTTCGTGGCCTTTGTGAGTGGGCCAACGGTGGTGGTCACCTTGAATCGTTCAAGGATGTCCATCACCACGAACGGGTACGGGAGGAGGTGATCGTGGTCGGTGGACGCGGCAATCGTCATGTTGATCATGACAAACTTTGCCCAATTGATTGGGGCCGAGTGCATGATCGCATGGATGAGCTTGAGGTCTTCACCGGACATGATGGTGTGGCCGTGCTTCCTGGGTTTGATGATCCGGGAGACGATGTAGAGAAGAAGACAGCCTTCGGGGTTAGCGGAGTGGATGGTTGGGCAGCCCGAGGCATGGCGGATGAGCTCGGTGATCCCAAGCTCGTTGAGGATAAGGCCCTCGTTGTTGAGCACCCAGTCCTCTCCGCCATAGAGGGAGACGTCGTCGCCTTGGTAGGGGAGGCCGGCGATGCGCCCAAGCTGCTCAATTGAAAGTTCTATCGGCGTGCTCTTGACAAGAGAATAGAGCACGTCGCCCTCACGCCGGAGGTTGGAGTAGAAGACCCGAATAAGCGCCAGGTTGATCTCCTTCCGAGCCCGGGAGACGAAGGGCAAAAGGCCGGCCTGATGAAGCTGCGCGTCGAGGTCGTCGTAGCCCTGCAGCTCCGGGTAGCGCTCCGGGATGATCCGTGGAGGAGCCACAACCCGTTTAGAGAAGAAAGTGAGGAAACGGGTGCGTTCCTCCTCGGAATCAAACCAAAGGTATGACCCGTCACCATAGTAGAGGCGTTCCTCGGTGGATGTCGTAGGCGCCCGGGATTTGGCCTTGGATTTGCCGGAAGCTCCTGCCCTGTTCTTATCTTTGCCCATGATGAAGAAATCTCAAGAGAAGAGAGTAGAAATGATGAAATAAGCAAGGATGTTGAAGAGAATTGTGTTTGTGTGTGTAAAAGTGAAGAGAGGAGGTCCCAATTTATAGAGAAAGAGGTCTCCAACGTCTAGATTTTCAAAAATATGGCTGTTGGATCAATTAATGCTGGTGCCAACGGATATTTTTTTTGAAAATTTTATCCAGAACAGCGATGTTCCAAAGGCTACATCGCTGTTGGGACAGCGCTGTTGAGCCTCTGGACAGCGCTGTTATGCGTCTAGTTTTAAAAATCAGGTGCTAAATGGACAGCGATGTTGGGTTCCCTACAGCGATGTTCCAAATCATTCTGGAATTGTGTAAGGGGTTGAACCCATTAGAACATCGCTGTTAAGTTTCTCTACATCGCTGTTTTACGATAGGAAAAAAAATTTGTAAAAGTGGACATCGATGTTGAAAGAGGGACATCGCTGTTTAAAAAGTTTCTGGTTTTGGTTGAAAAACAAGGTGTTTTGGGGGACAGCGATGTTTTAGGTTGGAACAGCGATGTTCAAAAAGTTTCTGGAAAGTGAAGAGGAAGGGGCTCCCTGGGACAGCGCTGTTGGCACAAACTGGTTGACGGTGTTTCTCTCAACAGCGCTGTTTGGTCTCTTGACAGCGCTGTTTGCATGGTTCCCCCTGATTTCATGAACGGGGTACCTGCAAAGAAAAGAAAAAAGTTCTCCGACGCTCAAGTTAGTAAGCGTTTAATAAGTTTAGATGCATAACTTAGATCATCGTGGAGTCAAGGATTTCGAGTTCACTTTGAATGGGGAAGAACGACTCTTTCTCTAAAGGTTTTGTGAAAATGTCGGCTAATTGGTTGTGTGTTTCAACAAACTCAATTTCGACATCACCTTTGAGAACATGATCTCTAATGAAATGATGCCTAATGTCAATGTGTTTCGTCCTTGAGTGAAGAACGGGGTTCTTCATCAAGCTTATGGCGCTAGTATTATCACAACGAAGAGGGACGTGATTGATACTAAGGCCATAGTCCACGAGTTGTTGCTTCATCCAAAGAATTTGAGCACAACAACTACTGGCGGCTACATATTCCGTTTCGGTTGTGGATAATGCAACACTGACTTGCTTTTTACTAAACCATGAGACTAGAGAGCTACCAAGTAAGTGGCAAGTCCCACTCGTACTTTTACGGTCTAATTTGCAACCGGCAAAGTCCGAGTCGGAATAACCAACGAGATGACAAGAAGAGCCTTTTGGATACCAGAGTCCAACGTTTACCGTGTCGGCAAGATATTTCATAATCCGTTTTACCGCCGTTAAGTGCGATTCCTTCGGACATGATTGATACCTTGCGCAAAGGCAAACGCTAAACATGATATCCGGCCTACTAGCAGTAAGATAAAGAAGGGATCCAATCATACCTCGATACTTTTTGACCTCTACTTCCTTACCTTTCTCGTCTTTGTCAAGATGATCAGACGTGCTCATCGGGGTCGCCATGGCATTGGCGCTGTCCATTTCAAACCGTTTTAGGAGCTCCTTGCAGTATTTAGTTTGGCAAATGAACGTGCCATCTTTTATTTGCTTAACTTGGAGTCCCAAAAAGAATGTGAGCTCGCCCATCATTGACATTTCAAATTCGCTAGTCATTAGCGTTGAGAATTCCTTGCACAAAGACTCGTTAGTAGCACCGAATATAATGTCGCCTACATAAACTTGAAACAAAAGGATGTTATTGTTTTTACTCTTGATGAAAAGTGTGGTGTCTACCTTTCCCCTTTGGAAACCACTATCCAAAAGAAATTTACTCAAACGTTCGTACCAAGCACGTGGTGCTTGTTTAAGACCGTAGAGCGCTTTCTTGAGTTTGAAGACGTGATCGGGAAACTCAAAGTCCTCAAACCCCGGGGGCTGGTCAACATACACTTCCTCTTGAATAAAACCATTGAGGAAGGCACTCTTAACATCCATTTGATAAAGTTTAAAATCCATAGACGAAGCAAAAGCAAGAAGTAAACGAATAGCTTCTAAACGTGCTACAGGTGCATACGTTTCTTCAAAATCAATGCCTTCTTCTTGATTGTAGCCTTTAGCTACGAGCCTAGCTTTGTTTCTAGTGATTATTCCATTTTCATCAAGTTTGTTACGGAACACCCATTTCGTACCAATAATCGTGCGATCATCAGGCCTTGGCACCAATTCCCAAACGTCATTTCGTTTGAATTGGTTTAGCTCCTCTTGCATAGCCAAGGTCTAATGTTCATCGTTTATTGCTTCGGAAATGGTTGTAGGTTCAATTTGAGATACAAAAGCCATGTGTCCTACGGTGTCCCTAAGAGAGTTACGAGTACTTACCCCGCGGTTGATGCTGCCGATTACCTGATCAAGTGGATAGTTTCTGTGCGTTCTCCAGGCAATGGGAAGCTCGGTTTCCTCTTGTTCCTGGGCTTCCTCTTGTTCTTCTTCGTCCGCTTGGTCCTCATTTTTGACCATCACTTGAGGTGTTTCATCAGGTTATGGTTGCGGGTTGGTGTATAATGGCGTGTCTTCTTCATCGTCTTCAATGTGTACTCTCTCTAATGAATCTGCAAGATCATCACAAATAGCCTTTCTCGCCAAGCGAGGATTATCGTCGGAAAATACAATATGAGGGGACTCCTCAATAGTCAAAGTACGTTTATTAAATACTCTATAGGCCTTGCTGCAAAGAGAATAACCAAGAAAAATCCCTTCGTCCGATTTGGCATCAAATTTTCCCAAGTTATCTTTGCCGTTATTATGAATAAAACATTTGCAACCAAAGACTCGAAGATGGGAAAGGTTTGGCTTTTTCCCTTTGTATAATTCATAAGGCGTTTTCATGAGTATCGGTCGAATGACGGCTCGGTTTAACACATAGCTCGCGGTACTCACGGAATCCGCCCAAAAATACTTAGGGATTTTTGCCTCATTGATCATAGTTCTAGCCATCTCTTCGAGACATCTATTTTTGCGTTCCACCACTCCATTTTGTTGTGGTGTACGTGGGGCTAAGAAGTTATTATCAATGCCAAGTTCGTCACACAAATCTGAAAACAGATTTCGTTCGAACTCTCCCCCATGGTTGTTTCTTATGGCTACTATGGTTGTTTCTTTTTCATTTTGAACTTTCTTTAGAAAATTTTTGAAAACATGAAATGCTTCACTTTTATGAGTAAGAAACAAGGTCCATGTAAACCTAGAGTAGTCATCGACAATCACAAACGCAAAGTAATTGCCACCAAAACTTTTCGTTCTAGAAGGACCAAAAAGATCCATGTGCAAAAGTTGAAGCAGTCTAGACGTTGAAACAACGTTCTTAGACTTAAACGAAGCCCGAACTTGCTTCCCCTTTTGACATGCATCACATATGGCGTCTTTTTGAAACTTAAGTTTTGGAATGCCAATTACTAAGTCTTGTGAAACCAATTTGTTCAAAAGGTTCATGTTCATATGAGCTACCCTTCGGTGCCATAACCAAGTGTCTTCCTCTTTACTCATGAGGCACTTAGCAAAGTCGGAAGGAGATTTGTCTAAGTTAACCATATAAATGTTATCGATTCTATCACCACGTAGAATGACCTTATTGTCGCTAAGGCGTTCTACCGTGCATGATTTTGAATCGAAAGTCACACGGTTTCCCTTGTCACATAATTGACTTATGCTCAAGAGATTGTGTTTGAGACCTTTAACAAGCAAGACATTATCTATAGAGGATTTTTCAGATTTACCTACTGAACCAACGCCGATAATTTTTCCCTTGCTATTGTCTCCAAAAACTACGTTTCCTCCTTTAGCGGGGTTTGATTTGGAGAAACTTGGATGCATCCCCGGTCATGTATTTGGAGCATCCCCTATCAAGGTACCAAAGTACACTTGATGCCTTCAAGCATACCTATGAAACACATCAATGAGTTTTAGGTACCCAATTTACGTTGGGTCCTCGGGTGTTAGGTGTGTAATGGTAGTGTGCTTGATTTTGTGATAGGTGCGTATGCCTAGTGTAACAAACGGGAGCAATATGGCCTATCCTATTACAATAATGGCAAACTACATTGGGGTTGTACATGTGCCTAGGTTCATAATAGTTAGAAGGTTTAACCATTTTGTTCCTATTTTGTGAAAATGATGGTTTTTTGAAATTTTGAAATTGGCCTCTTCTAGGTGCTCAAGCATTATTTCTTCTTATTTGAGAAAATTCATTTTTATGCACAAAATCATTTTTCTTAGGTTGTCTACTATGACCATTTTCATTCCTAGGTTTTAGTCTAGGTTGTCTAGTGTCCTTCGGTTGACTAGGTTTTCTATTATCTTCATTTTTAGGTTTCTTATCTTGAACCTTAGATGATTGTCTAGGTGGTGGCTCAACATTATCTTTAGCTTTATTTTTATCAAAACCTATTCCTTCCTTAGAAAAATCCATAGTGTCAAGAAGTAAATTTAAGTCTTTGTGAGGAGTATTAAATTTCTTGACCGTGCTCTCAAGTTTAGCGACTTGCTCTTTTAAAGTTTTGCAAGACCCACATTCACTCGATGAGCTTTCTGGTTTGTCAGCGCTTCTTTTTCCAAAAAAATTGTTTTCTTGTTTAAGTATTTCATTTTCTTTTTCCAATTTTTCAAAATCGTTTTCAAGTAAAGAAAGTCGTTTCTTCAGGGATTTATTTGTTTTAGAAGCGCTAACAAATTCCTCATAAAGTTCATGTAGTGCTTCTTGCATTTCTTCAAAAGTGTAAGAGTCGGAAGAAATATTACATACCTCTTGGACGTCGTCGCTTTGATCTTCGTGCGCCATGAGGCAGAGATTTGCAGCTTCGTCCTCCTCTTGGTCGGTTGATTCGTCGCCGGAATCGCCACCCCAAGAGATGTAGGCCCTTTGCTTCTTGAAGCCAGGCTTATCCTTGCCGTGTTTGACCTTTGGACACCTTGGCTTGATGTGGCCAATCTCGCCACAGCCGTAGCACTTGGGAGGACCGTCGTGCTTCCTTCCCTTCCGCTCAAATTCCTTTTTCATGAACTTGTGGAACTTCTTGATGACGAGCCCGAATTCATTGTCGTCATCGCTTGAAGCCTCTTCCACCGGTTCCTTGGTGGCTTTGAGAGCTATCCCCTTTTTCTTTTGTTCATCCAAATACGGGGTTAGAATAGTAGATTCATAGGTTTTAAGGTTACCTCTTAGCCCGTCGATGGTGACGTTGGAGACTCCAATGGATTCATAGATTGCATCGGCTTTTGACCTCCATTCGGGTGTGAGGCTTCGCAGGATTTTCCTCACGAGATCCTTGTTGGTGTAAGTCTTTTTGAGAGCATGAAGGTCGTTGATGATCTTTGAAAAACGGTCGAACATGTCATCAATTTTCTCACCTTCTTTCATCCGGAACATTTCGTACTCTTGGGTGAGAAAATCGATCTTGGCTTCGTGAACTTGATCGGTACCTTCGTACGTCACTTCAAGCTTGTCCCACATCTCCTTGGCGGTTGTGCAACAGGAGATCTTTCGGTAGTCATCGGGGTTGACCGCGCAATATAGTATATTGATGGCCTTTGCATAGTTTTCAATCTTCTTGATGTCCTCGGCATCAAATTCGTTTTCGGTCTTTGGGACCGTGGTTTCTCCCACTTTCTTCATAGGGATTTCCTCGCCATTTTTGATCACCAACCACAATTGGAAGTTGGTGGAACGAATGTAGATTCTCATCCGTTCCTTCCAATAAGAGTAGTTGGTGCCATCAAAGAGTGGTGGCCTAGAAGTTGATTGACCTTCTCCAATTCCTGCATAGAGATTTCTAGAAGAAGAGCCCATGATCGCTATACTCTCAAACGGTTAAGTTTGGACGCGAGTTAGGCTCTGATACCAATTGTTAGAATAAGTGACCAACGCTAGAGGGGGGGTGAATAGCGTTTGATCGTAGAAATCGCAGGAATAAAAAAATTAAGAGCGTGAAAGATAAAGAGCGTAGAAAGTGTAAAGGAAGCACACCAATATTTACCCTGGTTCACCACAACTTGTGGCTAATCCAGCCTCCCGTGAGACTCTCTCGAGCTACACTACTTCCGTTAAGCTTACGGGTGCTTAACAAACCGTTACAACCTGAGAACTCGAGTCCCACGAGCCTCAATACACTTGCTCGGAGATACCGCACTCCAAGACTTCAACCCGAAGGAAAAATACCTTTCCTTCGTACAACCAAGGGAAACAAACTTCCCTTAATGTCTATGAACACTAAGAACACTCAAGTACAAGGCTCTCTCAAAAGAGTGAATATGAGTAAAGTAATACGCTCAAGATCACAACACGAACTTCACAAAAATGGCTCTCGAAAAGCTATAAATAATGTATGAATAATATGCAATGAAAGAATAGGAGTTGTGAAGTTATGTGCTCTTAAAAACAGACCCAAACACCCCATTTTATAGTGGAAAAATAGGCTCCAACGGATCAAAACATTTAATGGGTGATTGGCACAATTTGTGGGATTTGATTAAAATTGGGTCTGCTGGAAATCTTCTAGACAGCGCTGTCCTAGGCTTAGACATCGCTGTTCTAGGTTTGGTTTTGAAAATTGGGAAGCAACGGCCATGCCAACCGCAATGTCCAATACTCCTACATCGCTGTTTTGGCTGTTGACTTCCAAACAAGGAAAGTTTTAGCCTTAAATTCCTTCCAACGGTCAGGTACTTACATCGCTGTTCAATACTTGAACATCGCTGTTTAGGTCTGACTTTGAAGGTGGAGTTTTGGCCTAACAGCGCTGTTGCTGGGTCAACATCGCTGTCCTGAAACTTTCTGCCAATGCACTATATTTTTGGCTTAGGTTGGACAGCGCTGTAGGGAGGCCTACATCGCTGTTCCAGAAGTTTCTGGAAATCCAACCTTGGCTCAACAGCGTTGTCTAACATCCAACATCGTTGTTGGAAGACTTAACGCCAAACTATGGTTTTTAGCTACCCAATCCAGACAACGCTGTTGGTTACACCAACATCGCTGTTGGGCTGGTTTAGCGAGACCCATGGTTGGTTTAGTCAGCCGTTAGCCGATGTCAAAAATGTAAGTTCTCCAAAATAAAAACCAAGTATTGAAAATGTTTGTTTAATGCATTTTGCTAATAAATCATGTAAAACATTTTGAAAACCACGTCATTTAGTTGAAAACCACGGCTAGCCAAGTTTACGCCGTTTCACATGGTTTTCACTAAACGACCAAAAACGAAAGGTGGTTTTTGAAGCGTTTTTGTTGGAGAACTATTTAAATATGCCCAGAAGTAAAAACCAATCATTAAAAGTTTAAAACCACTTGATTGGTTCGAACGCCAAAAACCAATGCCGATAACCGAAAGCCGAACGCCGGTTTCCGAAGACCGAACGCCGGATGGCTTGGTTTTTGGTTTGGGAACTCCAAGTGTTTTCAGGCAGGCTTAAGACTTAAGAAAATCATTTTGAAAATGCAAAAAATATTTTGATGGAATGAGCCTAGAGAGCCATGTTTTGAGGGTTTGTGCCGGTCTTGATCACATTAAAACTGACTCAATATAATTCTAAGTCTTCGTCCTTGATTCTTGGTTCTTGGTTCTCAGTTCATCATGCCATGTTCCTTCGCCTTGGTTTTGCTCAGTTTAGCCTTGTTATTGTCACGGCGGTTTGGCATTATCAAAACCTGTCATAAAACGAACACGGCTTAGTACGACATAGGCGTAAACCCGTGTTCCAACACTCCGTACTGTATATGTTATGAAAAATATTATTGTGATAAATAAAAGTGTTTGAAAAGTTTTAAATTTTTACGATTACCAAGTTAAATACTATAGTCCGAAAGGGGCTGCAGACCTGGATGGATTAGGGTGTTACAAGCCATGTGTCCTACGGTGTCTCTAAGTGAATTACGAGTACTTACCCCGCGTGGATGTTGCCGATTACCTGATCAAGTGGATGGTTCTTGTTCGTTCTCCAAGCGACGGGAAGCTTAGTTTCTTCTCATTCCAGGTCTTCCTCGCGTTCTTCTTCGTCCGCTTGATCTTCTTCATTTTCGACAATCACTTGAGGTGTTTCCTCAGTTTGCGGCTGCGGGTTGGTGTATATTGGCATGTCTTCTTCATCATCTTCGACGTGTATTCTTTCGAGCGAATCTACAAGATCATCACATATAGCCTTTCTTGCCAAGCGAGTATTATCTTCGGAAAACACAACATGAGGGGACTCTTCAATAGTCAAAGTACGTTTATTAAACACTCTATAAGCCTTGCTACGTAGTGAATAACCAAGAAAAATCCCTTCGTCCAACTTGGCATCAAATTTTCCCAAGTTATCTTTGCCGTGATTATGAACTTTTGCAACCAAAGACTCGAAGATGGGAAAGGTTTGGCTTTCTCCCTTTGTATAATTTATAAGGCGTTTTCATGAGTATCGGTCGAATGACGGCTCGGTTTAACACATAGCTCGCGGTACTCACGGAATCCGCCCAAAAATACTTAGGGATTTTTGCCTTATTGATCATAGTTCTAGCCATCTCTTCGAGACATCTATTTTTACATTCCACCACTCCATTTTGTTGTGGTGTACGTGGGGCTAAGAAGTTATTATCAATGCCAAGTTCGTCACACAAATCCAAAAATAGATTTCGTTCGAACTCTCCCCCATGATCGCTTCTTATGGCTACTATGGTTGTTTCTTTTTCATTTTGAACTTTCTTTAGAAAATTTTTGAAAACGTGAAATGCCTCCCCTTTTGTAAACCTAGAGTAGTCATCAAAAATTACAAACGCAAAGTAATTACCACCAAAACCTTTCGTTCTAAAAGGACCAAAGAGATCCATGTGCAAAAGTTGAAGCGGTCTAGAAGTTGAAACAACGTTTTTAGAATTAAACGAAGCCCGAACTTGCTTCCCCTTTTGACATGCATCACATATGGTGTCTTTTTCAAACTTAAGTTTTGGAATGACAATTACTAAGTTTTGTGAAACCAATTTGTTCAAAAGGTTCATGTTCATATGAGCTACCCTTCGGTGCCATAACCAAGTGTCTTCCTCTTTACTCATGAGGCACTTAGCAAAGCCGGAGGGTGATTTGTCTAAGTTTACCATATAAATGTTATCGATTCTATCACCACGTAGAATAACCTTATTATCAAGAGATTGTGTTTAAGACCTTTAACTAGCAAGACGTTGTCTATAGAGGAGTCATTGGATTTACCTACCGAACCAATGCCCATGATTTTTCCTTTGCTATTGTCTCCAAATATTACGTTCCCTCCTTTAGCGGGTTTTATTTGAAGGAACTTGGATGCATCCCCGGTCATGTGCTTGGAGCATCCGCTAGCAAGGTACCAAAGTACACTTGATGCCTTCAAGCACACCTATGAAACACATCAATGAGTTTTAGGTACCCAATTTACGTTGGGTCCTCGTGTGTTAGGTGTGTGATGGTAGTGTGCTTGATTTTGTGATAGGTGCATATGCCTAGTGTAAGAAATGGGGGCGGTATGGCCTATCCTATTGCAATAATGGCAAACTATGTTGGGGTTGTACATGTGCCTAGGTTCATAATAGTTAGAGGGTCTAACCATATTGTTTTTATTTTGTGAAAAAAATGGTATTTGAAAGTTTTGAAATTGACCTTTTCTAGGTGCTCTAACATTATTTCTTCTATTTTGAGAAAAATCGGTTTTATGCACAAAATCATTTTTCTTAGGTTGTCTACCATGAACATTTTCATTCCTAGGTTTTAGTCTAGGTTGTCTAGTGTCCTTAGGTTGACTAGGTTTTCTATTTTCCTAATTTTTAAGTTTCTTACGTTGAGCCTTAGGTGGTTGTCTAGGTGTTTGCTCAACGTTTTCTTTAACCTTAGCTTCGTTTTTATTAAAACGTATTCCTTCCTTAGAAAAATGCACAGTGTCAAGGAGTAAATTTAAATCTTTGTGCGGAGTATTAAACTTCTTGACCGTGCTCTCAAGTTTAGTGACTTGTTCTTTTAAAGCTCTACAAGATTCACATTCACTACAGGAACTTTCAGGTTTGTTAGCGCTTCTTTTTCCAAAAAATTTGTTTTCTTGTTTTAATTTTTCATTCTCTTTTTCCAATTTTTCAAAATCGTTTTCAAGTATGGAAAGACGTTTCTTTAAGGATTTGTTAGTTTTGGAAGCTCTAACAAATTCTTCATAAAGTTCATAAACTGCTTCTTGCATTTCTTCAAAGGTATAAGAGTCGGAAGAAGTGATACATACCTCTTGGACGTCGTCGCTTTCATCTTCGTGTGCCATGAGGCAAAGGTTTGCAGCTTCGTCCTCCTCTTGGTCGGTTGATTCGTCACCGAATCGCCACCCCAAGAGATGTAAGCTCTTTGCTTCTTGAAGCCGGGCTTGTCCTTGCCGTGCTTGGCTTTTGGACACCTCGGCTTGATGTGGCCAATCTCGCCACAGCCGTAGCATTTAGGAGGACCATCGTGCTTCCTTACCTTCCGCTCAAATTCCTTCTTCATGAATTTGTGAAACTTTTTAATGACGAGTCCAAACTCGTTGTCATCGTCGCTTGAAACCTCTTCCACTGGTTCCTTGGTGGCTTTGAGATCTATTCCCTTTTTCTTTTGCTCGTCCAATGATGGATTAAGAATGGTAGATTCGTAAGTTTTTAGATTACCTCTTAACCCATCAATTGTGACGTTGGAGACGCCAATTGACTCGCAAATGGCATCGACCTTGGAGCGCCATTCGGGAGTCAAGCTACGAAGGATCTTCCTCACTAGATCCTTGTTGGAGTAGCTTTTCTTCAAGGCGTGAAGATCGTTGATGATTTTTGAAAAACGGTCGAACATGTCATTGATTTTCTCACCTTCCTCCATTCGGAACATTTCGTACTCTTGGGTGAGAAAATAGATCTTGGCTTCACGAACTTGATCGGTACCTTCGTACGTCATTCAAGCTTGTCCCACATCTCCTTGGCGGTTGTGCAACATGAGATCTTTTGGTATTCGTTGGGGTTAACCGCACAATATAGCATATTGATGGCCTTTGCATAATTTTCCACCTTCTTGATGTCTTCGGCATCAAACTCGTCCTCGGTCTTTGGGACCGTGGTTTCTCCCACTTTCTTCATTGGGATTTGCTCGCCATTTTTGATGACCAACCACAATTGGAAGTTGGTGGAACGGATATAGATTCTCATCCGTTCCTTCCAATAGGAGTAGTTGGTGCCATCAAAGAGCGGTGGCCTAGAGGTGGATTTCCCTTCGCCAATACCTGCGTACAAATTTCTAGAAGAAGAGCCCATGATCTTATTCCTCTCAAACGGTTAAGTCTAGAAGAGAGTTAGGCTCTGATACCAAATGTTAGAAAAACGTCCCAATGCTAGAGGGGGGGTAAATAGCGTTTGAAACAAAAATGACGCAGGAATAAAAAATTAAAAGCGTAAAGTAAAGAGCAAGGAAGAGGCACACCATTTTTACCCTGGTTTACCACAACGTGTGGCTAGTCTAGCCTCCCGAGAGACTCTCTCGAGCTACACTATCAACGTTAAGCTTAACGGTGCTTAACAAACCCGTACAACTTGAGAGTTCGAGTCACACGAACCTCAACGAACCTTTGAAGGAAACAATCCTTCCTTCGAACTACTCAAGAGAAAAACTTTCTCTTATCAAGTGTCTAAGAACACTAAATCACTCAAGAACAATATTCTCTTTTAGAGTGGATAATGAGTAACTAAGGACGCTCAAGAACACAACACGAACTTCACAAAAATAGCTCTCGAAAAGCTATGAATAATGTATGAATGTTATGCAATGAAAGAATAAGAGTTATGAAGTAATGTGATGTGTAAAGCAGACCCAAACACCCCATTTTATAGTAGAAAAATAGGCTCCAAAGGGTAGGAGTTGAATGGGGGTGATTGGCATAATTTGTGGGATTTGATTAAAAATGGATCTGCTGAAAACCAGCTAGACAGCGTTGTCCATGGCTTGGACATTGCTGTTCTAGGCTTAGTTTTTGAAAATTGGGAAGCAACGGTCAAGCCAATAGCCATGTCCAAAACACCTACATCGCTGTTTTGGTTGTTGACTTCCAAACATGGAAAGTTTTAGCCATAAATTTCTTCCAACGGTCAGGTGCCTACATCGATGTTCATTACTTGAACATCGCTGTTCAGGCCTGACTTTGAAGGTTGAAGAAATGGCCTAACATCGCTGTTGCTGGGTCAACAGCGTTGTCCAAAAACTTTCTGCCAAAGGGCATTTCTTTTGGCTTAGGTTGGACATCGATGTAGGGAAGTCTACATCGCTGTTCCAGATGTTTCTAGAAACCCAACCTTGGCGCAATAGCGATGTCCATATACCAACATCGCTGTTGGAAAACTTAGCACCAAACCATGGTTTTCCATCTACCAATGCTAGACAGCGTTGTTGGTCCTTCCAACATCGCTGTTGGGCTGGTTTAGCCTGACCCATGGTTGGTTTAGTCATGCCGTTAGCCGATGTCAAAAAATCTAAGTTCTCCAAAATAAAAACCAAGTATTGAAAACATTTTTTTAATGCATTTTGCTAATAAATCAAGTAAACATCTTGAAAACCACGTCATTTAGATAAAAACCACGGCTAGTCAAGTTTGTGCCGTTTCGCATGGTTTTTACTAAACGACTAAAAACGAGAGGTGGTTTTGTAGCTTTTTTGTTGGAGAAGTATTTAAATATGCCCAGAAGTAAAAACCAATCATAAAATGCTGAAAACCACTTGGTTGGTTCGGACGCCAAAAGCCAATGACGATAACCGAATGCCGAATGCCGGTTTCTGAAAAACGAATGCCGGATGGCTTGGTTTTTGGTTTGGGCGAACACCAAGTGTTTTATGCTTGTTTAAACTCATGAAAAACATTTTTGAATATGCAAAAGAATATTTTAAAGAAGTGATCCTAGAGAGCTGAGTTTAGAGGTTTGTGCCGGTCTAGATCACATTAAGACCAACTCAATTTATTTCTAAGTCTTCGTTCTTGGTTCTTGGTTTTCGGTTCTCAATTCATCATGCCATGTTCCTTCGCCTTTGATTTGCCCAGTTTAATGTTCTTATCACGGTGGTTTGGCATTATCAAAACCTGTCATAAAACGAACACGGTTTAGTACGACGTAGGCATAAACCCGTGTTCCAACAAGAGATTGTGTTTAAGACCTTTAACTAGCAAGACATTATATATAGAGGAGTCTTTGGATTTACCTACCGAACCAATGCCGATAATTTTTCCTTTGCTATTGTCTCCAAAGACTACGTTTCCTCATTTAGCGGGTTTGAATTGAAGAAACTTGGATGCATCTGTGGTCATGTGCTTGGAGCATCCGCTATCAAGGTACCAAAGTACACTTGATGCCTTCAAGCACACCTACGAAACACATCAATGAGATTTAGGTACCCAATTTATGTTCGGTCCTCGTGTGTTAGGTGTGTGATGGTAGTGTGCTTGATTTTGTGATAGGTGCCTATGCCTAGTGAAACAAACAGGGGCAATATGACCTATCCTATTACAATAATGGAAAACTACATTGGGATTGTACATGTGCCTAGGTTCGTAGTAGTTGCTAGGAGGTCTAACCATATTGTTCTTACTTTGTGAAAAAGATGGTCTTTGAATATTTTGAAATTGATCTTTCCTAGGTACTCTAACATTATTTCTTTTATTTTGAGAAAAAGTATTTTAATGCCCAAAATCATTTTGATAGTTTTTCTAGGTTGTCTAACATGTACATTTTCATTCCTAGATTTTCGTCTAGGTTGTCTAGTGTCCTTAGGTTGACTAGATTTTCTATTATCCTGATTTTTAGTTTTCTTAGGTTGAGCTTTAGGTGGTTGCCTAGGTGTTTGCTCAACGTTTTCTTTATCCTTAGCTTCATTTTTATTAAAACCTATTCTTTCCTTAGAAAAATACATAGTGTCAAGGAGTAAATTAAGATCTTTGTGTGGAGTATTAAATTTCTTAACCATACTCTCAAGTTTTCTGACTTGTTTTTTAAAGCTTTACTAGATTCAAATCCGTTTGAAGAACATTCCAGTTTGTCAGCGCTTCTTTTTCCAAAAAATTTGTTTTCTTGCCTTAGTTTTTCATTTTCTTTTTCCAATTTTTCAAAATCATTTTCAAGTGCAGAAAGATGTTTCCTTAAAGATTTGTTGGTTTTGGAACCGCTAACAAATTCATCGTAAAGTTTGTGAAGTGCTTCTCGCATTTCTTTAAAAGTATAAGAGTTGGAAGAAGTGGTACATACCTCGTGCATGTCGGCGTTTTGGTCTTCGGGTGCCATGAGGCAAAGATTGGCAGCTTCGTCCTCCTCTTGGTTAGTTGACTCGTCGACGGAGTCGCCACCTCAAGAGATGTATGCCCTTTGCTTCTTGAAACCGAGCTTGTCCTTGACGTTCTTGGCTTTTGGACACCTCGGCTTTATGTGGCCAATCTCGCCACAGCCATAGCACTTCGGGAGACCGTCATGCTTCCTTCCTTTCCGTTCAAACTCCTTATTCATGAATTTGTGGAACTTCTTGATGACGAGTCCAAACTTGTTGTCATCGATGCTTGAAACCTCTTCCACCGGTTCCTTGGTGGCTTTGAGAGCTATTCTCTTCTTTCTTTGTTCGTCCAACGATGGATTAAAAATGGTAGATTCGTAAGTCTTGAGATTACCTCTTAACCCATTGATTGTGACGTTGGAGACGCCGATTGAATCATAGATGACATCAGCCTTAGAGCTCCATTCGGGAGTCAAGCTGCGAAGGCCCTTCCTCACTAGGTCCTTGCTGGAGTAGCTTTTCTTCAAGGCATGAAGATCATTGATGCTTTTTGAAAAGCAATCAAACATGTCATCGATTTTCTCACCTTCCTTCATTCAGAACATTTTGTACTCTTGGGTGAGAAAATCGATTTTGGCCTCACGAACTTGATCCGTACCTTCGTACGTCACTTCAAGTTTGTCCCCCATCTCCTTGGCAGTTGAGCAGCAAGAGATCTTCCGGTAATCGTCGAGATTAACGGCACAGTAGAGCATGTTGGTGGCCGTTGCGTAGTTTTCCACCTTCTTGATGTCTTCGGCATCAAACTCATCTTTGGTCTTTGGGACCGTGGTTTCTCCCACTTTCTTCATTGGGATTTCCACGCCATTTTTGATAACCAACCACAATTAGAAGTTGGTGGAACGAATGTAAATTCTCATTCGTTCCTTCTAATACGTGTACATGGTACCATAAAAAAATGTTGGCCTTGAGGTGGATTGTCCTTCGCCAATACCTGAGTACAAATTTCTAGAAGAAGAGCCCATGATCTTATTCCTCTCAAACGGTTAAGTCTAGAAGAGAGTTAGGCTCTGATACCAATTGTTAGAATAACGTCCAAACGCTAGAGGGGGGTGAATAATGTTTGAAACGAAAATAATGCAGGAATAAAAATTTAAAAGCGTAAAGTAAAAGAGTAAGGAGAAGGCACACCGTTTTTACCCTGGTTCACCACAACGTCTGCATAGTCCAGCCTCCCGAGAGACTCTCTCGAGCTACACTATCAATGTTAAGCTTAACAACGCTTTACAAACCCCTATAACTTGAGAGTTCGAGTTACACGAACCTCAATAATCCTTCGATGGAAACAACCCTGTTGGAACACACTTTTTATTACGTTAAACTAAAGTCGTGTTCATTTCTGACAGGTTATGATAATTGCCAAACTGCCGTGGATATGAAGAGTTTTGTTGAACAACTCAAGGCGTGAAGAAAGGCATGGAACAAGACCAAAAGACTCAAGGTCAAAGATCAAGAATTGAAGACTTAGTCGAGTCGGTCTTATTATGATCAAAACCGACAATCAATTCAAGTCTCGGTTCTCAAAGAGTCAAAAAAATTTTACAAAATCATAAAACGTTTTTGTGCATCAAAATAAACGTTTTTAATAAAGTTTTAATTTATTAAAATCCCTGGTCCTTGCCCAGACCAAAAACCACCTCGGTCGGCGTTCGGCATTCGGCATCAGCATCAGGCATTCAGCATTCGGTTTTCGGTGTCCGAACCAACTCGGTGGTTTTCAATATTTTTAACCTCGTTTTTACCTCTGGGCATATTTAAAAGGTTCCCAAATAATTAATTTATAAAAACCACATTTGTATCTTGGTCAATCAGTCTAACACGTGAAAAATGGTCAAAACCGTACACGTGAAAAACGACCTCGAAGACTTGGTTTTATCAAACAAGTATTGGTTTCACTATTTTATACCATATACAATGTTTTTTCAAATTTTATTTTAACAAAGTTCAAAAAACTTGTTTGAAAATAAAAGAGTAATTCCATAAAAGGTCCCCAGTTATAGATCGTTTTACATATTTAGTCCTTACATATCAAATATTACTAATTTAGTCCCCATTTATTATATTCATTTTCATGAATGGTCCTTTGTTAACATTTTCATTAAGAACGTGGATAAAATTATAAATTCACACTCATGTCTCTCATCAATTAAGCTTCCTCTCTCCCCTCGCACTCCTTTTCCAAACCCATCGCTCAGGGCCGGCCCTGGGGTAGGCATAGGGGGCTGCCACCTAGGGCCTATTTCATAAGGGGCTCATAATTATTTTTTCTCTAATAGTACTTGTAATATATTATTGTAAAAAAATAATAAGTTCAGGGTTTTAAGCTTTCAATTTTAAGTAAATATATAAAGTAAAATAATAATATGACACACTCAATAATTTTAATTCATCAAGTAATCTTGCTCTTTTTTAAAAATAATTATAAGAGAAGCCAAATTTTTTAATTGGCCTAAGGCCCATAAAATGTCAGGGCCGATCCTGCCGTCACTGAGTTTGAAGTTTTGAACCCAAAATGAAAATCATCATTCTTCTCTCAATTGTTTGTCTAACTGGTGGAACCCAAATTCAAAACCAGTAACATAATGGATGAGTTTTAATGTTTATTTTCTTTGTAATTTCTTGAGACTAACTGATGAAACTCATACATAAAGCTTATTGATTTTGATTTTAGGTTCCACCAAGAAGACTAATAATTGAGAGAGGAATGATCATTATAGTTTTGGGTTTAGAGCTTCAAACCCAGCGACGAGTTTGGGAAAGAGTACGAGAGGAGGGAGGAAGCTTAATTGAGGAGAGAGAAAAGTATGAATATACAATTTTAGCCATGTTATTAACAAAACGTTAACAAAGGACCATTTTTGAAAAATGATATAATAATTGGGGATTAAATTAGTAATGTTTTATATGTAGGGACTAAATATGTAAAACGACTTATAACTGGGGACCTTTTATGAAATTTACCCAAAATAAAAAGTGTGTACTTTTTTTGTATGAAAAAAGTGTCCTGTTAGAATTTTTTAGAAGAGAGAAAAACTATGAGCCACATATTTATTGCAAAATAGGAAATAAAACAAATACTCCATACTAAATTCCTTTGTCGGACGTCCAAAAAATGGAAAATGTAAAGGGTTTTATGATCGAGGGAAATGGAGTATTGTCATAAGCCAAATTAAAATATAGGTCTCACTTATTAAATTTCTAAAACATAATTTAAGTAATGAAAAAAGAAAAGTTGGTCAGGAGTCAACACCAACACCAGACGGCGTTGTTGGTCACTCCAACATCGCTGTTGGGCTGGTTTGCTACAACCATGGCTAGCCAATCACGACGAAAGACGATGTCAAAAATCAAAGTTCTCCAAATTCAAAACCAAGTGTTGAAAACACTTATTTAATGTATTTTATTAAGAAACTAAGTGAAACATCTTAAAAACCACGTCATTTGGGTAAAAACCACGGCTAGCCAAGTTTATGTCGTTTCACATGGTTTTTACCAAAAGACCAAAAACGAAAGGTGGTTTTTGAAGTGTTTTTGTTGGAGAACTATTTAAATGTTCCCAGAAGTAAAAATCAATCATAACAAGTTAAAAACCACTTGGTTGGTTCGGACACCAAAAACCAACGCTGATAACCGAATGCCTAACGCCAGTTTCTGAAAACCGAATGCAGGTTTCTGAAAGCCGAACGCCAGATGGCTTGGTTTTTGTTTAGGCGAACTCCAAGTGTCTTTTGCTTATTAAACAATTATGAAAAAAAATTTGATGATGCATGAGGACATCTTAATGTAATTAGCCTAGAGAGCCAATTTGAGAAGTTAATGCTGGTCTTGATCACACTAAGACTGACTGAACTATTTCTATGTCTTCGTTCTTTGTTCTTGATCCTCATTTTCACTTGATCACCATGCCATGCTTATTTTCCTTTGGTTTGTTCAATGTGTTCTTGTTTTCACGAAGGTTTGGCATTATCAAAACCTGTCATAAAACGAACACAGTTCTAGTAAGATGCAGGCGTAAACCCGTGTTCCAACATTTATAATTCGGGGTTAAAACATACATACGGGATCCAGACTGGATATCACCCACTCGACAGTTCACTATACAGTTTGTGCATAATCCACATGATGTTAGAATAAGTGACCAACGCTAGAGGGGGGTGAATAGCATTTGATCGAAGAACCAAAGAAGAAGAAAACAAGAATGGTAGATGTAGTAAGTGAAGAAATATCACTTTTGACTGCTAGCATAGGCAAAGTTGCTACTGCAATTAAACTTGGTAACCAACGCAATTATACTGAAGAAGATTTGTTCGATGAGATTGCTTCAGTTGGTGGTGTAACGTGTTAGACAAATGTGCAACTCTAGAGGTGGGGTGAATAGAGTTGTTTTCAAAAATGTGCGTTTTTCGCGTGTGTGAAATAATAGAATCGCAAAAATAAATAAAGAGAGTAAGGGAAAGAAGAACACCGAGATTTATACTCGTTCACCACCTCATGGCTAATCCAGTCTTCCGAGAGACTCTCTCGAAAGTCCTACTAATCTTCAAGCTTCAACGGGTGCTTGAAAAACCGGTACAACTTGAGAACTTGAATCGCACAAGCCTCACTTTCTTACAACAACAAGACTTGAGTCACACAAGTCTTAAGAACAACACTCAAAAGAGATTGAGTTTACAACACAAGAATGAAAGCTCACACAATTGAGCAAAGTAGTGTTGACGAATTTAAGCTCTATGGATGAAAACTTCTTTAGCACTTAAAGAAAATATTTCTAACTCTCAAAAATAATATTTTGATGAGGAAGATGAAGCAAAGGATGAATATAGCTCAAAGAATATATTGAAGTGCAAAAGGTGTGTCTTGAAATGAAGGAGAATTAGGGATTAAATAGGCTGAGGAAAATAAAGCCGTTGAAGAAGGATGATGATATGCACCAGACAGAATTAATCGATTAATTTAGGAATTTTAATCGATTAAAGTGTACAGAAGCGAAAGAGGCTTTTGCGCAGGGTGCAAGATAATCGATTAATTTTGACAAAGTAATCGATTAGATGGCGCTGTCTCAACTAATCGATTAAATGAAGAAGATTAATCGATTAATTTAAGAAAACGGCTTCAGCGAGAAATGCAATCTTAATCGATTAATTTTGAAGGAAAAATCGATTAGTCTGTGCTGTGAGAATTAATCGATTAAAAGAGTAAGAAAAATCGATTAATAATGAAGGCTTGAGAAATCCAGCGCTGTGAAAATGGATCTAATCGATTATTTTAGAATAATTAATCGATTAAAGTAAAAATAATGCGCAAACATAAAGGGCCCAAGCCAAGCGCGATTGGAAGCCCTTTGGCTTCTAACTCGTTGTTTTGAACAACGGGAATATCAAAGGACAACGGACGCTCCTACTCAATTAATTTGAGTAGGGGAAAAAAAAGAGTCCAAAAATTGTTTTGTGTGTCAAATGATGTACACGAAAAATATTTAAGGTATATTTTTTCTTAAAAAAAATTTGTGTAATCTCAAAAAATGTTTTTAAAAAGTTTTGACACACTTATTTTGAGACTGACTCAGTAAAATATTTTAGACTGAAGAAAAGTAATTTTTTAACTGACTCAAAAAAAAATAATAATTTTTATCCCTCAGAAATTAATTTGTTTGTGCAGAAGATATTGTCATCCTTACACATATTCCTAGACTAAAATAAAAAGTCTTCGGAGTCTTCTCTTCACTTAAAAAATCTGCGTAGGGGTGGTCGTCGATTTATATCGCCATAAACTTCTTGATACCCTTCTTTGCTTTTCTTGATATGAAAAATAAATTTTCGATCAGCTGGAAATTAATCATCCTGTTTGTCATTCATCAAAACAAAAAATATTCCAGAAGAAAAAGAAAAGGGGTTTGAACTCATGTCCAACAATTTCCCCCTTTTTGATAATGACAAACATAGTTGAGAAAGAGCAAAGTAAGAGTTCAGAAATTACTTCCTTTTAAGAGAAATTTCCCCTGCAAAGTTAGAGAAGTGCAGTAAAAAATAATCATCGGAGTAATAAGCGGAAAAAAAATTCTCAACTATCCTTCCTTCCCCTTTTGGCATTATCAACCGATAACCTTCCCCTTAAACAATGCCGGGATATTGAAGGAAAAAGATGGCAAGAGTTTTCTTTAAAAGAGAATTTGTAAAAAAAAAATGCCACAAAGGGACAATATGTTCTAAACAAGAACAATATTGCCAAACCAACAATGATATTAATACACAAGCAGTTAATATCAACTAGCATCATTGAAAGGAAACATCATCATCCACCAAAAGAGTCAAAACAAATAACAATGAATCATAATCAGTCAAGGGAAAATAACAATCAAAGAGAGTTCGCCGGATGAGCTCCTCCGCCAAAGCTGTGACGCGGGCCACGGTAGGAGCGAGATTGCTCAAGACGAGTCATCCTCTCGTTGAGCTGGCGAACGTCATCTCGGATGCACGTGAGAGTATCGAAGATCTTCTTCACCCAAGAAGGTTCCGGTGCTTCTTCTCTCGGACGAGTCCTCCGTCGAGTGACGCGCTCCGTGGCTCGACTTCCTCCGGCTTGAGATGACTCAGCTTGATTCTCGTTTTGGCTTTCTTCTTCTTCTTCGGCGACTATCAGGTCTAGATTTGGTGCAGCATCGCCCTCCTCTCGATACACGATCCGGGAAAACTTGGCTTCAGTGATGAAACACGTCTTCTTGACCGGCACCTGAGTGTCCCGAGTAAAGTCTATTTTGCAATGTGCAAGGATATGCATAATGGGGATGGCAAACCGGAGATGGGAAAAACGAGTGCCATCGCTAAGTGCAACGATAAAGAAGTGAACCCAACCAAATTTGACATCGTTCAACAGGACGTGAAACAAACGAATATCGTCCTTGTTGACAACGCCATGGTTCGAATCACGGGGCAACAAAACATATGAGAAGATGTATTGTTGGACGCGTTGAATTAAAGTGAGATTAATGACACTCGGGTTGCTAGAGTTTCTAAACTTGAGGTCACGATGATCTAACCCGAGTTGTCGCCATATTGCCTCATCTTGGAATGTTTCATCCAAGTTTTCGGTAATTTCACCGCGACGAAGGCCAAACAAAGAAGTCAAACCGGCACCGTCAATGAAAACGGTTTTGCCGTCAACATAGGAAATGAGAGATGGCGAACCTCCCTTAGTGGTACGAAGATTTGCATAAAATTGACGTATAAGATTTGGACAGAAAAATTCATACGTCAAATGAATGAAACGAAGCAAACCTTGCTGAAGGAACATAGACTTACTCGGGGCATAGGTCGCCGATTTGAAGAGGTCCTTGTTCACGATCTTGGGAGAGACGATCTCCTTCGTGAGGAAGATGTTGTGGAACCTCTCGACTGAAGCTCCAGTGTTGAAGGCGAGACCCTTTTGAATGTGAATATACTTGCTCCCTTCACGACGCCATGGCCTCTCATTCTCCTCTGTCGCGGTTTCTTGACCCGAGGAAGCGTTCTTGCACCTTGGCATTCTTCCTTTTTGTAATTGATGAAATTTGGTAAAAAAAATGGAACAAATTTGAGAAATTTCTGATGAAGTTTGAGAAGTGCTTGAGCTAGGGTTTCGCACCTTCTCTGTAAAACTGAGATGGCGATGAAGACGAAGGCACTGGCGGATTATAAAGAGAAGAAAAAAATCGAATATTAATCGATTAAATAAAGGTATTTAATCGATTAAGGCACACAGCCGAGGCAAAATCGATTAAATGAAGAATTTTAATCGATTAAAATTTGAGACCAAACGTTTGCGTTGCAAGCTATTAATCGATTAAGCAAACGTGATTAATCGATTACGATGGACAGATGAGTTTAATCGATTAATGTAACCAAATTAATCGATTAAAGTGACGCAGAGCAAAAAGTTTAGGATTTTAATCGATTAACAAAAGTCAAGTAATCGATTAAGAGGGACAGAGGCGACTAATCGATTTCTCTTCGAGGAGTAATCGATTAAAATTTGTTTGACAGAAAAGATATCAAGTCCAATTAGGTTGAATACCAAGGGAAGAGATACCTACAATAAAAGCCCTGCAAAAAAGAATTTATCGCGCCTCCAACGCTCAAATTAGTATAGTCAATAAAAGGAATGAATTAGTTCATAGAGATATCCAAAATTCCAAGTTCGTTCCTAATGTGGAAGAAACTCTCCCTACTAAGGGGTTTCGTGAAAATGTCTGCCAATTGATGTTTCGTTTCAACAAACTCAATTGTGACATCTCCCTTTTGGACGTGATCTCGTATAGGGGTGTTCATCGGGTCAAACCCGGACCGGACCGGCCCGGACCGGGACCGAATAAGGGGCATTTGGTAGACCGAGGACCGGACCGATTAAGCTAAGGACCAGCCCGGGACCGGACCGGTAAAACCCGGACCGGACCGAGACCGGACCGAATAAATGTTGCTTTTAATTTTTTTTTTTAAATTTTATTTTATTTTTTTAATTTAAAGTATTCAATTGAATAAAAATATTACTACAACTAATTTTTAATTGTAACATGCACTAAACATTATCAAACACAATCCGTATTGCATAAAATCTGTTCACAATTTTTATTTTGCATAGGGAATATACTTCTTCTTAGTACATTTTTGTTTTTTTGTAATATTTTTTTGAGTTTCGAATTATTTTGACCAAGAGATACATTTTTTACTATTTTTGTTCATGAGAATGTTTACAATGTTTGTCCTGCGGATTAGAGTTTTATTATTGATAAAATACAAATTTAAGTTATAGTATTGGTATATAAATTTGAAATGCATTAGATCGATAATTTAAAGATAATTTTTACTTTTTCACACTTTTCATATTAAAAATATTTAAAAATCATTACAATTGGTATCTTATTTTAAATTGAAATGTATTTAAAAAATTATATTAAATAATAAAATCAAAACATTTAAAAAAATTTAGCATTAAAGTTAAATTAATTTTAAGTATAAGAAAAAACATTAAAAAATATTTAAAAAAATAAAATCTAACCGGTCCACCAGGCCGGACCGAAACCCGGTGGACCGGACCGGACCGGACCGGAACCCGAATAAGGAAAAAATGAGGACCGGGGACCGGACCGAATAAGGACCGGTCCGGACCGGTCTGGTCCGGTTTTGGCCGGGTTTCGGGTCGGTCCGGGTCCAGACCGAATAATGCACAGCCCTAATCTCGTATGAAGTGATGCCTAATTTCTATGTGCTTAGTCCTCGAGTGAAGAACGGGGTTCTTCGTTAGACTGATAGCGCTCATATTGTCACACCTAATAGAGATGTGATCAAGTATAAGGCCGAAATCCACTAGTTGTTGTTTTAGCCAAAGAATTTGGGCACAACAACTTCCCACAGCGACATATTCCGCTTCGGTGGTGGAAAGTGCAACACTAACCTGTTTCTTACTAAACCACGGGATTAGCGAATGACCGAATAAGTGGCAAGTACCGCTGGTACTTTTCCTACCGAGTTTGCAACCTGCAAAATCCGAGTCGGAATAGCCAACAAGATGACATGTTGAACCTTTGGGATACCAAAGACCTACATTCAACGTGCCCGCGAGATATCACATTATCCTTTTGATCGCAACCAAGTGCGACTCTTTAGGACATGATTGATACCTAGCACATATACAAACGGAGTACATGATATCCGGTCTACTCGCGGTAAGATAAAGTAAAGAGCCGATCATACCTCGGTAGCGCTTGATGTCAACATCTTTACCTTTTTCGTCCTTGTCGAGATAGCAAGAGGTGCTCATTGGTGTGTCAATGGATTTGGATTCGGTAACATCGAACCTTTTAAGCAATTCCCTACAATATTTTTTTTGACACACGAATGTTCCTTCTTTGCATTGTCTAATTTGCAGCCCAAGGAAGAACTGTAATTCTCCCATCATTGACATTTCAAATTCACTTTGCATCATATCGGAAAAATCCCTTCACAAAACCTCGTTAGTAGCACCGAATATGATATCATCTACGTAAACTTGAACCAAAAGGATGTCTTGGTTATCTTTCTTGATAAAAAGAGTAGTGTCGACTTGACCCCGTTTGAACTCATGGTCCAAAAGAAATTTGCTTAACCGTTCATACCAAGCACGAGGTGCTTGTTTGAGACCGTAAAGCGCCTTTTTGAGTGTGAAGACATGTTCGGGAAACTCATAGTCTTCGAAACCCGGGGGTTGTTCGACATACACTTCCTCTTGAATGATACCATTAAGGAAGGCACTTTTAACATCCATTTGATAAAGTTTAAAATCCATTGTAGATGCAAATGCAAGCAATAAACGAATAGCTTCTAAACGTGCAACCGGTGCATAAGTTTCTTCATAATCAATGCCTTCTTCTTGATTGTAGCTTTTAGCTACAAGCCTAGCTTTGTTTCTAGTGATTATACCATTTTCATCGAGTTTGTTACGAAACACCCATTTTGTGCCAATAACGGAATGATCATTAGGTCTAGGCACCAATTCCCAAACATCATTGTGTTTATATTGGTTAAGCTCCTCTTGCATTGCCATAGACCAATGTTCATCATTAATAGCATCCAAAACGGTTGTTGGTTCAATTTGTGAAACAAAGGCCATGTGATTAATTGTGTTCCTAAGAGAATTACGAGTAGAAACCCCCTGCGTTATATCACCAATGACGTTGTCAATCGGGTGGTTCTTCAATGTTCTCCATTCCTTAGGAAGCTCCGTTTGTTCTTGCGTTTTCTCTTCTTCCGGTTCCTTTTCCTTAACGATTTCTTCTTCATCATCATAAGAACCTGCAACATTATCAACAATACCTTTTCTCGCCAAGCGAGCATCAAATTCATCAAAGACAACATGAATAGACTCCTCTACGGTCTTAGTACGCTTGTTAAACACTCTATATGCCTTACTACGAAGAGAATAACCTAAGAAAATTCCTTCATCCGAATTAGCATCAAATTTTCCCAAGTTATCTTTTCTATTATTATGAATGAAAACTTTACATCCAAAGACATGAAAATAGGAGAGGTTAGGCTTTCTTCCTTTGTAAAGTTCATAGGGCGTTTTCTTGAGTATCGGTCTAATGACGGCTCGATTTAACACGTAGCACGCGGTACTCACGGCATCCGCCCAAAAGTATTTAGGAAGGTTTGCCTCATTGAGCATAGTTCTAGCCATCTCTTCAAGAGACCTATTTTTCCGTTCAACCACGCCATTTTGTTGTGGTGTACGGGGGGCCGAGAAGTTATGCTCAATGCCTAATTCGTCACATAAGGCGTCAAAGCCATCTTGATCGAATTCTCCCCCATGATCACTTCTTATGGATGAAATGTGACAATCTTTTTCATTTTGAACCAATTTAATGAATTTCTTAAAGGCATTAAGTGCATCATACTTATGAGCAAGAAAGAGTGTCCATGTAAATCTCGAATAGTCATCAACGATAACAAAGCCAAAATAATTACCTCCTAAACTCATAGTTCTTGAAGGTCCAAAAAGGTCCATGTGCAAAAGTTGTAATGGCCTAGTCGTAGAAACAACGTTCTTTGACTTAAACGAGGCCCTTACTTGCTTCCCCTTTTGACATGCATCACAAATTAGATTCTTCTCAAACTTAAGTTTAGGAACACCAATTACTAAGTCTTTTGAAACCAACTTATTAAGATGGTCCATGTTAACGTGAGCTATCCGACGATGCCATAGCCACGTTTCTTCCTCTTTGGTAATGAAACCCTTAGCTAAAGTAGACGGGGAATTTTCAAGATCAAACATGTAAATGTTATCTACTCTACTACCACAAAGAATAGTCTTATTGTCACACAAGCGTTCTACAATGCATTTTTTTGAATCAAAGATGACACGGTTACCTCTATCACACAATTGGCTAATGCTAAGAAGATTGTGCTTGAGGCCCTCAACAAGAAGAACGTTCTCAACGATTGTAGCATTGTCCTTTCCGACGGTGCCACTTCCAATGATTCTTCCTTTGTTGTTGTCACCAAAAACGACATTGCCACCTTTGAAATATTCTAAACTCCTAAATTTGGATGCGTCTCCGGTCATGTGCTTGGAGCATCCGCTATCGAGATACCAAGAGGTACTCGAAGCCTTCAAGCACACCTACAAAAAGATATCAAGGAGACGGTTTAGGTACCCATATATTGTTGGGTCCTTTTTTGTTAGCATATGTGCGATGTGTGTGCGTTTGTTGAAAATGCCTAATTTTGGTGAAGCACACGGGTGCAATGTGACCTATCTTATTGCAATAGTGGCAAATAACATTTGGATTATTCATCCTATATGGTTGAGTGTAATGAGTTCTAGGTTTGCTAGGATGTGCTCTTCTAGTTTGATTATTAATCCTAGCATTTTTATTCCCCCTAGCTTTAGCAAATGTTGTTTTTCTAGGTTGGTTTTTCTTATATCCAAGTCCTTCACCATTACTAATTTTTTGCTTAAGTATTTTATCTAAGGTGTTTGAAGCATTATTGAACTTTCCCAATTTGCTCTCTAAACTACCAACCTTAGCTTTTAGTGATGTACAACTAGAGCATGTAGAAGAAGAAGTTGTTGAAGGTTCTTGTGGCCTTTTTCCAAAAAAGATAATTTCTTGTTTAAGTTTATCATTTATATTTTTGAGTTCTTTGATTTCATTCTCAAAAATCAGGATTTTTTGCTTTACTTCATTGTTTTCTTTCGAGGCCTTTTTGAACATTCTTACCAAATCTTCTATAATGCAAACAACATCATCAAGAGTTAAAGGATCATTGGGAGAAGGTTCTTGATCACTTACCTCTTTCGATGCATCACCATCTTCAATGGCCATGAGACACAAGTTGGCCACTTCTTCCGTTTCCAAGTCTTCACTCCCGGAGCCGTCGTTCTCCCAAGAAATGTAGGCACGCTGCTTCTTCGGTGCCTTCTTGTCCTTCTCGTTCTTGAGCTTTGGGCACATTGGTTTGATGTGTCCAATTTCACCACACCCATAGCATTTGGGTGGAGTGTTCTTCTTGGCTCCCTTCTTGAGCATCATCTTCTTGAATTTTCGGACAAAGAGTCCGAGGTCGGTGTCGTCGCTGTCATCATCTTCATCATCAACGTTGTTGTGGGTTGATGTTGTTGCGGGTAGAGCAATAGACCTTTTGTTCCTCTCTTCAACCACCTTTGAGAGTTGGGTGGTTTCATAGGTAATAAGATTACCTCGAAGAGCATCATAGGTCGTTGTTTGGAAGTCACGACCTTCTTCGATTGCGTCCACCTTTGAACGCCATTTAGGAGATAGGCTTCGCAGCACCTTTCTCACGAGCTCTCGGTCGGTGTATGTCTTCCCGAGAAGATTGAGGGGATTGATGATGTTAGAGAATCTCTCAAACATTTCCTCAATCTTTTCATTTTCCTTCATTGAAAAGAGTTCATACTCGTGAGTGAGATGGTCAATTTTGGCCTCCAGAACCTGCGTGGTTCCTTCGTAGGTGACCTCCAATTTCTCCCACATTTGTTTTGCGGTTTCACACCGCGAAATTTTGCGGTAGTCATCCGCATTAACACCGCAATAAATCATGTTTATTGCCTTGGCATTGAGCTCCATCTTTTTGCAATCTTCGTCGGTGAACTCTTCTTCGGTTTTGGGAACATTTACTTCACCGACTTTCTTCATCGGGACTCCGCAGCCGTTCTTCACAATCAACCACAGCTTGTAGTCGTTGGATTGGATAAAGATTCTCATTCTCTCCTTCCAATATGAGTAGTTGGTTCCATCGAACAATGGTGGCCTCGTGGTTGATTGTCCCTCGTTTACTCCTGCGTTGAACATTCTTGATGTCATTTGATCTTTTGGTTCCTGAAAAATAACGTATTCGAAGAACTTCCTGCTCCGATACCAATTGTTAGACAAATGTGCAACTCTAGAGGGGGGGTGAATAGAGTTGTTTTCAAGAATGTGCGTTTTTCGCGTGTGTGAAATAATAGAATCGCAAAAATAAATAAAGAGAGTAAGGGAAAGAAGAACACCGAGATTTATACTGGTTCGCCACCTCGTGGCTAATCCAGTCTTCCGAGAGACTCTCTCGAAAGTCCTACTAATCTTCAAGCTTCAACGGGTGCTTGAAAAACCGGTACAACTTGAGAACTTGAATCGCACAAGCCTCACTTTCTTACAACAACAAGACTTGAGTCACACAAGTCTTAAGAACAACACTCAAAAGAGATTGAGTTTACAACACAAGAATGAAAGCTCACACAATTGAGCAAAGTAGTGTTGAAGAATTTAAGCTCTATGGATGACAACTTCTTTAGCACTTAAAGAAAATATTTCTAACTCTCAAAAATAATATTTTGATGAGGAAGATGAAGCAAAGGATGAATATAGCTCAAAGAATATATTGAAGTGCAAAAGGTGTGTCTTGAAATGAAGGAGAATTAGGGATTAAATAGGCTGAGGAAAATAAAGCCGTTGAAGAGGGATGATGATATGCACCAGACAGAATTAATTGATTAATTTAGGAATTTTAATCGATTAAAGTGTACAGAAGCGAAAGAGGCTTTTGCGCAGGGTGCAAGATAATCGATTAATTTTGACAAAGTAATCGATTAGATGGCGCTGTCTCAACTAATCGATTAAATGAAGAAGATTAATCGATTAATTTAAGAAAACGGCTTCAGCGAGAAATGCAATCTTAATCGATTAATTTTGAAGGAAAAATCGATTAGTCTGTGCTGTGAGAATTAATCGATTAAAAGAGTAAGAAAAATCGATTAATAATGAAGGCTTGAGAAATCCAGCGCTGTGAAAATGGATCTAATCGATTATTTTAGAATAATTAATCGATTAAAGTAAAAATAATGCGCAAACATAAAGGGCCCAAGCCAAGCGCGATTGGAAGCCCTTTGGCTTCTAACTCGTTGTTTTGAACAACGGGAATATCAAAGGACAACGGACGCTCCTACTCAATTAATTTGAGTAGGGGAAAAAAAAGAGTCCAAAAATTGTTTTGTGTGTCAAATGATGTACACGAAAAATATTTAAGGTATATTTTTTCTTAAAAAAAAATTTGTGTAATCTCAAAAAATGTTTTTAAAAAGTTTTGACACACTTATTTTGAGACTGACTCAGTAAAATATTTTAGACTGAAGAAAAGTAATTTTTTAACTGACTCAAAAAAAAATAATAATTTTTATCCCTCAGAAATTAATTTGTTTGTGCAGAAGATATTGTCATCCTTACACATATTCCTAGACTAAAATAAAAAGTCTTCGGAGTCTTCTCTTCACTTAAAAAATCTGCGTAGGGGTGGTCGTCGATTTATATCGCCATAAACTTCTTGATACCCTTCTTTGCTTTTCTTGATATGAAAAATAAATTTTCGATCAGCTGGAAATTAATCATCCTGTTTGTCATTCATCAAAACAAAAAATATTCCAGAAGAAAAAGAAAAGGGGTTTGAACTCATGTCCAACAATTTCCCCCTTTTTGATAATGACAAACATAGTTGAGAAAGAGCAAAGTAAGAGTTCAGAAATTACTTCCTTTTAAGAGAAATTTCCCCTGCAAAGTTAGAGAAGTGCAGTAAAAAATAATCATCGGAGTAATAAGCGGAAAAAAAATTCTCAACTATCCTTCCTTCCCCCTTTTGGCATTATCAACCGATAACCTTCCCCCTTAAACAATGCCGGGATATTGAAGGAAAAAGATGGCAAGAGTTTTCTTTAAAAGAGAATTTGTAAAAAAAAAATGCCACAAAGGGACAATATGTTCTAAACAAGAACAATATTGCCAAACCAACAATGATATTAATACACAAGCAGTTAATATCAACTAGCATCATTGAAAGGAAACATCATCATCCACCAAAAGAGTCAAAACAAATAACAATGAATCATAATCAGTCAAGGGAAAATAACAATCAAAGAGAGTTCGCCGGATGAGCTCCTCCGCCAAAGCTGTGACGCGGGCCACGGTAGGAGCGAGATTGCTCAAGACGAGTCATCCTCTCGTTGAGCTGGCGAACGTCATCTCGGATGCACGTGAGAGTATCGAAGATCTTCTTCACCCAAGAAGGTTCCGGTGCTTCTTCTCTCGGACGAGTCCTCCGTCGAGTGACGCGCTCCGTGGCTCGACTTCCTCCGGCTTGAGATGACTCAGCTTGATTCTCGTTTTGGCTTTCTTCTTCTTCTTCGGCGACTATCAGGTCTAGATTTGGTGCAGCATCGCCCTCCTCTCGATACACGATCCGGGAAAACTTGGCTTCAGTGATGAAAAATAAATTTTCGATCAGCTGGAAATTAATCATCCTGTTTGTCATTCATCAAAACAAAAAATATTCCAGAAGAAAAAGAAAAGGGGTTTGAACTCATGTCCAACATAACGCCCCAAAATATACCCTAGAATTATTAATGAATAATTATTCAATTAATCAAATTTGTTTTGATTAAAATAAATTGTTGTTGGGCTTTGGGCCAAAACAAAACATATATTGATATCCAATATCACAATCTGGATAAATCTCATAGTGATAAATCCAATATGTTGACTTACTATGATCTTAATTTGGGGAACCAGAGTATAGACCCAAATTAGGGATTTGTTTATAATGTGAACTTTGAAATGATTTATTGAAATAAATCATGAAAATAAATAACATGAATTAAATATATGAATTTTATTGAACAAAGGTCAATTAAATGAATTTTGACTCTGTCAAATTCAACCACCCAAAAATATGATGTCAGAAAAAGTATTACAAATAAATATGAAAATTATATCTTCGGATAGAGTTTAACTGCACGATCGCAAAGGTGCAAATGGAATTCGATTCGGAGAAAGTTGAACAAAAAAATGTACCCCGACTGGAACCAAAAATTGGTCCCAATCAGGGACACTGTGCGAACGGCGCCTCCTCCTCCACTCAGCCGATTTCTACGTAGAAGCAGCTCAGCATTGTCCTCTTCCCCTTCATCAACTCCTATATAAGGAGTACTCAAACCCTTCAAACATACATCATTTTTTCTCAAAATTAGTCCATAAGAATCCTAAGAGTGAGGAGAGTGGTCTGGTGTTGTTGATTGTTGTTGAAGTCGCCGGAGCTAGCCACAAACCTCGCCGGAAGTATCGCCAGAAAATTTCCAAAACCTTCAATAAGCTTCGATGTAAGCCTGTAGATATATCTAGTGACTAGAATGTTCGTATAGATCGTTTCTACGTTCATAAACGGTCATTTGGTTGAGTTTTGTGTTTGACATGTTTGAAGAACCAAGAATCATAAACCATGAAATTGTTGTTAAAACTACGAATTAATAACTCTAAAATGATCTGTGAACATTGGGGAACATTCCTATATAATTTAATTGAAGTTTGGTGATTAAAAATGAATATACTCAAAACTGACCAGAGGAAGAAGATGATGAACAGTAGCCGAAAATCGATTATTTACTTCTAAAAAATCGATTAGAATTATGTCCAGAAGAGGATGTTCGAAGTCAGTATATAATCGATTATTTAAAATATAAAAATCGATTTAAAAAGTATTAATCGATTATTTTGAAACTAAAAATCGATTTTTATCCATTAATTGATTATTTAAAATTTAAAAATCGATTTTTAGCATTTAATTGATTATTTAAAATATAAAAATCGATTTTTAGCAATTAATTGATTATTTAAAATATAAAAATAGATTTTTAGCATTTAATTGATTATTTAAAATATAAGAATCGATTTTTAGCATTTAATTGATTATTTAAAATATGAAAATCGATTTTAGCTATTAATGGATTATTTTAAATATAAAAATCTATTTTTAGGTATTAATTGATTATTTTAAAAAAATAAAAATAAATTTCCTCAAGTACAGATCCTGTTCTGAAAATATTATTGAAAATATGCTCTAAAATCCTATTTTGTTACCAATTAATTATAAACCATAAAAATATGATTTTGTACAATAAAAATGATGTTTGTGACATATAAACATTATGTGATGCATGACGGTAAGTTCGGGTGTTAACACTCGAGACTAGGCCGCTATTTGTTATTATGCATTATGACCATTGTTTGATTGTTGATTTTAATGAATTAATGATGATGAACGTTTTGAATGATGATCATGAATTGTTAAAGTGAAAATAATGAATTAATGAATCGTATTATTAAGGATATCTAGAACAACTCTAAGATATACCCACTTGTATATTGATGATGATTATTAAGGATATCTAGAAGAACTCTAAGATATACCCACTTGTATATTGATGATTATTAAGGATACCTACTTGACCAATTCATATTTCGGGTTAAAACGTACGTACGGGATCCAGAACGGATATCACCCACCCGACAAATCATTGTTCGGTTGGTACGTAATCCACATGACTCATAGGGTGGATTATCGATTCTTGTGTTCTGCATTAAACTATTTATAGTTTAAGGGCCTGGTTAGAATTACTGCCTTAGACTAGGAATAGCTAAGAGCTGAGTATAAAATGATGTGGCCTTAGATTAAGAATAATTTAAGAGCATTATTGATATATTGAATATCAAATGACTCGGAATAAAATATTGAAAATATTATGAATGTTTGAACCATATATTGTGCGCATGATATCAAATGGGTGATTAGGAATTGAGATTCAATTTATGTGGATGTTCGACGCTTTAGATATGCTTACTCAGCTTCACCGCTGAGCGTGTAGTGTGTTTTATTTGCTACACGCAGGTAAACAGAAAGATTAATGTGATCCTGGCGGCAGATGGGGCGAGATTGTCAGGATGGATGTGACAAGTTTTGAAATAATTTATGATATGTCAATATTAAATTCTCTTCCGCAATATTGTTAAATACTCCATACTGTATATGTTATGAAAAATATTATTGGGATTAATAAAGTGTGTTTGAAAAGTTTTAAATTTTACGATTACCAAGTTAAATACTTTAGTCCGAATGGGGCTGCAGACCTGGACGGATTAGGGTGTTACAGGTGGAATGTCAGAGTTCTCTCAAATGACTATATATCAAAAACTTAATGGTGATGTGAGCGATGCTCGTGCTTTCCACAAGTGTCCAACAGTGCATAAAAAGTTGTGGCTACGCGTAAAACTTGGTGAAGAAATTTTTGATGATGAGTCTGTGTAGATGTTCTATTCTTTAGTCTCTGCTGCTCCTTAACTCTGTGATTGTGCGCCCTGCTCTGTGTCTGGACACGGGATTCGTTACTATTTTCGTTTATTATGCTTTATGCATATAGAGATGTTTAATATGTTACCTCTTGTTAGAAGGGTTTGTCTCTCCACATTTTAGTCTGGTTTCAAAACCAGTATAATGCTTCCTTTTATGTGTTTTGTCTCATTGTGTGTGTCTCCTTTTATGCTTCTTTATTTTCTTATTTCAAAAATTCACAACTCTTTTCATAAACTGTGGTTAAGCTTTCATTCCTTTTTTTTTTGTCATTCTGTGTGTCTCCACTTTGAATAATGATGTTGCAGCTGTTAAGCCTTCATTCTTTTGGGTTTTATTTTTTGACATTAACCTTTGCAATGAAAATACTGTTGGACAAGAGTTCAAACCCCTTTATTATTTTTTCTGGAATATTTTCTTGTTTTGATAAATGACAAACAGGATGATGAAATTCAAACGATGATCGAAAATTTACTTTTCGTACCGAGAAAAGAAAAGAGGCGTATCAAGAAAGTTACGGGATAAAAATCAATGCTCACCCCCACGCAGATTTTTGAAGTGAAGTGAAGACTCCGAAGACTTTTTAATTTTTATTGAGTCTAGGATTCTTGTAAGGATGACAATATCGTTTGCACAAAACAATTTAATTTCTGAGGGATAAAAATTATTTTTGAGTCAGTTGAAAAATCATTTTTTCTCTGTCTAAAATATTTTAGTGAGTCAGTTTCAAAATAAGTGTGTCAAAATTTCTTTAAAACATTTTTTTTAAAGTTACACAATTTTCTTTGGTGAGAAAAATATACTTTAAATATTTTTTCGTGTATTGTTTGACACACAAAATAATTTTTTGGACTCTCTTTTTCTCTCCCCTACTCAAATTCATTGAATAGGGAGATTTTTCAAGAGGAGCATGCCTTGTTATTCTCGTTGTCCCAAACAACGAGTTAGAAGCCAAAGTGCTTCCAATCGCACTTGGTTTGGGCCCTTTGTGTTTGCGCATTATTTTCATTTTAATCGATTATATCCTTTAAAATAATCGATTAGATCCAGCGCAATTTCTCAGGTTTGAATTCTTAATCAATTTTTTCTATTAAAAAAATCGATTAGCTTGGACAGAACCTCCTAATCGATTTATTGCTTCAATTTAATCGATTTTTAAGCCTTTCGTTGGGCTGCTCAACCTTGATCAATAATCGATTATTTATCCTCCATTAATCGATTAGTTAGTACTGAACCTCCTAATCGATTATTTGTCTTCATTTAATCGATTATGATTCAGTTTTCTTTTCAGGCTTTTCGCTTCTGTACACTTTAATCGATTAAAATTCCTAATTTAATCGATTAATTCTCTCTGGTACAGAACATCAGCTTTCTTCAACGGCTTTATTTTCCTCAGCCTATTTAATCCCTCATTCTCCTTCATTTCAACACACACCTCTTGCACTCCAATATATTTCTTTGAGCTATTCATCCTTTGCTTCATCTTCCTCATCAAAATATTATTTTTGAGAGTTAGAAATATTTTTTCTTTGAGTGCTATAGAAGTTGTTATCCATAGAGCTTAAATCTTTCAAACACTACTTTGCTCAATTGTGTGAGCATTCATTCTTGTGTTGTAAACTCAATCTCATTTGAGTGTTGTTCAAAAGACTTGTGTGACTCAAGTCTTGTTGTTGTAAGAAAGTGAGGCTTGTGTGATTCAAGTTCTCAAGTTGTACCGGTTTTTCAAGCACCCGTTGAAGCTTGAAGATTAGTAGGACTTTCGAGAGAGTCTCTCGGAGGACTGGACTAGCCACGAGGTGGTGAACCAGTATAAATCCCGGTGTTCTTCTTTCCCTTACTCTCTTTACTTATTCCTGCAATAATTTTTTTTTTTCGCGAAAAACGCACATTCTTGAAAACAACTCTATTCACCCCCCCTCTAGAGTTGCACATTTGTCTAACAATTGGTATCGGAGCAGGAAGTTCTTCGAATACGTTATTTTTCAGGAACTAAAAGATCAAATGGCATCAAGGATGTTCAACGCAGGAGTGACCGAGGGACAATCAACCACGAGGCCACCTTTGCTCGATGGAACAAACTACTCGTATTGGAAGGAGAGGATGAGAATCTTTATCCAATCCAACGACTACAAACTATGGTTGATTGTGAAGAACGGCTGCGGAGTCCCGATGAAGAAAGTCGGTGAAGTCAACGTTCCCAAAACCGAAGAGGAGTTCACCGACGAAGATTGCAAAAAGATGGAGCTCAACGCAAAGGCAATAAACATGATTTATTGCGGTGTTAATGCGGATGACTACCGCAAAATTTCGCGGTGTGAAACCGCAAAACAAATGTGGGAGAAATTGGAGGTCACCTACGAAGGAACCGCGCAGGTTCGGGAGGCCAAAATCGACTATCTTACTCACGAGTACGAACTCTTCTCAATGAAGGAAAATGAGAAGATTGAGGAAATGTTTGAGAGGTTCTCTAACATCATTAATCCTCTCAATCTTCTCGGGAAGACCTACACCGACCGAGAGCTCGTGAGAAAGGTGCTGCGAAGCCTATCCCCCAAATGGCGTTCAAAGGTGGATGCAATCGAAGAAGGTCGTGACTTCCAAACAACGACCTATGATGCTCTTCGAGGCAATCTTATTACCTACGAAACCACCCAACTCTCAAAGGTGGTTGAAGAGAGGAACAAGAGGTCTATTGCTCTACCCGCAACAACATCAACCCACAACAACGTTGATGATGAAGATGATGACAGCGACGACACCGACCTCGGACTCTTTGTCCGAAAATTCAAGAAGATGATGCTCAAGAAGGGAGCCAAGAAGAACACTCCACCCAAATGCTATGGGTGTGGTGAAATTGGACACATCAAACCAATGTGTCCGAAGCTCAAGAACGAGAAGGACAAGAGGGCACCGAAGAAGCAACGTGCCTACATCTCTTGGGAGAACGATGGCTCCGGGAGTGAAGACTCAGAAACGGAGGAAGTGGCCAACTTATGCCTAATGGCCATTGAAGATGGTGATACATCAAAAGAGGTAAGTGATCAAGAACCTTCTCCCAATGATCCTTTAACTCTTAATGATGTTGTTTGCATTATAGAAGATTTAGTAGGAATGTTCAAAAAGGCTTCAAAAGAAAATAATGAAGTTAAACAAAAAATCCTGATTTTTGAGAATGATATAAAAGAACTCAAAAATATAAATGATAAACTTAAACAAGAAATTATCTCCTTTGGAAAAAGGCCACAAGAACCTTCAACTACTTCTTCTTCTACATGCTCTAGTTGTACTTCATTAAAAGCTAAAGTTGCTACTTTGGAAAGTAAATTGGGAAAGTTCAATAATGCTTCAAACACCTTAGATAAAATACTTAAGCAAAAAGTTAGTAATGGTGAAGGACTTGGATATAAGAAAAACCAACCTAGAAAAACAACATTTGTTAAAGCTAGGGGGAATAAAAATGCTAGGATAAATAATCAAACTAGAAGAGCACATCCTAGCAAACCTAGAACTCATTACACTCAACCATATAGGATGAATAATCCAAATGTTATTTGCCACTATTGCAATAAGATAGGTCACATTGCACCCGTGTGCTTCACCAAAATTAGGCATTTTCAACAAACGCACACACATCGCACATATGCTAACCAAAAAGGACCCAACAATATATGGGTACCTAAACCGTCTCCTTGACATCTTTTTGTAGGTGTGCTTGAAGGCTTCGAGTACCTCTTGGTATCTCGATAGCGGATGCTCCAAGCACATGACCGGAGACGCATCCAAATTTAGGAGTTTAGAGTATTTCAAAGGTGGCAATGTCATTTTTGGTGACAACAACAAGGGAAGAATAATTGGAAGTGGCACCGTCGGGAGAGACAATGCTACAACCGTTGAGAACGTTCTTCTTGTTGAGGGCCTCAAGCACAATCTTCTTAGCATTAGCCAATTGTGCGATAGAGGTAACCGTGTCATCTTTGATTCTAGTAAATGCATTGTAGAACGCTTGTGTGACAATAGGACTATTCTTTGTGGTAGTAGAGTAGATAACATTTATATGTTTGATCTTGAAAATTCCCCGTCTATCTTAGCTAAGTGCCTCATTACCAAAGAGGAAGAAACGTGGCTATGGCATCGTCGGATAGCTCACGTTAACATGGACCATCTTAATAAGTTGGTTTCTAAAGACTTAGTAATTGGTGTTCCTAAACTTAAGTTTGAGAAGAATCTAATTTGTGATGCATGTCAAAAGGGGAAGCAAGTAAGGGCCTCGTTTAAGTCAAAGAACGTTCTTTCTACGACTAGGCCATTACAACTTTTGCACATGGACCTTTTTGGACCTTCAAGGACCATGAGTTTAGGAGGTAATTACTTTGGCTTTGTTATCGTTGATGACTATTCGAGGTTTACATGGACACTCTTTCTTGCTCATAAGTATGATGCACTTAATGCTTTTAAGAAATTCATTAAATTGGTTCAAAATGAAAAAGATTGTCACATTTCATCCATAAGAAGTGATCATGGGGGAGAATTCGATCAAGATGGTTTTGATGCCTTATGTGACGAATTAGGCATTGAGCATAACTTCTCGGCCCCCCGTACACCACAACAAAATGGAGTGGTTGAACGGAAAAATAGATCTCTTGAAGAGATGGCTAGAACTATGCTCAATGAGGCAAACCTTCCTAAATATTTTTGGGCGGATGCCGTGAGTACCGCGTGCTACGTGTTAAACCGAGCCGTCATTAGACCGATACTCAAGAAAACGCCCTATGAACTTTACAAAGGAAGAAAGCCTAACCTTTCCTATTTTCATGTCTTTGGATGTAAAGTTTTTATTCATAATAACGGAAAAGATAACTTGGGAAAATTTGATGCTAAGTCGGATGAAGGAATTTTCTTAGGTTATTCTCTTCGTAGTAAGGCATATAGAGTGTTCAACAAGCGCACTAAGACTGTAGAAGAGTCTATTCATGTTGTCTTTGATGAATTTGATGCTCGCTTGGCGAGAAAAGGTCTTGTTGAAAATGTTGCAGGTTCTCATGACGATGAAGAAGAAATCATTAAGGAAAAGGAACCGGAAGAAGAGAAAACGCAGGAGGAAACGGAACTTCCTAAAGAGTGGAGAACGTTAAAGAATCACCCGATTGACAACGTTATTGGTGAAATAACGCAGGGAGTTTCTACTCGTAATTCTCTTAGGAACACAATTAATCACATGGCCTTTGTTTCACAAATTGAACCAACAACCGTTTTGGATGCTATTAATGATGAACATTGGTCTATGGCAATGCAAGAGGAGCTTAACCAATTTAAACACAATGATGTTTGGGAATTGGTGCCTAGACCTAATGATCATTCCGTTATTGGCACAAAATGGGTGTTTCGTAACAAACTCGATGAAAATGGAGTAATCACTAGAAACAAAGCTAGGCTTGTAGCTAAAGGCTACAATCAAGAAGAAGGCATTGATTATGAAGAAACTTATGCACCGGTTGCACGTTTAGAAGCTATTCGTTTATTGCTTGCATTTGCATCTACAATGGACTTTAAACTTTATCAAATGGATGTTAAAAGTGCCTTCCTTAATGGTATCATTCAAGAGGAAGTGTATGTCGAACAACCCCCGGGTTTCGAAGACTATGAGTTTCCCGAAAATGTCTTCAAACTCAAAAAGGCGCTTTACGGTCTCAAACAAGCACCTCGTGCTTGGTATGAACGGTTAAGCAAATTTCTTTTGGACCATGAGTTCAAACGGGGTCAAGTCGACACTACTCTTTTTATCAAGAAAGATAACCAAGACATCCTTTTGGTTCAAGTTTACGTAGATGATATCATATTCGGTGCTACTAACGAAGTTTTGTGCATGGATTTTTCCGATATGATGCAAAGTGAATTTGAGATGTCGATGATGGGAGAATTAAAGTTCTTCCTTGGGCTACAAATTAGACAATGCAAAGCAGGGACATTCGTGTGTCAAACGAAATATTGCAGGGAGTTGCTTAAGAGATTCGATGTTACCGAATCCAAATCCATTGACACACCGATGAGCACCTCTTGCTATCTCGACAAGGATGAAAAAGGTAAAGAGGTGGACATCAAACGCTACCGAGGTATGATCGGCTCTTTACTTTATCTTACCGCGAGTAGACCGGATATCATGTACTCCGTTTGTATATGCGCTAGGTATCAATCTTGTCCTAAAGAGTCGCACTTGGTTGCGATCAAAAGGATAATGCGATATCTCGCGGGCACGTTGAACGTAGGTCTTTGGTATCCCAAAGGTTCGACATGTCATCTTGTTGGCTATTCCAACTCGGATTTTGCAGGTTGCAAACTCGATAGGAAAAGTACCAGCGGTACTTGCCACTTATTCGGTCATTCGTTAATCTCGTGGTTTAGTAAGAAACAGGTTAGTGTTGCACTTTCCACCACCGAAGCGGAATATGTCGCTGCGGGAAGCTGTTGTGCCCAAATTCTTTGGCTAAAACAACAACTAGTGGATTTCGGCCTTATACTTGATCACATCCCAATTAGGTGTGACAATATGAGCGCCATTAGTCTATCGAAGAACCCCGTTCTTCACTCCAGGACTAAACACATAGAAATTAGGCATCACTTCATATGAGATCACGTCCAAAAGGGAGATGTCACAATTGAGTTTGTTGAAACGAAACATCAATTGGCCGACATTTTCATGAAACCCCTTAGTAGGGAGAGTTTCTTCCACATTCGGAACGAACTTGGCATTTTGGATATCTCTATGAACTAATTCATTTTTTTTTTTGACTATACTAATTTGAGCGTCGAAGGCGCGATAAATTCTTTTTGCAGGGCTTTTATTGTAGATATCTCTTCCCTTGGTATTCAACCTAATTGGACTTGATTTTTTTTTAACAAAATCGATTATTCCTCAAAGAGAAATCGATTAGTCGCCTCTGTCTTTCTTAATCGATTACTCGTTTCTTTTTAATCGATTAATATGCAAAAACGTCTTTAGCGCTGATTCACCTTTTAATCGATTAATTTTGTTCAATTAATCGATTAGACTCATCTGTCCATATTAATCGATTAACCTTCTCTGTTTAATCGATTAATATCTTGAAAAGAGACGTCTGGTTCTGCTTAATCTTACTTCTAATCGATTAATAAACTTAACTTAATCGATTAGCCTCGGCTGTGTTCCCTAATCGATTAAATACTTGTTATTAATCGATTAATAGTCGATTTTTGCCTTATATCACACCCAGTCTTCGTCTTCTTCGCCATTCCCTCTTTTCGAATCACAGAAACCCTAGCCTCTTCCCCTCTCAACTTTTTCTCAATCTTCATCATAAAATTCTCAAATTTCTTCCATTTTTTTGCCAAATTTCATCAATTTCAAAAAGGAAGAATGCCAAGGTGTAAGAACGCTTCCTCAGGTCAAGAAACGGCGGCAGAGGAGAATGAGAGGCCATGGCGTCGTGAAGGGAGCAAGTACATTCACATTCAAACGGGTCTCGCCTTCAACACTGGGGCTTCAGTTGAGAGGTTCCACAACATCTTCCTCACGAAGGAGATCGTCTCTCCCAAAATCGTGAACAAGGACCTCTTCAAATCGGCGACCTATGCCCCGAGTAAGTCTATGTTCCTTCAGCAAGGATTGCTTCGTTTCATTCATTTGACGTATGAATTTTTCTGTCCAAATCTTATACGTCAATTTTATGCAAATCTTCGTACCACTAAAGGAGGTTCGCCATCTCTCATTTCCTATGTTGACGGCAAAACCGTTTTCATTGACGGTGCCGGTTTGACTTCTTTGTTTGGCCTTCGTCGCGGTGAAATTACCGAAAACTTGGATGAAACATTCCAAGATGAGGCAATATGGCGACAACTCGGGTTAGATCATCGTGACCTCAAGTTTAGAAACTCTAGCAACCCGAGTGTCGTTAATCTCACTTTAATTCAATGCGTCCAACAATACATTTTCTCATATGTTTTGTTGCCCCGTGATTCGAACCATGGCGTCGTCAACAAGGACGATATTCGTTTGTTTCACGTCCTGTTGAACGATGTCAAATTTGATTGGGTTCACTTCTTTATCGTTGCACTTAGCGATGGCACTCGCTTTTCCCATCTCCGTTTTGCCATCCCCATTATGCATATCCTTGCTCACTGCAAAGTAGACCTTACTCGGGACACTCAGGTGCCGGTTAAGAAGACGTGTTTCATCACTGAAGCCAAGTTTTCCCGGATCGTGTATCGAGAGGAGGGCGATGCTGCACCAAATCTGGACTTGATCGTCGCCGAAGAAGAAGAAGAAAGCCAAAACGAGAATCAAGCTGAGTCATCTCAAGCCGGAGGTAGTCGAGCCACGGAGCGCGTCACTCGTCAACGGAGGACTCGTCCGAGAGAAGAAGCACCGGAACCATCTTGGGTGAAGAAGATCTTCGATACTCTCACGTGCATCCGAGATGACGTTCGCCAGCTCAACGAGAGGATGACTCGTCTTGAGCAATCTCGCTCCTACCGTGGCCCGCGTCACAGCTTCAGCGGAGGAGCTCATCCGGCGAACTCTCTTTGATTATTTTCTCTTCCATCTTAACTTTTTATGATACATTGTTATTTGCTATTACTGTTATAACTCTTTTGGTGAATGATATTGTTGCTAATATGGTTCTCTTTTAGAACATTTTGTCCCTTTGAGGCAATTCGTGTTAGAAGCTCTTTTGAAAACTCTTACAATTTTTTTTTCCTTCAAAATCCCGGCATCAATTAAGGGGGAAGGTTGTCGGTTGATAATGCCAAAAGGGGGAAGTAAGGATCGTTGAGAAAACTTGTTTTTCAAAATTGTTTTTCCGCTTATTACTCCGATTATTTTTGCTGCACTTCTCTAACCTTGCAGGGGGAATCATTTAAGGGAAGTATTCTTTTCTTTGCTTTTTCTCAACTATGTTTGTCATTATCAAAAAGGGGGAAATTGTTGGACATGAGTTCAAACCCCTTTATTATTTTTTCTGGAATATTTTCTTGTTTTGATAAATGACAAACAGGATGATGAAATTCAAACGATGATCGAAAATTTACTTTTCGTACCGAGAAAAGAAAAGAGGCGTATCAAGAAAGTTACGGGATAAAAATCAATGCTCACCCCCACGCAGATTTTTGAAGTGAAGTGAAGACTCCGAAGACTTTTTAATTTTTATTGAGTCTAGGATTCTTGTAAGGATGACAATATCGTTTGCACAAAACAATTTAATTTCTGAGGGATAAAAATTATTTTTGAGTCAGTTGAAAAATCATTTTTTCTCTGTCTAAAATATTTTAGTGAGTCAGTTTCAAAATAAGTGTGTCAAAATTTCTTTAAAACATTTTTTTTAAAGTTACACAATTTTCTTTGGTGAGAAAAATATACTTTAAATATTTTTTCGTGTATTGTTTGACACACAAAATAATTTTTTGGACTCTCTTTTTCTCTCCCCTACTCAAATTCATTGAATAGGGAGATTTTTCAAGAGGAGCGTGCCTTGTTATTCTCGTTGTCCCAAACAACGAGTTAGAAGCCAAAGTGCTTCCAATCGCACTTGGTTTGGGCCCTTTGTGTTTGCGCATTATTTTCATTTTAATCGATTATATCCTTTAAAATAATCGATTAGATCCAGCGCAATTTCTCAGGTTTGAATTCTTAATCGATTTTTTCTATTAAAAAAATCGATTAGCTTGGACAGAACCTCCTAATCGATTTATTGCTTCAATTTAATCGATTTTTAAGCCTTTCGTTGGGCTGCTCAACCTTGATCAATAATCGATTATTTATCCTCCATTAATCGATTAGTTAGTACCGAACCTCCTAATCGATTATTTGTCTTCATTTAATCGATTATGATTCAGTTTTCTTTTCAGGCTTTTCGCTTCTGTACACTTTAATCGATTAAAATTCCTAATTTAATCGATTAATTCTCTCTGGTACAGAACATCAGCTTTCTTCAACGGCTTTATTTTCCTCAGCCTATTTAATCCCTCATTCTCCTTCATTTCAACACACACCTCTTGCACTCCAATATATTTCTTTGAGCTATTCATCCTTTGCTTCATCTTCCTCATCAAAATATTATTTTTGAGAGTTAGAAATATTTTTTCTTTGAGTGCTATAGAAGTTGTGATCCATAGAGCTTAAATCTTTCAAACACTACTTTGCTCAATTGTATGAGCATTCATTCTTGTGTTGTAAACTCAATCTCATTTGAGTGTTGTTCAAAAGACTTGTGTGACTCAAGTCTTGTTGTTGTAAGAAAGTGAGGCTTGTGTGATTCAAGTTCTCAAGTTGTACCAGTTTTTCAAGCACCCGTTGAAGCTTGAAGATTAGTAGGACTTTCGAGAGAGTCTCTCGGAGGACTGGACTAGCCACGAGGTGGTGAACCAGTATAAATCCCGGTGTTCTTCTTTCCCTTACTCTCTTTACTTATTCCTGCGATAATTTTTTTTTTTCGCGAAAAACGCACATTCTTGAAAACAACTCTATTCACCCCCCCTCTAGAGTTGCACATTTGTCTAACAAATGCAGGGCTACTTGTAAGCACTGCATATTTATATTTCAAACAAATAACTAGTAAATTTCCTACTGTGGGTGAATCTGCCTCTTCTACTATTACATCAGTCTTAGTTGATGACAATATGAGGTTTCCTGGTTTAGAATTTGCATATAGTCAGAAGTTTATTCTTTCTAGCTGTGAAGATATTTCTTGAAATTAGTGAAGTGTGGTTAAATGAGGTTGGAATTGAAGGAGCCATGCTGAATGGATATGAGCACAGTAGCAGTCAAGCACAAGTTATAAGAGTTTCTGCATCATCCCATCCCTATAAATCAATAGAAGGGGAAATTAAAATCAAACAAATAACTAGTAAATTTCAATGGTGGAAATTATAAGTCTTATGTTAGTATTTTAGAGTTAAACGATAATATTAAAAAAATTATCGAAAATGCTAAAGTTTATTTTGGGTTCAATTGAATAAATTTTTCTTCTAACCAAACAAAAAGGGCATGAGAATACATTTTCCTCATCAATTTTCATCTTAACCAAACATAACTAGAATTTTGAGTTTCGTTTCTTTTTTTTCTTTTCTTTATCATTTTCCTTTCTTCCTCAATTCCGAACCAAACATAGTACTCATGTGCATAATATATATTGTTTCCTTATTTCATTAATTCCATCTGCACCACGGTGAATTTCTTCAATTGAATGACTGTAATTATTCTGATATGTTATGTGATTACAATTGATATAAATAAATCATAGAAATAGATAGCGAGCTAATATGAATGGCTAAAACTTATCCGTAAAAGAAAAAGAAATTTTAAAATCTTTTTATGCATTTATGCTAGAGTATGCAGAACTAGAGGTTTAGTTTCTAATTAAGATATACTCCCTCTGTCCCATAAAGGTAAGATTATTAGAAAAAAGGTAAGATGTGATAGGTAGAATTTGAAAAAGTAAGGGGTAAAAGTGATTTTTTAATAGAAATGGGTAAAGGATTGTGGGACACAATTTTTTTGAAACGTGTAAATCTTTTTGGGACGGAGAGAGTAGATCTCAATTTAGAGATGTCTCAAAATAAAATCAGCACTTTTTAGTGTACTTTTCTATTTGATGAAACAAGTACTCCGTATATAGCTCCCATATATATTATTCCTCTTTCTAAACAGATTTTATTGATACTTTTATTTTTATAGAATTTTCTTACTCCGTATATTCAAGGAGATCAAATGGTAAATTACATTTTTGGGGAGTGTTGTAATTGAGTGCTCCTTGTGACACTTAAGAAATTCCCTCCAATTTTTTTTATTTTGTCTACAGAGTATTTATATACTACGTAGTATTCCATATCAACAATATTCATGAACACAAACAGCCACTTCACAAGAATCATATCCATAATTTGTTCAAAAACGAAATTTCTAACATACTCTTCAAAGAAAGGATAACAAATAAATAAACAGATCTTATGGCGTGCATTTCAAGATGAAGCCATATATATTCAATGCAACTACACATATTACAAATAAAACAATTGATCACCAAACACTGAGCTAATAAAGTATTACTCCTCGCAAATACTTAATGAAGTGAGCATTAAACAAACAAAAACAAACCAGTTAAATCTAACGAAAATAAGGTCAGGAGAGGATTTGAGTATACTGACCTTGCCCCTTCCTTAAAGTAGCTAAAGAGGTTGTTTCCAAGCATTAAACAAACAAAAACCCTAAAAGAAATGTCTAAGCTACAAGTTTAGACATGCTTAAATAAAGGACATATGTCTTCAAATAGTCACTTACTCTTACAGTTAGGGGCTGTTTGTTTCAGCCTCTTAATGGTTCAGATATCTGAATGATTCAGCACTTAATGGTTCAGACTGTTTGTTTCGTGAGCAGATGTCTGAATGGTTCAGACATTTGCCTCTGAATGGTTAAGTATTATACAGAGTCTGAATGGTTAAGACCTCTTATCTGAATTGATCAGACATTTGCTTCTGAATAGTTAAGCAATATACTAGCTCTTAATGATTCAGACCTCTTACTGGTTCAGCACTTAATGGTTCAGACCTCATACTGGTGCAGCACTTACCTATTCAGAAGTTGCCAAACAGCCCCTTAATCTCAACCCCTTGAGAGCTGCACCTCAAAGACAAATTTACAGTTATTTATAGATAATCTTCTTAAAGTCAAGTGTAATTAATACCAGAATTAAAATTCATATGGAATAAAATTAAACCCCAACAAATCCCTAGAAACCATATATTACCCTCCAAGATCATATTGTAACTAACACCTACTTTACCAGAATACTTGCAAAGGATTGATCGATTATTGGCTTCATATTAAAAACAGAATCAGACAATGGCAAACAAGATGAAAACACAAATTGGTTCCCATTCAAATAAAAACTAATAAATGTTTGTCATCAATATATTGTCTACTGGGTCTAATTTAACGAACAAAGTTTTTGAACGAACTACCATGCATTAATTAATGACCATCAAACTCATAAGTAGTAATTAAGGCTAATATATACTGATAGTAATTAATAGAAATAGATATCATACTGATCATATACGGAGTAATATAATAATTCCCAAACTGGAAAGAACCATGCTACAAACCCACCACTCATGCCTCCATGGATGACAATACAGATGATTTTATACCTACCCAGATCATAATCATCTGTGAACAACATAGATGATTACTGTCTGTGTAGGTATAAAATCATCTGTATTATCATTCGTGGGGGCATCCGTGGTGGGTTTCTAGCATTATCCAACTGGAAATCTCCTCCCAGTGTGCTCTGCGGCGGCTGCACACACAGAGGATCAAACATGGCTGCCCCAGAAGCATAATCATCATTATTCCACTCATGAAGATGATGATTATTATTATTATGAAGATTTTGAACCTCATATCCATATGATGATGAATACCCACCACCGCCATAGCTAACACTACAACCTTGATGATGAATTTGATTATCGTAATTCCCGATTCCCGCTGCAAAACTGTTACGTTATTTCATTGGCCAAACGCGGGAAACCCTTGATAACAATTACCACAACAATTAAAAAGAGAAAGCTGATGATGATCCTCCTCTGTTTTCTTGCCCATCTCAAGAGCCCCTGCCACTTCTTCAACATTGTTTCCGATGGCATGGCAGTCGTACATCAGAAATAGCAGCCTTCATCTTCTTGTTGGCCTTCTTGCCATCATAACCATCGACATCAATTCCGATTTGGGAGGGACTGCGGCGGCGCTTTCTGTTGTCGGAACGGGGCCGCTTGTTGGACTCGGCGGCATCGCGGAAGGCGGCCCTGACGCCGTCGAGATTCTCCGGCCAAGTTTCAAGCTTGCCGTGGGGGGAGAGGACGACGAGGCAGACATTGATGTCGCAGAGTATCTGAGTATGGACAATTCTTTGCCTCGTTTTAGAAGAGTGGATTTTCTCTTCTCGTACTGCAATTTCTTGGTCCTCTCCTCCTTAATTTGTTGCTGCTGCTTCTCAGCCGCCATTGTTGGAGGAATGAACAGGCCGCGGCCAAATCTGGGAGTGCTCCCTGCCTCCCTCTCTATTTTGTCCGATGATGAGTGTGTGAGCGTGGGGCGTATCTATAGCGAGTAAAAAAGGGCGTGTCGTTAATTGAAAGCTTTTGTTTTGGTCGTTTTTAGGAAATTTCTTTGACCAGCTCAAATCATTAGTCTCTCTCAAGTCTCACCTCATAATTATTTACTCCCCCTCTCTCTCTCACACAATATTGTTACCCTTTTGATTAATTGAGGGTTGATTGATATTTTCTTAAAAAAATTAATCTAATTGATTATTGTTGTAAAAAAAAATATACTTCAAGTGTCTTCAAAAGATTTACGCATTTTACTCTTAAAAACATCGCGGGATTTTTTTTACTTGTGTACTCTCATTGATTATTTGATTAAATAAGTTTTTAATAAGTTTTTTTAGAACTTTTAATCTAGTTTTTAAATTTTGTAATTTTTTTATTTATATGCCAATCTTTAGTTAAAATAAGTTGAAAGAATTTGAGACTTTACTACGTTTTACGTAAAGAATAAATAATTTAGGGACGGAGGGAGTACTTAAAAACCTCAACAAAAGTATTGTTGAATATTACAGCGGGAAAAATAAGATTAATCCGAACTTATAAAACGTTCGGATTTTACAACAAAAATAAAAAGAAAAATAAACTTGAAATCTTCGGAAGCTCGAACGGAAGCCGGAACGCGAACGGACGGGCGCGTGAACGAGACGTCGGATGAAGGGAGGAAGAACGCCGGAGTAGTTTATGAAAGAAGGATATGGAAAGCGGAGTCGCCGGAGCTTTCCTTAAGGTAGTATTGCCCGCCTCCCGCACTGGCTAACGTGGGCAATCTCCTCCCAGGATAAAACCGCTTCGTGCTAGGTCTAGAGCGGTAGAACAAAGCACCGGCGAACGAGAATGACGAAGAGCTATCACCGGAGATGATGACCGGAGATGGGAAGTTGTCGGACCTGTTAGAACGCAGAGATAGAGAGAGAGATTTTCGAGTGTATGCTGTGTCTTCTCTCCCTGCAACCAACCCTCCTTTTATAGGAGCGGAATTGGCTCCTCAACTGGACTGGACGGAACTACCGAGGAGACTCAGGCCATCCCTTCGTCTCCATGCATGCATGCCTTAATTTCGTACACTTCGTTATTAACGAAGTGTACACGCGCGTTTTTGTTTTCATCTCGTAAAAAACTAGCCACGCCGCAGACGCGCCTCGCCCCGCCGCGACGCGCGCGCGTGCCGCGCCGGACGGCGGCGGCGGCGGCGGCGGGCGCGCGAGGAGTTCTCTTCTTGTTCCTTTCATAAGCTCAATTCAATGCCTAAGCTTAAATATGAGAATACGAAAGGTTTAGAAACCGGTGTGGGACAAAGGCATTTACTCTACCTTAGTATTCAACTTTGAGAATTAATTTCTCATTCACCCGAGCACCGTTTATGCCATGTAATATGTCAAGACGTTCGTCTTACTTACGAGATTAATCGTCCATAATTATTTTGGAAAAATAATTTTGTGGCCCCAACCGAATTTATGTCTGAAAATGTCCAATTTACTTTAAAATTTCCAACAATCCCCCACATGAATGAAAATTAATTCATGTAACTGGCAATAACTCTGAAGTTGAAACCTGCAAGAGTAGGTAGGTTTTATGCCTTTGAACCTACGCCTTGTAAAGTATACCTTCTCTACTGGCTGTTCAGTAGAACGTGATGTCTTTGAACTGTACAGCCGTTTGTGTAAACGACGATATACAATACACAAGTTTCAACCAACCATCATTCCGTTCTCATGGGTGTGCCCATTATGGTCGTGGAACACGCATCTGGTTCTGCGAGAGTGTCAGACAGGATCAGCCTGAAATCCTTCTGTTGAAGCGACCGCACTTCACTCTTACATAGGTGATTCTTCTAAGAGTATCCCGATTACTCCACTTGGACCTCGTTGTCCATAGTTCAAGAATCATTAAAGCGTCATGCTAACCTCATCGTTTTCGGGAGTCACTATATCTTAGTAGGAACGGAGGGGTGTTAAGTCGGTGATCCGGCTTGCCCCCACAGTGACCGTGCTTCGTTCCACAAGTAGGTTGTCCCATTGAACCCAAGTACCACCTAGGTTGGGTTTTCCTTCATGGAACGTTCCCAGCACAGGGTAGGGCTTTCAGACCCATTCCTACCACTAACTTCTCATGTTGCTCATTTGTTAACCCTTTGGTTAATGGATCCGCTAAATTATCCTTTGACTTGACATAGTCAATCGAGATAATACCCGTATTGAGAAGTTGCCTAATGGTTTTGTGTCTACGGCGAATGTGCCTAGACTTACCATTATACAATTTGTTCTGAGCTCGTCCTATTGCTGATTGACAGTCACAATAAATGCAAATAGGAGGAACTGGTTTTTCCCAGTTTGGAATATCCTCAAGTAGATTCCGAAGCCATTCGGCATGTTCTGCACACTTGTCTAGTGCTATGAACTCAGACTCCATGGTGGATCTGGCAATTAACGTTTGTTTTGAGGATTTCCAGGAAATAGCTGCACCGGCTAGCATAAAGACAAATCCACTTCTGGATTTTGAATCCTTATTATCCGCAATCCAATTGGCATCAGTGTATCCTTCCAGTACGGGTGGATACCTGCCGTAGCATAGGCTATAATCTCGAGTACACCGAAGGTATCTCATTACTCGGACTATGGCCTTCCAGTGCTCAGCACTCGGATTGCTCGTATACCTACTTAGTTTGCTAATGGCGCAAGCTAAGTCTGGCCGTGTATAGCTCATTAGATACATCAAACTTCTGATGACTCTAGCGTATTCTGTCTGAGAATCGCTACTCCCTCGGTGTTTACCAAGGTGAACATTTACGTCTATCGGCGTCTTAGCTATCTTTGTATCATCCTTGTTGAATTTCTCAAGGATCTTGTCAATGTAGTGGGATTGGCTCAAGCTTAGACCATCCGGTCTTCTTAGTATTTTGATTCCAAGAATCACATCAGCCAGACCCAAATCTTTCATATCGAATCGTGCGTTCAACATGTCCTTGGTGGACTTGACCATCCTATCGTTGCTTCCAACGATGAGTATTTCGTCTACGTACAGACATAAAATGACATACCCTTCAGATGTGTCCTTAAAGTATACGCACTTATCAGACTCATTTATTTTAAAACCGTTGCTCATCATTACCTCGTCAAACTTATCATGCCATACTTTTGGCGCTTGTTTAAGACCGTATAATGATTTCACAAGTTTGCAGACCTTCTTTTCTTGGCCCGGAACCTTAAACCCTTCGGGTTGTTCCATATAGATTTCTTCATCTAGTTCGCCATTTAGAAAAGCTGTCTTCACATCCATTTGGTAAACATCCAAGTTCCGTAAGGATGCAAATGCGATGATCATTCTGATAGAATCTATCCTAGTCACAGGTGCGTAAGTATCAAAGTAGTCATAGCCCTCGCGTTGGCTATACCCCTTGATCACAAGTCTAGCTTTGTACTTGTCAATGGAGCCGTCAGGCTTCATTTTTCTCCGAAAGACCCATTTGGAACCTAATGGTTTACACCCTGGAGGGAGATCAACCAGTTCCCACGTGTGATTCTGAAGGATAGAATCAACTTCACTTTTTATGGCTTCTTGCCACTGAGGTCCCTCAGTTGAGGTTACGGCCTCGTGATAGGTTCGTGGTTCCTTTTCTACCAAACAGGTTAGAATATCGGGTTCATTTTCCATTAGAAATGACAAAGTTCCTTTGTCAAATTCTACCAGATATGTTATGAAGTCAGAACCGAACGTCTTTTCAGTTCGCATTCTTTTACTTCGTCTCAATTCAGTCTCATGTTCGACTTCATCATCATCGTCATCGGAATTCAACTGATTTGGATCATCATTATCCATCATCTCAGTGTGAGAACGTTTGGACGAACTGGCTTCGTCACTTGACTTGCACGGAAAAATATGCTCGAAAAATGTTGCATTCCGTGACTCGATGATTGTGTTCTTGTGAATTTCAGGATTATCTGATTTATACACCAAGAACCGGTATGACGTACTACTGTACCCGATGAAGATTCCATCAACTGTTTTTGGACCGATCTTCATCTTCTTTGGTGGTGGTGCAAGTACTTTCGCGAGACACCCCCACACTTTAAGATACTTATAGGAAGGTTTCCTATTATGCCAAAGTTCATACGGAGTTTTGTCAAGTTTCTTACGAGGTATTTTATTTAGTAAATAATTACTTGATAAAACAGCCTCCCCCCCACATGTTCTGAGGTAATCCAGAACTAAGCAGCATCGCATTCATCATGTCTTTTAGAGTGCGATTCTTGCGTTCCGCTACTCCGTTAGACTGTGGCGTATACGGTGGGGTTACTTGATGCACAATTCCATGTTGTGCACAAAACTCATTGAGTGGAGCATCATACTCACCACCTCTATCGCTTCTCAATGCTTTTATCTTGCGATTGAGTTGATTTTCCACTTCATTCTTATATCGAACGAAAGTGTCTAACGCTTCATCTTTACTTTTTAGTAAATAGATATAGCAATATTTCGTGCTATCATCGACGAAGGTAATAAAGTATTTATTACCTCCTCTTGAAGGCGTTGTTCGAAAATCACACAAGTCGGTGTGTGGTTGAGTGTTCCGTTCGATTGTTTGAAACGAACTTCGAGTTGACTTAGCCTCGACACAAGTTTCGCACTTGTGGGTTAAGTCAATACTAAACTTAGGTATGTGTTCCATGTTAATTAATTTCCGGAGAGATGCATAATTAACATGTCCTAGTCTACCATGCCATAAACTAGAAGACTCACACACATAAGCAACAGGATTTTTATTGATCTTTTCATGAACACTCATTACATTAAGCTTTACAAGCCCATCAGAAATATAACCTTTCCCAATAAAAATCCCTTTCTTGGACAAAATTAGCTTGTCTGATTCAAACACCATTCGGAAGCCGTGTTTGATCAACAATGACCCAGACACTAAATTCTTGCGAATGTCTGGGACATAGAGCACGTCATTGAGCGTGAGCTCCTTTCCGGAGGTCATTTTCAGCTTGATCTTTCCAATCCCTTGAACCTCTGATTGGGCCGAATTGCCCATCCACACCTTGTCACCGGAGGTCTCCTGGAAGTCATGAAACATGCTCCTGTTTGAGCAAATATGGCGTGTGGCCCCTATGTCCACAAACCATTCCCTCGGGTTTGACCCGACGAGATTCACCTCGGTGACGACCGCGTAGAGGTCCAAGTTGTCAAGCTCCGCACACATGGCTTCAGTGGGTTTCTTCTTTCCCTTTTGTGGCTTCTTTTTCCTACAATCAGAGGAACGATGCCCGGTAATGCCACAGTTGTAGCATTTCCCCGCAAATTTTGAAACACCACCTTTAGGACCCATTTTCTTTTTGTCCTTCCCGCCATGTGAAGAGCCCGACGGGTGTTCTACAACATTCGCCTTTGCCCCTCCATTTCTTCTAGCAAGCCCTTCCTCTCGGATCCTAAACCGCGTGAGCAGTTGCTCCAGATTCAGCTCCGTTCTCTTGAGCTTGAGGTCAGCTTGGAAGTCTTCCCACGACCTGGGAAGTTTGTGGATGATGGCCGCCACTTGGAAGGCCTCGCTGACGCCTACTTTTTCTTCATTGCACTTGTTGAAGATTACCGTAAGCTCCTCAGCCTGGGCGACAACAGATTTGCTGTCGACCATCTTGTAGTCCAGCATCTTCCCGACGATGAACTTCTTTGTGCCGGCATCTTCAGCTTGATACTTTTTGTTCAAGCTATTCCAAAGCTCCTTGGCGAGCGTTGCACCGGCGTAGACGGGGTACAGCGAATCTCCCAACCCCTCCAGGATAATGTTGATAGCGAGATAGTTGTTGTGGTACCATGCTTGGTTCACCATCGCCACGAGAGGGTCATTGGCTTCATTGGGCTGGGGGGATCTTGCTGCAAGTACTCAGCAAATCCCAAGACGGTCATGAAGAACATCATCTTTTGTTGCCACATTTTGAAGTTTGTGCCATTGAACTTCGGTGGCCTTTGGACCGAACTAGCGGGCACCGTAATCGGCCCAACCGCATTGGGCGTGTGGAGGAAAGGCCCGTTAGTCGCCCAATGGGGTCCAACGAATGGATTGACCGGTGTGGGGAAACCCGTGTTCGGTCCAAGGTTGACCGTCGAGGCCAAAGCCATAGTCGGTCCGAGAAATGGGTTCGAATTACCGACGGGGTGATCCCCCGTGGTTTCGAGCCCGGGAATGGGTCGAGGGGCCGACCCGAAGATCGAGCTCGGCATTGAAAACGACGTCATGGTCGCGGCCCCCACACTTGCCCCGAAGGGTAGTGGTGAGGACGGCACAACCATGGCGACCGAAGAGGTTTCCACCGGAATTTCGGAACTTATTCCGTTGCCGGAGGAACCCACGATGCCGAATCTGAACTCCATTATACTACCTTAAGATTGTTGAATATTACAGCGGGAAAAATAAGATTAATCCGAACTTATAAAACGTTCGGATTTTACAACAAAAATAAAAAGAAAAATAAACTTGAAGTCTTCGGAAGCTCGAATGGAAGCCGGAACGCGAACGGACGGGCGCGTGAACGAGACGTCGGATGAAGGGAGGAAGAACGCCGGAGTAATTTATGAAAGAAGGATATGGAAAGCGGAGTCGCCGGAGCTTTCCTTAAGGTAGTATTGCCCGCCTCCCGCACTGGCTAACGTGGGCAATCTCCTCCCAGGATAAAACCGCTTCGTGCTAGGTCTAGAGCGGTAGAACAAAGCACCGGCGAACGAGAATGACGAAGAGCTATCACCGGAGATGATGACCGGAGATGGGAAGTTGTCGGAACTGTTAGAACGCAGAGATAGAGAGAGAGATTTTCGAGTGTATGCTGTGTCTTCTCTCCCTGCAACCAACCCTCCTTTTATAGGAGCGGAATTGGCTCCTCAACTGGACTGGACGGAATTACCGAGGAGACTCAGGCCATCCCTTCGTCTCCATGCATGCATGCCTTAATATAACGAATTGTACACGCACGTTTTTGTTTTCATCTTGTAAAAAACTAGCCACGCCGCAAACGCGGGGTCAGCGCGCCGCGCCCCGCCCCGATGTGCGCGCGTGTCGTGACGAGCCGGACAGACGGCGGCGGCGGCGGGCGCGCGAGGAGTTCTCTTCTTGTTCCTTTCATAAGCTCAATTCAATGCCTAAGCTTAAATATGAGAATACGAAAGGTTTAGAAACCGGTGTGGGACAAAGGCATTTACTCTACCTTAGTATTCAACTTTGAGAATTAATTTCTCATTCACCCGAGCACCGTTTATGGCATGTAATATGTCAAGACGTTCGTCTTACTTACGAGATTAATCGTCCATAATTATTTTGGAAAAATAATTTTGTGGACCCAACCAAATTTATGTCCGAAAATGTCCAATTTATTTTAAAATTTCCAACAAGTATGTTACCTTTGAAATGTTTAGGACGACAAAACTGCACAATTAGAATGAGAATTGTTATCCCTCCTCCGACATATTCATTAAACTTATCGATCAATGTAGTCCCCCACAACGTGCACCGTATCCTTCATGAGGCGCACAAAAGATATAGTATGATGTAAAGATTAATATACCGGAGAATGCATCTTTTGTTAGGGAATTAGGATTACCTTACATTTTCTAAGGCTAACTAAAGAATTATTTGTGAAGCCCCTTGGACTACACATCATTGAATATTTGTCCTTCCATTTATTTTTCTAAAGGCATCTAAAAAAAGGGACAAATGTGTCAAACCATGTAACTAATTATAACTAATTAAATCTCAAACAAAAATTCATATTTGAAATATTACCAATTAGCAGATTCTCGTGAAGCCTTGAATATGCCATGAGGTTATCAAAAGAGCAAAAGTTGTACATGAAGCTTGGGAATGGATATGAATTAATGTCTTTTCAGTGTTTGTCCTTAAAGAAAACCAATAGATATGGGTGGTCAATTGTCTTGTTAATTTGAAAATTGTTATGAACCAAGAAATTTTGCACGGCACAAATGACCATGTAATGCCTCAAAACATGGCCTAAAAGTTATTTTATGATAAAAGAGTTTTTAAAAAATATTTTGACCCAACAAAGTATTATTTCTATGTTTCACCAAAAATGAAGGAATTTTTGGAGTCAATGATTTTTTGTTGAAATTGAGTTTTATGGATAGGTCACGAAGAGACAAATTCAATGGTATATTTTATGAATAAATCTGATATACATATTTTGAGTTGTGACATTTTGCATATGTAAATTGAATAAAAATGAGAAGTGGTTAAAAATGTGAATTTTTATAAAATGATTTATTTTAATAAATTATTTAAATTGAATAATATTGATTGAATATGAGAGTAGTTTTGATTATATATCAATTAATTCAATTTTGACTCTGTCAAAGTCAACCCCCAAAAATACGTTATTTGAAAAAGTATTTCAAAAAAATGTGAAAATTATATTGTCACGTAGAACTCGACTGCCAGCCTGATTGTAATGGTGCAATCAGATTTCAATTTGGATAAAGTTGAAACAAAAAATTTACTCCAACTAAGATAAATAAATCATTTTCAGTGAGTGTCCTGAAAAATCACTCAAAATCCCACAAAGGATCGAAGCACAGCACTATCGCTAAAGAATGAAAGATTTGGGAAAGGATATGACCTTGGCCTCTTCCCCCTCTTCTAGGCTATTTAAGGAGGCTGGTTCTCCTTAAATTCTCCATGATTTCTTCTCATTCTTCTTCATATAGTTTCTTTACAATATAGAGAATAGATCGCAATGCATCGCCTTCGTCAAAGTCACCGTAGGTAGCCGCGGTTCTTGCTGGAAGTTGCCCTGCAAAATTGAATGAAAAAAGCATTCCCTGTGCAAATCAGTTCACTTGTGAGCATTTAAACACCCTCTAAACGTTGTTATTTTTATCTGGTTTCGATACAAAAGTTGTAGCCTTATGTCTTACAAATCCATAGCTTCATACGGTTCGTAATTTCGTTGAGTAACGAAGAAGATATGACCCGGAAACCAGAATTGGTACAGTGGTGACGACAAGTGAATGGTTTTGAGATTTCCGACGTTGTTTTTGCTCCCTTTCCTTTGTTGAGCTTTATCTCGTTGATTTCTAGGTCTGTACTATGGTTTTAAACAACTTTAGAAGGCATTGGTCATAATGGCATTCAAATGATTATATTCTTGAACTTATTGATTCATATATATTTAAAAATATAAAAATTCTTATATTCAAAATCACCAAACTTGTTTTGTTGTTAAAATTTCAAACAAATCGTTTCTGAATGATCTATGGATGCTAGAAAACGTTTTTATGAAGTTATTTTAAAGCTCCTTAATTTGTTGCTGCTGCTTCTCAGTCACCCACCATTGCTGGAGGAATGAACTGGCTGGCCTAATCTCGGAGTGCCCCCTCTCTATTTTCTCCGATGATGAGTGTGTGAGCGTGGGGCGTTTATAGCGAGTAAAAAAGGGTGTCGTTAAATGGAAAGTTTTGGTTTTGCTCGTTTTTAGGAAATTTCTTTGACCAGCTAAAATCATTAATCTCTCACCTCATAATTATTTACGTCCCCCCCCTCTCTCTCTCAATATTGTTTCCCTTTTGATTAAGACAGCCTTCTGTTCAACTTATTTTTTTTTCTTATTATTTATTTTTATTAAAATCAGATCATATCAGATTTTATCAGATTAGACCAGAACAGATGAGATCAAACAAAATTACTATTACTATTACTATTGTTATTAATACTATTACTATTATTATTATTATTATTTCTATTATTATTATTAATATTATTAATATTACTATTACCATTACTATTATTATTATGAATATAAGTATTATTACTATTTTTATTATAATTATTACTATTATTATTACTACTACTAATCTTATTATTACTATTATGATCATGATTACCATCATCATTATTATTATCATTGTTCCTAATATTATTATTAGTATTACATTACTATTATTTCTTATATTATTATTATTTCTATTTTGTGTTATTATTGTTATTATTAGTATTATTATTATAGTTATTATTATTACTATTATTATTACTGTTAACATTATTACTATTATTATTTTTATTTATATACTTATTATTGCCTTCATTATAAATATAATTTTATTACTATTAGTATTTCTCTTAATATTATTACTATTATTATTAGTATTATTATTATTATTGTTATATTTATTATTATTATTATTATTATTATTATTATTATTATTATTATTACTATTATTATTACTATTATTATTATTACTCTTATTAGTATTATTATTATTACTATTATTATTAATATTTCTATAACTATTATTATAACTATTATAATACAAATGTTAATTTTAATTTTAATGAAATTCATTTTAGATTAGATCCAATCAAATTAGACCAGATCAGATCCAATAAAATCAGATCAGATCAGACCAGATCAGATCAGAACTTCAGGAAATCAGATTGGATCAGGCGAATGGAACATAGCCTGATTGAGGATTGATATATTTTTTTTCTATAATTTTATTTAATTGATAATAGATGTAAAAAATAATACTTCCATCGTCTTTAAATAACTTACACACTTTACTATTCAAAAATTGCATACATTTTTGTTTATTTATGTATTTTCATTGGTTATTTGATGAAATAAAATATTCTTGTCACCTCTTATTTTGAAGAACTTTTGATGTACTTTTTAAATATTTTTATATTTTATTTATATACCAATCTTTAAATAAAATAAATTGAAAGAATTTGAGACTTACTTTTTTTGCGTAAAGAGTAAATGATTTAGGGATGGGTGTAGTATTTAAAAACCTCTACAAAACAATAGGTAACATGAATATATTATTTTATTAAATGACAGAATGTGTAAATACCTGTATTTTGACCCTAACTATTAGGGTTAAGCTACAGCATGTGGGTAGTGATGCTCTAATACTACACTTCTTTTTATAAAATTTTGTCTTACATTTTTAATTCTTTTTTGTACTTGGAGTTTTTGAGAAGACAGATTGGTTCTTAAATCATCTCTCAGATTTAAGCTTAGCCTCATACTAATGATTAACTGATTGGATTGATTTGAAGAGGTAAGATGTTAGATCTTATTTATGCATTGACCCTGAGTATTGTTCTCATTTAAGTAGTTAAAAACTACGGGATCTATAATCTCATTTGTAAGGATTGATGGTTAATTGTTAAGTTTAATTGATAGGCTAATTTGTCATGCTATTTATTTAATTCATGGGGTACATACCAATCATAACCAACAAAAATTTCAAATTATTTAAGCACCTAAAAATCAAATAGAATATATGAAATTGGATCAATCCAAAAATGTAGCTAACAAGCTTTCGTTATGCAAGAGACATCATTTTGACATTTTGGGAAAGTTGTCGTAATTGCAAAGGTTAATACGAGTACGAAGAAAAGGATACCAATCTTAGAAAGAAGGCACAAAAAGATAATTTTATAAACAAAACTATTGAGGTTAATATGTCTAGATCAAATAGTGATATGCATAAATCATTGTGTATGTTAAGACTTAGGTTTTTTTGTTTTGTTTTATTTAAATTAGTGAATGTACTCCATTCTGCTTTTGAAATGGATTATAGTATGGAAAGGTAGAGAGACAAATAGAAGACTTACATTACAATCATCATCTTCATACCTATTGATGGGCCGATATCCAGAGGACGGCCCAAATGAACCATTTAAACAGTTTCGGGGGTCAAGCACCTGTGAAATACTCAAGCTGGGCCGGCCCAAGGAGCTGGGCCTAGTTAACCTCAGGCCAAGCGCAGCTGGCAGAGTCAATCCGGAGAAGGAGACGGAGCTGATGGGCCGTTACGGAGCCGGGAAAAGGGGATCGCGCCCTTGGCGGGATAGACTCCATCGGTTATGCATTACCTTAATTGTTTAGAGCTCATGTATAAATAGAGGGGACCCGAAAGGGGAGAACTCAAGCTAAATCAAGCTGGTAATACACGTCCAATTCTCGAATTCTTGTTCTTAGTTTTGTTCTTACGATCCGCTCTGTAAACCGGATCATTTGGTGGATTTATTGTCCATCAAATTGGTGCTCTCGTTGAGAGTTCGAGAATCATACTCAGAAGAAATCCTCCACAACGACGATGGTGCAAACACGTAGCAACGCCAACGTAGGTACCGGAGTTCCCCAACAGGGGGAGAACAGCGCCACCGGAGGCCGGCACCCCCCCATCACCACCGGGGAGGCTGAGGCCCTCATTCAGAGGGTTGGGATCACGGCCGAACAATTCAAGGAGGTGCTGGCCGCACTTGCGCCCAACCGCGAGGTTGTGGTAGGAGATGTGGCTGGGGGACCCACAGGCGAGAAGGCTGGACCTGCAGCCCAAGGAAAAAAGAAAAAAGTGAGGCGGTCCCAAAAGAAGAAGGCGACCAAGCCTAATGGGAAGGCTATGATGGCAGATGCGCTTTCCAGGCTGGAAGAAGAGGACGAGTCGTCCTCCTTCGAGCGGATGTCTGCTTTTGACCGTTTGGGAGACCCCAAGTCGAAGAAACCTCGGACCTCTGCGTTCGAAAGGCTGCAGGACACTCGGTCGGCCCGAAAAGGCGACTTGAGAGACACGCTCAAGGAGAAGAGAGGGGAGTCCACAGCGACCTCCAAGGTCGGTTCTGAGGAGCGACGGACGACTGTCGGGGATAAGGGCGCAGCCGAGCTGTGGAAAATGTACGAACAACTGGAGAAGCGGCTGGATGCCCAGAACCCCTATCGCCAGGCGGTCTTCAGTGAGGTAACACCCTTCTCCAGAAGGATAATGTCCTGCCCTCTCCCAGATAATTTCAAGACTCCCCAGATCAAGGCATACAACGGGACGACCGATCCCCAAGACCACCTCGCTCGCTTCGGGGCCAACGTGGTCATGTACGCATATCCAGAAGAAATCAAGTGTCAGTGCTTCCTGGCGACACTGGAAGGCAGGCTTGTGTGTAACACCCCAACCCGCATGACCCAAACCCGTGAGACAGCGGACCGGTGTGCCACTGAATTGGTATCCGAATTTGCGACATTTTCAAAACAATTTTAAACAAACGTTCTATCAATACATATAAAAATCCATCGGAGTAATTTAAAATAATGCAGAAGCCTTTTTAAAGTCAAACAACTTGGGATCTTGCCCGAAAACGTAATAAGCATTAAAGTTAATTAAATATGCATAATCAACAGATTAAAGAGTCAGCCACGCCATCGTACATCTCCTCCTCAATGCCCTCTGGGATCGGCTCTAGGTTCATCTGCCTGATCACCTACGGACAGCAAAAAGGAAAACAACGCTATCCGCTCAGCATTGACGCTGAGTGGTACTCCATTGTAGCACAAGAATAAACATAATAATTCAACAATTAAGATCGTACATATGTTTATCCTTTTAATAAAAATCAATTCAACTTTACATTCGGTTCTTTAGACGGTTGACCAACAGTTAACTTATTTTTTTTCTTTTCAAAACGATTTAGGTGTTACGGGTTTCCCATTAACTCTTTGACCACCGGTCAAACCAATTTAGACTTTCACCAAAGTCAAACCACTTAACATTTATTGCCTATGACGGAGATAGCCTCAATCCGTAATACCGAAGATAGCCTCAATTCGGTGGAGGTAGGATCCCTCGGGCGATAGCCTCAAACCCAAGATCGCAGACCCTCGTGCACACGTCTTAACCTCACTGACCAGACCCTGCAGCCGCCCGAGCGATGGCCAGTTTCTATGTTCAACACAATAAACCAATTGACCTTAATCACCGATTAGAATTAATTAATTAACTTAACTAATTCATTAAAGTCTTGGATTTAACCATCCGGTCAAACCTACGACAACAGAATATCCAGTCAAAGCCTAGGTCAAACATGACCTAACCCAAGTCAAAGTCAAACCTGTTCAGTCAATTCACAATCCTCAACAATTCAATTCAAACAATCAATTTAATTCAATTAACCAATTTAGCCAAATTATAGCATAAACACATATAACGATCCAAACCATTAAATCTATTCTGAATGCTATTAACTTCATAGTACGGACCTGGATTACGTCGAAATCGAATCGATAGCTCGAACGGAAGACAAATCAACGAAATCAACCGAACGGGTCAAGTCGAGTCAAAATACGAAATCGACCAATCAATCCGGCGTGGAGGTTAATCTGCCGGCGATATCAACTCGGGGCAGCGGCCGGATGCGGCGACGGTGACGGACGCCGGCGACAGTGGCGTAGCGGCAGCTCGACGGCGGTGAGCAGCGACTGGCGGCGCTGCAATCGACGGCGAGGAAGGACGCCGGCAGTGGAGGCGACGTCCAGCGCTCGGCGTGGCGGCGCTGCAATTCGTCGGTGATGATGGCGGATTTCCGGCGAAGGTGAAACAGCGGCTGGAGGCTCGGCGACGACGGCTGGCTGGGGAAGGGCGACCGGCGATGAGCGGCGACGCCGGCGGCTGGCTGCTCCAATTGGACGGCGACGAGGAGCGGAGGCTACTGGCGAAGGACACAGCGGCGGCGCTGGACAGCGACTGGCGACGCTGGGCGGCGACTGCTCCAATTGGACGGCGACGACCTGCTGGGGAAGGGCGACGCTGGCGGCTGGTTGCTTCAACTAGACGGCGACGAGGAGCGGCGATTGGCTGCGGCGAGGCTGGGGAAGGCGACCTGCGATGAGCGGCGACGCCGGCGGCTGCTCCAATTGTACGGCGGCGAAGATGCAACTCGGCGGCGGAGGTCGATCGGTGAAGAAGAAGAAGAAGAAGAAGAAGAAGAAGAAGAAGAAGAAGAAGAAGAAGAAGAAAGAAGAAGAAGAAGAAGGAGATGTGCGGTTGTGCGGTTCTCAGAGATCCGAAGGAAAGAAGATAGGTTTAGGTTTATTTAATGGTCCCATTCCTAAAAGGATTGGGCTTCGGACCTAAAATACCTGATTAAATGGTCATAACATGAGCTCCATAACTCCGATTCGCGAGCCGTCTGAACCGACGCGATCACAAAATTATTTCCTACGAGATGACATAAAAGTTGGGCTTAGAATCCAAATTATAATTTTAACCCCTTTTTGGGCCCAATTCGTAATCAATTGCTCTAACAATTTAATTAATTCTTTTGGGCCAGATTTCGGGGCGTTACATTTCTCCCCCCCTTAAAAAGAATTTCGTCCTCGAAATTACCTGAGTCATTGGTCGTCGAAGAGATGAGGGTACTGAGTTCGCATAGATTCTTCGGTCTCCCAGGTTGCTTCTTCCACCGCATGATTACGCCATAGTACCTTTTCTAAAGGTACCGTCTTATTTCTTAGTACTTTAGTTTCGCGCGCCAAGATCTTAACTGGCTCTTCTTCGTAAGACAAACTCTCGTCGAGGGTTACGACATTGGTCGGCAACACATGAGTCGGATCTGAACGGTATCTACGTAGCATGGAGACATGAAAGACGTCGTGAATCCTGTTCAACTCTGGTGGCAACTCTAACTTGTAAGCAACAGGTCCTATTCGCTCCAGAATGCGGTAGGGTCCAATGAATCTAGGGCTAAGCTTCCCTTTCTTCCCGAACCGTAGGACCTTCTTCCAAGGTGAAACCTTCAAGAATACCATGTCACCAACATTGTACTCTATGTCTCGTCTCTTTAAGTCTGCATATGATTTCTATCTGTCCGAAGCAGTGCGGAGTCGGTCTCTGATCACACGAACCTTCTCCTCGGTTTCCTGCACAATATCTGGTCCCTCGAGCTTACGCTCGCTAAGCTCTGTCCAACAAATCGGGGTTCGGCACTTTCTGCCGTAGAGTGCCTCATAAGGAGCCATCTGAATACTCGCCTGGTAACTGTTATTATATGCAAACTCCATCAGCGGCAAGTAACGCTCCCAATCTTCTCCAAAGTCGATCACGCAAGCTCGCATCATATCCTCGACAATCTGTATCACCCTCTCGGACTGGCCATCGGTCTGAGGGTGAAATGCCGTACTAAGGTTCAAAGCTGTGCCAAGAGCCTTCTGAAGTCCTCTCCAGAACATCGAAGTGAACCGGGGATCTCTATCGGATATGATTGACAGCGGTGCACCGTGCAACCGAACTATCTCTCTAACGTATAAGTCTGCCAATTTGTCCAAGGAAGAGTCACGTCTGACGGGTAGAAAATGAGCGGACTTTGTCAACCTGTCAACAATGACCCAGATGGCGTCATTCTTTCGTGAAGATCGTGGCAATCCGATCACAAAGTCCATAGTGATCCTTTCCCACTTCCATTCCGGAATGGTAGGAGGGTGCAGCAACCCTGTCGGAACCTGGTGCTCAGCCTTGACTTGCTGACAAGTCAAACAGCGCGCAGTGAACTCGGAGATTTCCTTTTTCATAGCTGGCCACCAATAGGATTTCTTCAAATCCTGATACATCTTGTTACTACCCGGGTGCATAGTGTATACGGTTCCGTGAGCCTCGCGTAACAAGCGATCCCTCACTCCACCGCGGGGCACCACTAGGCGTTCACGATAGTACAAGACTCCGTCATCGCGAATTGCAAACTCGGGCCTCTTTCCTGTAGGAACTAACTCTCGAATCTTCTGACAAAACTCATCATCTATCTGTGCTGTACAGATCTCCTGCTCTAACGGAGACTGAAGCTGTAACTCGGCTAACGATTTTCTGCTCAAAGCATTGGCCACGATGTTAGCCTTGCCCGGGTGATACTCAATGACTAAATCGTAATCCTTGATCAGCTCCAACCATCGGCGTTGTCTAAGATTCAGCTCCTTCTGGGTGAGTAGGTACCTCAAACTCTTGTGGTCGGTGAAGATGTGAATCCTCTCTCCAAAGATGTAGTGGCGCCAAATCTTCAAGGCGAACACCACGACTGCCAACTCTAAATCATGTGTCGGGTAGTTCTCTTCGTGAGTCTTCAACTGTCTCGATGCGTAGGCCACTACCTTACTCAACTGCATCAGTACACAACCTAAGCCGCTATGAGATGCGTCACTATAGATGGTATACTCGATGCCAGGAGTAGGTTGAATCAAGACTGGTGCCTGGGTCAGGCACTCCTTCAGTTGATCAAAACTGCGCTGGCACGCTTCTGTCCACTCAAATTTGATGTCCTTCCGCAGTAGCTTGTTCAATGGAGTAGCGATCGAGGCGAAGCCCTCAACAAATCGACGATAGTAACCGGCTAACCCAAGGAAGCTCCTCACCTCACGAACATTCCGCGGAGTCTTCCAGTCCACTATGGCTGAAATCTTGCTGGGGTCTACCTGGATACCGGTGGCAGAGATAACGTGTCCTAAGAATGTCACCTCACTCAACCAGAATTCACACTTGGACAATTTTGCATACAGCTTGTGCTCTCTCAACACACTCAAAACCAATTGCAAATGTCTAGCATGCTCCTCCTGAGTCCGTGAATAAACCAAGATGTCATCGATGAACACTACTACGAACTGGTCCAAGTATGGTCGGAACACACTGTTCATAAGCTCCATGAACACTGTCGGGGCATTAGTCAATCCGAAAGGCATGACTGAGAACTCGTAATGCCCATAGCGTGTCCTAAAAGCAGTCTTCGGAATGTCTTCTCTCTTAACGGGAATCTGATGGTATCCAGAACGCAGATCAATCTTCGAGAATACTGTAGCCCCTCTGAGCTGGTCGAACAGGTCGTCGATGCGAGGCAACGGATAACGATTCTTCACTGTGGCTTTGTTCAACTGCCTGTAGTCGATGCAAAGTCTCATGGATCTATCCTTCTTTCGAAAAAATAACACCGGTGCTCCCCATGGGGAAACGCTAGGTCGGATGAATCCCTTTTCCAGTAGCTCTTGCAACTGAGCCTTCAACTCCTTCATCTCGGCAGGTGCTATACGATACGGTGTAGCAGATATGGGTTCCGTACCCGGAATGAGATTGATCGAGAACTCTACCTCTCTCGGCGGAGGCAAACCAGGTAGGTCTTCGGGAAAGACATCGGGGAAGTCGCAAACCGTACGAATGTCCTGCTGACGTGGCGATTCTTTTCGCATATCCTGAACGTGACACAGGAACATCTCGCACTTCTTGCGAATCAAGCGCCTCGCGCTCAAGGACGATATGAACTCGGGAGCCTTGGGGAACACCTCCCCGGAGAGTGATACGTCGCTACCGTCCTCGGCTCTCAGCCGTACGGTCCGACAACTGCAGTCGACCACTGCTCTATGCTCGGTGAGCCAATCCATACCAAGGATAATGTCAAACTCCTTGTGTGGTAGCTCTATCAAATCTGCAGGGAATTGCTTCCCTTGCACGGACAACGGACATCTATGATAAACGTGATGAAGACGCATGCTATGTCCTAGCGGATTCGATACAATGGTAGGTATCTCAAGATCACTCCTCACAATCGCAGAATTAGCAGGCATGCCAACACAGATATAGGAGAGCGTAGAACCCGGATCGATCAAGGCATGCATAACCGAATCAAATAGTACGAACGTACCCAAGATAACATCGGGGCTAGGATCTGTGCGCCCATGCATGGCGTAGGTACGCGCTGGTGCCCGGCCTGACTGCTGCGGACGTGCTCTCTGCTGATTATTTGCGGCCGTAGACTGCTGACTCCGTGCTGGATGTGATGCGGCAGGCTGATCCGGAGCTCTAAGTAAAACAGGCTCGCTGCTAGGGTTTGTCGGGCAATGCCTCATGAAATGCCCTGGCTGGCCACAACCCAAACATAAGCCTTGGGCGAGCCAACACTCGCCCGGGTGATGCCTACCACAATGTACACATTGCGGGTGGCTCCTCGTTCTGTTCGAGTTGCTAGCGGCAGCCGACGGAGACGGCCTCGACTTACTCCTCTTAGGCGGCGGCGCACTCGAAGAACCCTTCTCGTACCTCTTTCCCCCGAATCCAAAACTCTTCCCGCTCGGCCCGGTGCTGGCCACGGGTCGCGGGTCTTTCGTCGCTCGATCCTCTTTCTTGGTTGCCTGCAGATCGTCCAAGCTCTTTTCCGTCTTCACAATCAAATCATACGCCGCATTAAAATCTGTCGTCGTGATCAGCGCGGCGTACGGCCTCAAGTCCAGCCGTAGCTTCTTGACGAACTCATTCAAACGATCCTCCGGAGTGGAGACCAGACTCGTCGCATACTGGGACAGGTAGTCGAACCTCTGTCTCAGTTCAGGCAGTGACATCCCCTCCTGCTTAAGCGCAACGAACTCATCGCGCCTCTCCTCGCGGTACCGGGTGGGGACGTACTCCTTCGTGAAGGCTCGATCAAAGCGATCCCAGGTCCACGGCTTGGGCGTGTGTGGATCCTGGTCAATGCGCTTCCACCAATCATATGCTCCCTTCTAGAACATCTGTGACGCCAACTCCGAGCGATCAGCATCTGGGACTCTCAAATTCTTGAGTACCCGGTCCATCTGCTCAAGCCAATCCAATGCAATCTGGGGCTCCCCCATATTGTCTCCTCGGAACTCTTCCGCTCCATTATCCTTCAACATCTTGAAGGTAACGATGCGCGGCTGCGGCTGTGGTGGTGGCGGTGGCTGGAACATGGGCATAAACTGCGCCATGTGCTGCATATAATGGGCCATCATGGCCGGGAACATCTGCTCGTAGGCCACCGGCGGTATCACCAACGGTGGCATCACTGGAGGTGGTACGACTGGCGGTGGTACAACTGGTGGCTGTCCCGCTGGCGCAGGTTGATTCTGTCGTTGCCCTCCGTCACCCGGAGGCGTGAAACTCGAACCCTCGGTGTTCACCGTATGCACGCCCACGTGCTCCGGCTCCGGAACGTACTGACCGTGGGTCGATTCTTGACTCATTCTAAAATAATAAGGAAATTCTCACGTCAGATCTTAACATATAACAGATAAAGCTATAAATACTTATTACCTTCCCGGGGCAGAGGAGTTACGTGAGATGCAGATGCGGCTGAATTATTCATTGTATTTTATTTTGAAAGGGTCCAAAGACCGATTTTAAAACCAAATGCTCCGATACCAAAATGTAACACCCCAACCCGCATGACCCAAACCCGTGAGACAGCGGACCGGTGTGCCACTGAATTGGTATCCGAATTTGCGACATTTTCAAAACAATTTTAAACAAACGTTCTATCAATACATATAAAAATCCATCGGAGTAATTTAAAATAATGCGGAAGCCTTTTTAAAGTCAAACAACTTGGGATCTTGCCCGAAAACGTAATAAGCATTAAAGTTAATTAAATATGCATAATCAACAGATTAAAGAGTCAGCCACGCCATCGTACATCTCCTCCTCAATGCCCTCAGGGATCGGCTCTAGGTTCATCTGCCTGATCACCTACGGACAGCAAAAAGGAAAACAACGCTATCCGCTCAGCATTGACGCTGAGTGGTACTCCATTGTAGCACAAGAATAAACATAATAATTCAACAATTAAGATCGTACATATGTTTATCCTTTTAATAAAAATCAATTCAACTTTACATTCGGTTCTTTAGACGGTTGACCAACAGTCAACTTATTTTCTTTCTTTTCAAAACGATTTAGGTGTTACGGGTTTCCCATTAACTCTTTGACCACCGGTCAAACCAATTTAGACTTTCACCAAAGTCAAACCACTTAACATTTATTGCCTATGACGGAGATAGCCTCAATCCGTAATACCGAAGATAGCCTCAATTCGGTGGAGGTAGGATCCCTCGGGCGATAGCCTCAAACCCAAGATCGCAGACCCTCGTGCGCACGTCTTAACCTCACTGACCAGGCCCTGCAGCCGCCCGAGCGATGGCCAGTTTCTATGTTCAACACAATAAACCAATTGACCTTAATCACCGATTAGAATTAATTAATTAACTTAACTAATTCATTAAAGTCTTGGATTTAACCATCCGGTCAAACCTACGACAACAGAATATCCAGTCAAAGCCTAGGTCAAACATGACCTAACCCAAGTCAAAGTCAAACCTGTTCAGTCAATTCACAATCCTCAACAATTCAATTCAAACAATCAATTTAATTCAATTAACCAATTTAGCCAAATTATAGCATAAACACATATAACGATCCAAACCATTAAATCTATTCTGAATGCTATTAACTTCATAGTACGGACCTGGATTACGTCGAAATCGAATCGATAGCTCGAACGGAAGACAAATCAACGAAATCAACCGAACGGGTCAAGTCGAGTCAAAATACGAAATCGACCAATCAATCCGGCGTGGAGGTTAATCTGCCGGCGATATCAACTCGGGGCAGCGGCCTGATGCGGCGACGGTGACGGACGCCGGCGACAGTGGCGTAGCGGCAGCTCGACGGCGGTGAGCAGCGACTGGCAGCGCTGCAATCGACGGCGAGGAAGGACGCCGGCAGTGGAGGCGACGTCCAGCGCTTGGCGTGGCGGCGCTGCAATTCGTTGGTGATGATGGCGGATTTCCGGCGAAGGTGAAACAGCGGCTAGAGGCTCGGCGACGGCGGCTGGCTGGGGAAGGGCGACCGGCGATGAGCGGCGACGCCGGCGGCTGGCTGCTCCAATTGGACGGCGACGAGGAGCGGCGGCTACTGGCGAAGGACACAGCGGCGGCGCTGGACAGCGACTGGCGACGCTGGGCGGCGACTGCTCCAATTGGACGGCGACGACCTGCTGGGGAAGGGCGACGCCGGCGGCTGGTTGCTTCAACTGGACGGCGACGAGGAGCGGCGATTGGCTGCGGCGAGGCTGGGGAAGGCGACCTGCGATGAGCGGCGACGCCGGCGGCTGCTCCAATTGTACGGCGGCGAAGATGCAGCTCGGCGGCGGAGGTCGATCGGCGAAGAAGAAGAAGAAGAAGAAGAAGAAGAAGAAGAAGAAGAAGAAGAAGAAGAAGAAGAAGAAGAAGAAGAAGAAGAAGAAGAAGAAGAAGAAGAAGAAGAAGAAGAAGAAGAAGAAGAAGAAGAAGAAGAAGAAGAAGAAGAAGAAGAAGAAGAAGAAGAAGAAGAAGAAGAAGAAGAAAGAAGAAGAAGAAGAAGAAGAAGAAAGAGAAGAAGAAAGAAGAAGAAGAAGAAGAAGAAGAAGAGAAGAAGAAGAAGAAGAAGAAGAAGAAGAAGAAGAAGAAGAAGAAGAAGAAGAAGAAGAAGAAGAAGAAGAAGAAGAAGAAGAAGAAGAAGAAGAAGAAGAGAAGAAGAAGAAGAAGAAAGAAGAAGAAGAAGAAGGAGATGTGCGGTTGTGCGGTTCTCAGAGATCCGAAGGAAAGAAGATAGGTTTAGGTTTATTTAATGGTCCCATTCCTAAAAGGATTGGGCTTCGGACCCAAAATACCTGATTAAATGGTCATAACATGAGCTCCATAACTCCGATTCGCGAGCCGTCTGAACCGACGCGATCACAAAATTATTTCCTACGAGATGACATAAAAGTTGGGCTTAGAATCCAAATTATAATTTTAACCCCTTTTTGGACCCAATTCGTAATCAATTGCTCTAACAATTTAATTAATTCTTTTGGGCCAGATTTCGGGGCGTTACATTGTGAGTGGTTTCACAAGTTACCCAAGGGGTCGATAGATAAGTGGGGCGACCTGGCCCACAAGTTCTTGGAGCACTTCGCATCCAGCCGGAGACAAAAGCTCCCCTTCTCGCATTTGCTCAATGTGAAGATCCGGAAGGGGGAACAGCTCCGGGAGTTCATTAATAGGTGGGAGAAGGAGGCTAGGGATGTCCAAGGGGCGGACGACCAAGCCCTGATCGCCATGCTCCAAGCTGCACTCCCCCAAGGGGATGTGCGTAAGGAGCTGCGACGGAATCCTCTCTCGACCTATCAAGAGATGTTGGCCAGGGCGAAGTACCTGGCGCTGGAAGAGGCAGATGATGAGCCACAAGTCCGGAAGGAGAAGAAAAGCGGGCCACCGGTGGCAGAAGGAAAGAAAAGGAAGGATTATGGTAAGGGGCCGAACCCCACCGGGTATCATGCGAACAGGCATCCCGTTCACGCGGTACAGTCGTTGCCGGCCCCTCCTCATGGTCGGGAAAGCTATGGTGTGCAAGATGCACCCAAATACTGCGAGTACCACCGTAACAGCACCCATAACACGTCGGAGTGTGTTACGCTGAGGAAGGAGATGGATCAGCTGATCGCTAGAGGGCCACCTCCTCGGTCAGAGCGACCGTCCACAAGTAACCGGACTTGGAGGAGGCCGCCAGCCCCCACGGCAGCGATCACAGCAGGAGAGGGGCAAGAAGATGGACGGCGGCACCTAGGGCGAGATTGTGATGACCTAGATGAGGAGGAGAGGCAAGGTCGCCGACACCTGGGGTGTCGGTTCATCATGGGAGGAAACACTGGAGGAGATTCGGTATCCTCCCGGAAGAAGTGGAAGAACATGGTGTACCTGGCCGAGGTACAAAGGCCACCGCTACCTAAGCGAAAGAAGAAGGAACCTCTGATCTTTACAGACGAGGATTATCCCCCAGTCCTCAGCCCTCACAGGGACGCTCTGGTGATAAGAGTGGAGATCAATAATGTGGTTGTTCACCGAACCTTGGTCGATACGGGCAGCTCGGTCAACGTAATGTACAGCAACACCTTTAAGGATTTGGGATTGTCCCGAAGCGACCTGAAACCAATCCATACGCCGCTGTCAGGATTTACAGGGGATACTATCGAAGCAGAAGGAACTATCACGGTAAAGGCCGGGGTAGGAGATGGCACCCACCGACTCTGGGTCGACATGGAATTTATGGTAGTACAGCTCGACTGTGCACACCATCTGATTCTGGGACGACCAGGGTTGGAGGACCTGGAGTGCGTAATCTCCCCCGTCCACTTATGCCTAAAGTTCAACACTCCCACAGGGGTGGGAGTAGCAAAGGGGAACCAGAGCCTGTCACGGTCGTGCTACGTCAGGGCGACCAAAAGCCAAGCCCGAGTCGATGAGAAAGTGAGCACGATCTGTGCGGCGATCCAGAAGGAGGAGGGGCGACCCCGAGCTGAGCCGGTGGAAGAGGTCGAGGAAGTTTCTTTGGACCCGGTTGAGCCAGAGCAGAAGGTGAAGGTAGGCAAAACCTTACCGCTTGAATTAAAGGAGCAGTTATTGGAGGTCCTTCGAGCATTCAAGGTGCTATTCGCTTGGGGACCAGAGGATATGCCAGGGGTCGACCCAAAAATCATCTGCCATAGATTGGCAGTGGATCCGACCCACAAGCCGGTCAAACAGAAGAAGTGTTTCCTTTCCTCAGAACGGAGAGAGTTTGTCACCAAGCAGGTGACCACCCTGCAATCCATTGGGCACATCCGGGAAGTCCGCTACCCGGAATGGTTGGCAAATGTAGTCCTCACACCCAAAGGGAATACCTGGCGGATGTGCGTCGATTACACTGATCTAAATAAAGCTTGCCCGATGGATCCTTTTCCTCTCCCCAACATTGATCAGTTGGTTGATGAGACGGCAGGATGCGAGCTGATGAGTTTCATGGACGCATTCAGTGGGTACCATCAGATCAAGATGGCAGTGGCGGATGAAGAAAAGACCGCTTTCATCACCCCCAGTGGGTATACTGTTACAAGGTGATGCCCTTTGGTTTGAAGAATGCTGGGGCGACCTATGCACGGATGGTGAACAAGCTGTTCGCGCCGGTACTAGGGGGTGCATGGAAGCGTATGTGGACGACATGATTGTCAAGTCCAAACGGACGGAGTCTCATGCTGGCGACCTGGAGAGAGTATTCAAGATCATGAAGAAGTTCCAGCTTCGCCTTAACCCCAAGAAATGCACATTTGGGGTGCAGGGGGGTAAATTCCTAGGACATATGGTCAGCCGGAGAGGGATCGAGCCTAACCCGGAAAAGGTAAAGGCGATTTTGGAGATGGAGCCTCCGCGGAATGTAAAGGAGGTCCAGCAGCTCACCGGCAGGATTGCTGCTCTCAGTCGTTTCTTATCAAAGATAGCTGATCGAGCGGCTCCTTTCTTTCAGACCATTAAGAAGAGTAGAGGGTTCGTTTGGACCGAGGAATGTCAACGGTCTTTTGAGGGGTTAAAAGCATATCTCCTCTCCCCATTAGTGCTTTCGAAGCCAGATCCTGGAGAGACCTTATTCCTATACTTAGGAATCTCTCCTCGAGCTGTGAGCTCGGTGCTTGTGAGGGAGGAGGAGGGCGCACAGCGACCTGTGTACTATGTGGCCCGAGTGCTGCGAGGGGCGGAGTTGAGATATACCAACATGGAGAAGACCATCTTTGCGGTGGTGTGTACGGTGAAAAAGCTCACCCCATATTTTCAATCCCATCCGGTCCATGTGTTATCACAAATTCCCATCGGAACACTTCTTCGAAGCCCAAATGCCCCGTCACGGGTCAGCAAGTGGGGGGTGTTCCTGGGATCCTTTCAAATAGAGTTCAAGCCGCGACCGGCGATAAAGGGGCAGGCATTAGCAGATTTCGTGGTAGAATGCACTGCGAGAGAGGTAGAATCTAGTGGAAAAGAACCCGAGGGGAATTGGTGGACCGTGTACACCGATGGGTCGTTCGCGACTGATGCTTCGGGGGGAGGTGTCGTGGCGATATCTCCGGAAGGGTTCAAGGCATACTACTCCGTGAGATTCCGGTTTAAAGTCTCGAACAATGAGGCTGAATATGAGGCACTGCTTTGCGGCTTGAGGTTGGCAGCCTCATTAAAAGATGAGCGAATCCAAGTCCGTTGCGATTCCAAGCTAGTGGTAGGCCACGTCACTGGAGAATTTGAGGCCAAGGATGAACGAATGAAGAAGTATAGAGGCACTGCCCTAGAGTTGCTTAAGGCATTCGGGGCGTACCGGATAGAGCAGGTTCCTCGGGAAGAGAACGCTGAGGCAGATATCTTGTCAAAGCTTGGTCTGGATTCCCCGGATCATATTAAGGCAATGGCCCAGGAAGAAGAGTTTCTCGAGCCAAGCATCGGTCCCGGACAAGTGCTGATCATCACACTCAAAGAGGAGCCGGATTGGATTGATGAGATTACCATGTACATCCTTGACGGGTCGCTACCTATCAACCCAATCGCGGCAAAGGTGGTGAAGCGACGTGCACCCAGCTACACGCTGGAGTGCGGTCAGCTGTATAAGCGATCGTATAATGGTACATTGTTGAGGTGCTTAAGAGTGGGCGAGGCACAAAAGTTAATGGAGGAAATCCATGAGGGAATATGTTCAGCACATCAGGGTGATATGCACATATTTTATACACTTTTTAGGCATATTTTGAAGGAGTTTTGAGTCCCAATTGAATTTAATGTTTATATTTTATTTCAATTTTTCGTTTTATTTGTGTAGAGCGGTCCTATGCTTGGTTTTATATGTTTTGCAGGTATTTTGAGGCCATTTGGACGCATTGAGAACAATTTCAAGAACGGAAAATAAACATAAAAGTTTGGGACCAAAATAAATTGAAGAGAATTGAAGAAAAGAAGGAAACAAATAAAGAATAAGGAAAAAAGGAGCAAGGATTCAAACTCAAGACTTGGGGGCAGGGATTTGAAACTCTGACCATTGCACCACAACCGACTGTTCAGCATTTCAATGACAGAGCGCGAATAATATCTGTCTTAATATTCGGCTCATGAATTGGGAGAAAATGACAAAATAAGAGACGGTGGGAAGATTCGAACCCAGCATCACGCTGCCAACATCCAGCTGCATTTCCATGTGAGCTAAAGGAGTTGTTTTGACCAATTATGCTACTGTTTGTATATACTCCGTATATACGATTTTATCTATAAAATCACATCTCCTCTCTTCTCTTAGGAGGTTGGAACCCCCATTTTCTTCCTTCTCTCTAGTCCGAAATTCTCCTCCTCCATCACTAATATCTCACCACTTTCTTCTTCCAAACACATAAAAATTACTCCATCTTCATCATCATAAATTTTAGTTGGAGCTCAAGAACACATCTTCCATTTTGTAAGATTTTTATTATTGTAATAAATATTTATTTGTTTAAGCTTCAAACTATGAACTTCTAAATTCCATTGGGGTTAGAAGTTGGTGTAATTAATTGTCCATCTTAATGTTTTGAATATTTTAAACATGGATTGTTGATTTTATTTTTACTTAGATGTTGTATTTAAAAATAAATAAATTTGAAATGTTTGTGATTTTTAATTAAGGGCCCAATCATAAACATAATTGTTACAAGGAATATGAGCTAAAATTGATATAATCATAAAATAGAACACTTTTTAAATACACCGTAAGCCTTCTCTACCTTTAACCGGGATTGAAGACTTACGGGTGGAAATAATTATTGAGTTGTATTCTTACACCATTAAATTGGGTAAACATACAATAAAATAATTATGGTTGCCGTTGCTACTAAATAATTACTCCGGATTTATCATTAGCGTGTTAAAGTCGGAGTAGTTATTATTTAGGTGAACTGCGAGAGCGTCCCTGAATACTTTTCTGCAACTCCACACATTCTATATAAAAATAAATTGACAATCCAACTTTTATAAAAACATTGGACAATTAATTTACCAATTTCTACCCCTAACTTTTCAACATCAAAAACTTTGTGTTGTTTGGAATTCTCTTCTTTTACACTTTTTATTTTATCTCTAAAACCAAAAAGACCAAAATATTTTACAACTTCTTTTGTAAAATTTTGTTTAAATTAAATTAACTCGCGTCTCTCTGAGGTTCGACACCCTACTTACAAGGGATTCTTTTTAGTTGTTATTTTTGCCCGTTCTACACTGCAAATCACAGGGAGCCTTCACGATGTCCCGGAAGGTGACCCTACAAGGATACTTTTGGCCAACGATTATCAGAGATTGCGCAGAGTACGTGCGCAAATGCAAGGTTTGCCAGGAATTCCAGAGGATGCCAGGGCGACCGGCGACGAATTATACCCCGATAAGCACAGCGATTCCTTTTGCCCGGTGGGGCATCGATCTGGTCGGTATTTTGCCTCGGGGGACAGGGAACAACACATACCTGGTGGTCGCGATTGACTACTTCACCAAGTGGGTCGAAGCCGCCCCCGTGCCAACCATCACTGCGGAACAGATGACGAAGTTCGTTTCCAAGCAAATCTTGTGCCAATTTGGGGTGCCCCAGCAGATCATCACTGACAACGGAACCCAATTCGAGGCCGGAGGGTTCAACGAGTTTCTACAGAGCTGGGGCATAAAACACAGCTATGCAGCGGTCGGGTACCCCCAAACCAATGGGCAGGTTGAGAACACCAATCGTACCATCATGGACAGCCTCAAGAAGAAGATAATGGAATGCAAAAGTGCCTGGGGGGAAGAAGTGCCCTATATTTTGTGGACCTACAGAACTACCCCAAGGAAGGCAACAGGTGAAACTCCTTTCTCGCTCACATATGGATTTGAAGCAAGGGCTCCAGCGGAGACCTCGTTGTTAAGTTATAGAGTAGAGACGTTTGATGCTCAAGGAAATGAGGAGAACCTGAGGGCAGAGCTGCACCTCATTGATGAGCGAAGGGAAAGGGCATATATGCGGGCAGAAAACTACCGCCGGCAGGTCAAGTCATATCACGACCAGCGGGTGCGACCAAGGCAGTTCAAGGTGGGCGACTGGGTCCTTCGGAAGAGGGAGGTCAGCCGGCCGACCGATGGAGGGAAGTTTTCTAAAAGCTTCGAGGGGCCATATATCATAAAGGAGGTGTTGGCGGATGGGACATTTAGATTGCAGACTCCAACCGGTGGCGACGTTCCGCGAGTATGGAATGCCGCCAACCTTATTAAATTTTATCAATAGTGGGTGAAGCGTCGAACCCTGTCAAGCGACCAAGGTTGAAGACGACGCCGTGGCAAGAAAGTCTGAGAGAACGGCTAAGTCTGGAACACAAGATCTGTTGATCGCATGAGCGACCAGGGGATCTTGGGGGTATGGCGACGCCACAAGGGTCAAAGTAACCCGAAAATGGCTAAGTCAAAAGAGGCGAGGTATTCTCTGATTCAAGTCCGAGGAAACCTGAACGTCAAAAGTAGGATGCGAAAGAGAAGAAGGTGAAACTTGTAAGTAAACAGGTAACATCAAAATACATTCACAGAAATGTTCATTACATTTCAAGGATAATCTCTTGCATTTGCTACAGTACAGTTGAGAACAATCTCTACGTAAGGAAGGATACTTCCCCATACATCTCCTACAATGAAAAACAACAATCTAAGACTTTGCGAGCGAAGGTCTAGGGGGGACAGGCAGGTTTGAAAGGTAGTTCTGCGGCTGTATAGGCAGGCAAAACTCTGATCACCGGCCGTCCAGGACGACCACCTTTCTTCCCCAACATGGAACGGGAGTGGTCGCCCCCAGCCTCGGCAAAAACCCACCGCCCTTCTCCTACCAAGGAAGGACGGGGGACGGCTCACTTCTCTGTGAACCCCAACCAGCATCACCTAGGCGAGGACGGAGATCCTGAAGCCGCCCGAGCTACTTCAGGTCGCCTAGGGGTCTTCTGGGGAAGTGAATGGCAAGCGGGGCGAGGTAGGGAAGAACCCAGTTCTTCCCCTAACACAACCTCCTCCGTAGGCCTCACCGGCGAACTGGTGCGACTTTCGCTAGTCCATCGCTCAAAACTTGCGTAATATGCGCACTCATGCTCCAGGAGGGGTAAGTGCTCATCTTGAAAGCTCTCCCAGGCCATACATTGCAGGGAATGGAGGGGGCATGGAGCATCCCAGTCAATCCGCCCGTCAGGCAGGCGGTTGGCGGAGAGGGCCTCGTACGCCTCACTAAAGTATTCATAAGGGTTTGGAGGTGGTGGCGGCGGTTTCACAGACGCCCACTGCCGGCGAGGCAACCGGAGACAGAATTCGTAAGGGTCAAGCCCCCCCAGTCATTGGAATTGACTGACTTGGGGGAGGAGGCAGGCTCCGGCGAAGAAGGAGCCGGCCCGTCAGAAAGATCCAGAGAAACAGGAATTCCTTCAGACATGGCGAGAATGGAGAAAAGGAGGATATTTGGTGATGGAGCAGAGTAGAGGCCAGGGGGATTTATAAATAAGCCAGGGCAAAGGAACCGAAGAGATGGTCAAGTCTCGAGGCAGCCGAACCAATAAAGCAGCTTTGAGCCGCGCGAAGGTCCAATCAGAAATGGTGAAGGGCTTTGGATCAATTGGGCGGCACGATGGCCAATCCAGAGATTGGGCCCGGATAGGTAAACGGGCCGGGACTAGGAGTTGGGCCCAAACTAAAACATACATGTTAACCAGCTAAATCAAAAAAGAGAGTGTTGAAGTAAAGCGCCAAAGAGAGAAAGCACATGGTGAATCTAGAAAATCAAACAACATAGGAGCATTGAATCAAAACGACAAATCATTCCGAAGGAAAAGAGAGAGGCAAGTGTTGGTAAAGCTATGGGGGAACAATGGGGGATTTAGACGGCCGAGCCGGAAGGTCCACCCGCTTTGGACATGGCTAAGCTGGCCCCTGGATTCTGGTCGCTCTGACCACCTTCCACTTCTTCTTCTTCCTCTTCTTCCGACGCACTCGAGCTCCCCCCGTCCAGATAGGGACTGGGGTCGAACTCGGCCAAGGAGCGGCAGGGAGGAGGGAAGCCAAGGTCGGGGAGAGAGAATCCTTTGGGGAGCTGGGCCAGCCTGTCGTGGAAGACCTGTTGGGCGTGGAAGAGTCCGAAATTGAAGGACTTGGTTCCCTCCTTGACCATCCATTGAGCCCCAGGTTCAGTTTTGAGCCAAGCGGCCGTTAGCTCTTCCATCCGCTCCATCGCGACTACCGTGAAGTCAGGAGAGGACTTGAAGGATTCTACCGCTCCCTCTTCATGGCGGACCCAATCGCTCCTCTCCACCTCCAACTGCTGGATCAGATCAGATTTCTCCCCTTCCAGCTCGACCACTCGAGCAGAAACAGATTCTACCTCCAAGGACAAGGAGGCCTTGTCTGCCTCAAGGGCGACGCAGCGGTTCTCCTGGGAAGCTTTCTCCACAGCAAGCGCCGCGCAGCGATTTTCTTTCTCCTCCAACTCCCTGGTGAGTCGAGCGACCTCCTCCTGCAGCTCCTTCTGCTTGGCCTCGGCTGCTTTCATCGCCTCGTCCGCGGCGGCCTTGCGACCCCGTTTCCGGCCGACCACCTCAATCATCCCCAGCGTAGCCTGCGAAAAGGGGTGAGGGTTAGGGGCATAAAGAAAAGGAGTGATGCATAGGAGATCAAGACCAGTACCTGACTGAGCCTCAAAAGGACCATGTTGTCAAGGTCGTCCTCGGAGCCTGCTGAGATACGAGCCTGGTCTTCTGCAGGCAGAGTGATCAGAGTCTCCAGCTGTACGTCCCCTAGGCTTTGGGGCAGGGGAGGGATGCAGAGCCTCGTCGAGCGACCCCCGGTCGCCACCTCGTAGGTCACTGCGGGTGGTGAGGGAGGTCGCTCCAAGGCAATGCCCTGAGACGACCCAACGAGGTCGCCACCCTGCATCGCGGGGTGTGGAGGGGATTGGCCAGCCATGGTACCCGGTTCCTGGGTAGCATCTTCTTGGTCCTCCACCACAATTACGGCCGGCTCTCGAGAAGGACTCTCCTCGTGGTAGGATGAAGAACGTTTGTCCTGGCCCTTCGTCTCTCTCTTCCTTTTCCTCCCTGCAGTGAAGCCACTGAGCAGGAGATCGCTGTCCATCTCCTCTCCTGAATCTTGTAATTCCACTGGAAACAAAGGAAATGGTCAGCCTTGGGAAAAGATAAACTAAACATCTGGGCAAAAGAAAAGGTCACCTACCAAAAGGACCACAGTCAAGACCTTCCTCAGGAATGTCCTTCAGCTGGTCAGGCTGATGCCCCCCGGGGATGTCCCTCAGTAGGTCGGGTTGGTGGCGAAGCTCATCCTGAACAAACTCAAACCCTAACCCGGCAAGGGTTTCCTCTGTCACCACCTCTTTGATGTTCATAACTCCCTTATTGCAGAATTGGCGAGTGATAGACAAAAGGGTGGCATCAGGTGGGGGGCGTGGGATGCGGCGGAAGGAAGGGCGCCCTGAACCCGTGAAAGGAGATTCGGGCCCCGTCGAAATGAAGACAAAGAAAGGCTTCCAGTCTTTGGTTGACCCCTTCTTATCACTAGCAAAGAGTTTACTGGACCTCTGGGAAAGACTGGCATAGGACGCCCAATCTTTATGGCCCTTGGTCAGTTTGAAGGTGAATATGAAATGGTCCAAGGTCGGCTTCACCCCTACATCCTTGCACCGGACCAGGTAACCGGCGATGTACCGGTGAGAGTTGGGGACCAGTTGGCATGGGAGAAGGTCCACCACGTTGAGGAATTCGATCAACAACGGGTGGAGTGGGAAGCGCAGCCCCTTCTTCAAAGACGCCAGATGGACCGTGAAGAACCCCGACGGTGCGTCTAGAGCAGTTTGAGTACTGGTAGGTCTCATGACCTCGATGGAGGGTCCAACCATGTCAGTGGCATCGGCGAACCCCCAGTCAGTAATTTGACAATGGCACAACGCCATGATGTTTTCGTCCAATTCAACCCTTGAGCCCTCATCTACCGGAGTTGAGGAAGGGTATTGCTTCCTCAATCGACGCCGTTTGTGGCCAGGCATGGCCGACGGCGACGGCCGGGGTGATGGAGTGTGGCCGGGGTTACGGTCAGAGGCCGATTGACCGGTTGGAGAGAATTGGATGATGGGGTAGCCGAATCGGAATCTGAGACAATCATGGTGGTGAGAGAAGGAACTGACCTGGACAGGAAGAAGAACGAGTCGGGTGAGCAGCGGAGTTGCAGACGAACGGTAGTGAAGAAGGCGAAAGAAAGAGATGGCGTTCAGCGACGGTTTTTAACTGACAACAGGAAGGCGAATCGGCAGGCCATGATTACTTATTTGTGGAGATCGTGCCCAAGTGTCGAGCGGAACCCAAGGAACGGCCCGGATCCCCGCTGGAGCGTCCACGTGGACTTTGCAAACTCCCCACTCCTCCGCTTGGCCCAGCTGAGGACTGAGGAGTTGGGGGGCTTATGATGGGCCGATATCCAGAGGACAGCCCAAATGAACCATTTAAACAGCTTCGGGTCAAGCACCTGTGAAATACTCAAGCTGGGCCGGCCCAAGGAGCTGGGCCTCGTTAACCCCAGGCCAAGCGCAGCTGGCAGAGTCAATCCGGAGAAGGAGACGGAGCTGATGGGCCGTTACGGAGCCGGGAAAAGGGGATCGCGCCCTTGGCGGGATAGACTCCATCGGTTATGCATTACCTTAATTGTTTAGAGCTCATGTATAAATAGAGGGGACCCGAAAGGGGAGAACTCAAGCTAAATCAAGCTGGTAATACACGTCCAATTCTCGAATTCTTGTTCTTAGTTTTGTTCTTACGATCCGCTTTCAAAATACCCTTTTATTTTGAACAATCCAAGTTTACATAGAAAACTCAGATTTGAAGGGCAATCTTACTGGTAATGACCAAGGAAAAAGAAAAAACACAGTTAAAAGTGTTCGGTTGTATGGAGTGCTCCTCTTCCACAGCATGGACTTTTTGCCAAAAAATATGTGTACAAATATGTTTAAAAAACCTCTAGGGTAGTTCTTAAGGTGCCTCTTTAACACTATGTTTGGTTTAAAGATTTTGAAAAGGAAAAGAAAAGAAAATGAGATGGAAAATAATTTTTTTTGTTTGCCTAGAGAAGAAAAGAAATGAAAAGTAGAAGGAAAAAAATGAGAAGACAAAATATACTACGAGGGAAAAGTAAATTCCTCCTATTTTAGTAAGGAAAACTAGACTTTTACCCGTGCGATGCACGGGCGGTAAAATAACTTATATTTAGTCTTGGTTTGAAATAAAATAAAATGAAAAAAATAAAAAAATTACAAATTTTATTAAAATTGCCCAAAAAAAGGTATTGTACATCAAGGATTGTAGTCTAAAACTCTAAATGCAGTGTTATAAGTTTTGGAACACTTCTTTATAAACAACATTCGTATAAACTAATTCCTCTTTACAATAAATTAAGGAAATAATGAATTTTCTATAATTACGATTTCGAATTTAGTGAAATGCATGTCAGAAAAAAGTATCATAGAAAAAAAAATTAATGTGGTTTTGTTTTATTTGAATAACACCAACTTTAAGTGGACTATACCTTGCAATAAATTCATGTATTGGATTATAAAATTAGGGGTGCAAACATATATTAATCGGATCGGTTGTTCCATTACCAAATCCGTATCCATTTATTTTTGTCGGATATCGAGTTCGGCTAGGATCTTGACAGATACTAAAATTCAAAACCGTATCCGCATTAGTCAGATATTGGTCGGATATTGGATATAATACACATGCAAATTGGATAAACGGTTATTTAAACGGATGCATATTCGGATCGGAGTTTAAATGGATCGAATATTACATATGAAAAAAGTTGTAGAATTAAAATACAAAAATTACATATTCTAAAATTACATCAAAAGATAAACAAAAGTAATGTAGACATGACTATATTGACACAAAGTTACTTTTTCATCTACTTTCTGGAGCCACTAATTTTTTTTCCCCAATGCAACTTTATGGAACCACTAAAATTGAATAGACATAATGCAATTTCATTAATTGGTGACTTGACATATATGGAAAAGAAGATTTGTACTATTTCCTACTTGATATGCATTAAATGCTGATTGGACAAAAACTACTTTTGCACAGTAAAATATGCTAAAGAAATGGATCCCAAAATTGACCCAATGGATAGCCCAATTGCAGAACCCCATGTCCAGTTACCCGGGCCAAATATAGCCCAATGACAGTGACCCGGCCCAATAAATTTTGGCGGGAACACTATTCATTTTAGCCTCCTACCATTGTATATATACTGGAGTGAAAATGAGACGTAGTGTAAGTAGTAATGGAATGTTGTGTTTTGGACAAAAAAAGTTTACAAATACCTTTGTGGTTATATGTGAGAATGTTTTTGGAATAAAAACTTACACCCTATCATTTTTATGTGTGCATTCTCTTAATTTTAAGTGTATGTGCTTGTGCTCAGGCACTTCATAACCCCTTCTCACTTTATTGTTTGATTTATATACTTTTGCTAAGTCATTGTACAAAAATGAGCACCCACACACGTAGTGTGCCTGGCTAGTAATAATAATATATACTATAAGGGCCTAAGAAGGTTACTCTTACCTTTTTTCGTCAAAATGTAACGAGTATACTGTTCACCCTAGGCAAGAGTTTCTTGCCTAAGAAGGTTACTCTTACCTTTTTTTGTCAAAATGTAACGAGTGTACTGTTCACCCTAGGCAAGAGTTTCTTGTCAACATTTAACGGCACTTCTGTTCACTGTTCACCTACCTCTCGTCTATTCTACTTGCCCACTAAGCCTCTACTATTTTTCCGCTCACCGCCCTATTAGAAATATTAGAATGAATTCACAGCATAATATTCATCTTCATTTGAATACATCACACTTGATGTCTATAAATATTACAAAGTACATAAAGAGGACAATTAAGGAAAGTGATTGGAACCTAATCAAATATCTTGATTGGTAATTTGATTCCAATCAAGGATATTATCCTAATCATCAAGACATTACAATCAATTCCTTTGTTTGACACTATTCCTTTGTTTGACATTTCTAACACTCCCCCTCAAGTTGAATCATCCGTTCTGGATATTTAACTTGCTTAATGTTGCTTGAAAGACTCCAGCCGGTACTGCTTTTGTTAAAATGTCTGCCAACTGATCTTCAGATCGGACATATGGAAGACTAATGATATCTGCCTCGATTTTTTCTTTGATAAAGTGACGATCAATCTCGATATGCTTGGTAAGATCATGTTGTACTAGATTCTCTGATATACGGATATCAGCGGTATTATTGCACATTAGTCTACACTTTCCCTTCAGCGGGTACCCCAAATCTTTAAGGAGTTTTCTTAACCAAAGGACTTCGGTAATTCCTCGAGCGATACCTCTGAATTCTGCTTCTGCACTTGATAGAGCAACTACCTTTTGTTTCTTGCTTTTCCATGTGACCAGATTACCTCCAACAAAGGTGAAATACACTGAAGTGGATCTTTGATCGTTTGGATTTCCTGCCCAGTCAGCATCTGTGTAGGCTTGAATATCTAAGTGACCATGTTTTTTGAATGTAACTCCCAGATTAATGGTCCCCTTAAGATATCTCACAATTCAGATAGCCGCATCCCAGTGTTCCTTCTAGGGTTTGTGCATGAACTGACTTACCACTCCGACAGCATATGCAATATCAGGTCCTGTGAGTGCGAGGTATATAAGTCTGCCTACAAGTCTTTGGTACTTATCTTGATCAGCTTGTATTCCTCCCTCACTAATTTTAAGTTCGTGGTGAACCATCATCGGAGTGACAGCTGGTTTGCAATCCATTAATCTAGTTTCAACTAAAAGATCAAGGATATACTTCTTTTGACAAATAAAGATCTCCTCTTGAGATTTGAGAACTTCAATGCCAAGGAAAAAATTAAGTTCTCCAAGATCTTTCATGTCAAATTCCTGGAATAGCTTGCCTTTCAGTATAGCCATTTCTTCTATGTCACTGCCAGTGATTATCATGTCATCCACATAGATGATCAAACATGTTATCAGCTTGCCTCGTCTTTTTAGAAACAAGGTATGATCAGAGTTGATTTGACGATATCCATATTTCTTCATGGCTATCGTAAATCTGCCAAACCATGCACGTGGAGATTGTTTTAGACCATACAAAGCTTTTCACAATCTACAACCTTCACCTTCTCTGAAATCCGACGAGAACCCAGGTGGTGCTTCCATGTAAACCTCATCTTTTAGCTCTTCATGGAGAAAAGCATTCTTCACATCAAACTGATATAAGGGCCAATCAAGATTAGCTTCTACGGAGAATAACACTCGGATAGTATCAATTTTGGCTACTGGTGAGAAAGTCTCAGAGTAGTCAATACCATAAGTTTGAGTATATCCTTTAGCTACCAATCTGGCCTTATATCTCTCGATTGTACCATCTGCTTTGTGTTTGACTGTAAATACCCATCGGCATCCGACTGGTTTCTTTCCTGGGTAGAGTTGACATTTCTCCCATGTGTTGTTTTTCTCTAGTGCCTTCATCTCCTCCTCCATTGCTTTTCTCGATTCTGGTATTCGTATGGCTTCGTCTACTATTTTAGGGACTTCATGGTTGGATGTGTGAAGTGCCTGTGATACACTCCCCCTGGCTAGATCAGCAACAGGATATCTTGAGTTCCGAGGGATGTATTCTGGTTCATATCTGACAGGAGGAATTCCCCGATTCTTCCGTGGTGGGAGAACATATCTGTTTGATATATTCAATTCTTCCACGGTATCATTAGATTTATCAATGCAATCATCAGGAGTGGGAGAAATACTAACCTCAGGAGTCTTTTCAAACGGAGAAGAATCAGACATGAGTTCTGAGTTATTGGACTGTTCAATGTTCTCAAAAGATGATCTCACAGAGTGACTTACTTCCTCGGTTGTGACAGTTTCAGATGGCAAGACTAGGCTGTGTAACCACTCTAGAGAGTCATTCGTAATTTTCTCCCCCTGACTACTAGAGTGGTTTTGGAAATAGTACTCAGTTTCCAAAAAATTACAATCCATTGTCGTGTACATGCGACGAGAAATAGGATCATAACATCTGTATCCCTTTTTGTGAACCCCATACCCAACAAAGACACATCGGACAGCACAATGATCAAATTTTGTTCGTTTGGCTTTTGGAATATGTACATATACAGTGCAACCAAAAACACGAGGAGTGAGAGTCAAGGACGTAGGAATAGTGGAAAATCTTGCGAGTGTATCAATGGGTGTTTTGTGATTTAGGATTTTTGTCGAAAGGCGATTTATGAGGTAAATGGTGGTTGCAATTGCTTCGGGCCAGTAATAAGTCGGAACATTTGACTCAATCATAAGAGCCCTAGTGATTTCGAGTATGATCCGATCCTTACGTTCAGCAACGCCATTTTGTTGAGGGGTATCAGGACAAGTGGTTTGATGGATAAGACCTTTTTCCTTACAGAAATTTTCCATGGGATGATTTATGTATTCTCCTCCATTATCAGATCAAAAAATACACATCTGTTTTTGATATTGTGTGTGGATCAATTTGTAAAATGAGGTGAACTTTTCAAAAACTTTAGATTTGTGTTTAAGAAAGTACACCCAGGTCATACGGGTACAGTCATCAACAAACAATAAAAAATATTGATACCCATTTGGACTTGGTTCTGGAGATGGACCCCACACATCAGAATGGATTAATGAGAAAGGTTGTGATGCAACTGTGTTATTTAACGAATATGAATGTTTATGACTTTTGGCTAGAATACAACTGTTGTAATGAAACTGACATGATTTATTGAATAATTTTGGAAAGAGAATTTTGAGATACCCCCAAGATGGATGTCCCAAACAACGGTGCCACAACCATGCCTGCATGTCCACTATCTCATGAGAAAGCGTAGATGTTCCGTAGTGATCAACTTCCTCAACATAGTACAGGCCATTACGCTCAGAACCACGCCCAATGATCTTACCCATCCGAATATCCTGTAATAAGCAAAAGGTGGGGTGCATTAGGACCATGCAATTTAATTGTTTCGTGACATGACTTATTGACAGCAATTTATGAGACAATGTGGGAACATATAGGCAATTCTCCAGCCAGATAGAATTTGAGATAGATATTGGACCAGTGCCCTCGACACGAGAATAATCCCCATTGGCCGTTTGGATATGGGTTTTCTTGGACCAATTTAGAGAATTAAAATTGGAATGGTCGAAGGACATCGTGTCAGTAGCCCCACAGTCAAAAATCCACTGGTTATTTTTAATTTGGTTGGGTTTAGGCCAAATTCTATTTATCGGGCATGATTTGGATAGAGAATTTAATCCCTCTCCCCAAACCCTACCCGTCACTTCGCCCCTACCCGTAACTTCTTCGCCTTTCCTTCTTACGCCGCTGCTCCCTTCTTCGACATTACTCATGGTGATTCCGGCGAAATTTTCAGATGCTTGGACGGCGGTGGTGCTGGTGGTCTCTTGATTGCCCACCACTGCCCCAGCGACCCCAGGCAGCTTCTTCCCCCTCTTTCGGCTGTCAGGCCACCAATCTGGGTACCCGATTCTTTTGAAGCACCCATCTTCGGTGTGTTTGGTTTCGCCACAGTAGGTACATTTCAATTTTGATTTGTCCTCATTTATGCGAGATGACGATACCAGGGATTTTTCCGATCGCAATCCAGCCCGTGTGGCTGCGAACCCACTGCCAAGACCTGAGGGAACATCTCCCGATGAAGGCCCATCGTCTCCCTTCATTATTCCTTTCTTGGTAGCCTCCCTCGTGATTTCGGCGTATGCCTCTTCTGCGGAGGGGAGGGGATCTGTTTTGAGTATGTCACGTTTTTCTACATCGAACTCTTCGTTTATGGCTTGTAGAAATTGTGTGAAAATCGTCATATCCTCTGGGCATTTCATCGGGTTGGGTCGCCTCCTGTCGATTTCCTTCCACACAACTTGCAATTGGCTATAGACCTTCTCTAGTGTCTAGTCTCCTTGTTTAATGCTGCTAGCTTTCACCATCAAGTTGTATACCTGCAAGGGATCTTTCCCGGAGCCGTAGGTGGCTTCGATTCCCTTCCACAGATCCCAAGCAGTAGGATAATCGATATATTGATTGACAATATCCGATTCTATGTTTTCTAGAATCCATGTTATAACCGTTGAATCTGCTTGTCTCCATTTGATAAGTTTGGGGTCATCAGATTTGAGAGGTGTGGCAGTGATGTGCTTGAGCCACCCTCTCCCATCCAACTCCAGACGCATTTTGCGCGCCCAAATGGCGTAGTTCCTATCATTTAGCTTTTCCGCCATATTTAATGGTTGATTGGAAGGGCTCTCGGTAGGTTCGGCCTTGGGTGCCAAATTCTGTAAATTTTGAAGAATTTCCAGAATCTGTGCAAGATTGATCGGCTGATTCATCGGGTCAGATTCCTCTGTGTTGGTGGAGCTGCCCGTTTGAGGAGTTTTATCGGACATTTTTTTTAATTTATGGTAGATGATGAATGCTGCGTTTCATTCAATTGTTTGATCAAATGATGGCTCTGATGCCATATTAGAAATATTAGAATGAATTCACAGCATAATATTCATCTTCATTTGAATACATCACACTTGATGTCTATAAATATTACAAAGTACATAAAGAGGACAATTAAGGAAAGTTATTGGAACCTAATCAGATATCTTGATTGGTAATTTGATTCCAATCAAGGATATTATCCTAATCATCAAGATATTACAATCAATTCCTTTGTTTGACACTATTCCTTTGTTTGACATTTCTAACACGCCCCTCGATGCTTATTCGTTGCTCACTGTCCCACGATGGACAAGCCCATTCTTATCTTCGTCCTCCTTCAACTCTCAAAGTATGCAGGTATTCCCCTTCTCTTCATCATTTTACATACAAAAATGCTAGGGGTACACCAATTCTTGTACCCCATTTGTACCCCCCTCCATCTCTACCACACAAAAGCAAGAAAAGAAAAAATATTAAAAATATTAAGGGAAATCTATGGCTATGATTGTTGGTGTACAAATGGGGTACACCAAATGGTGTACCCCTAGAATTCCTCTTTTACATACCCCTTCATATCAGTGTTGTCTTTGGATTCATCAATCATCCCATTTTCAAATTTCTTGCTTTTGCTAATTAAATTTCACACCTTTTCTGAATATCATTGACAATTGAATTTCACCTCTTTTTCAATTAGGTTTACCGGCTGAAACTTCAATCCCTTTAAGAAGTTTTGATTTTTTTCCAATTCTGTCAGTTTACAGAGTGATATTTTAAAACACTTACTTGATTTAAGAATCTTAATTTAGGTTTAAAAAAATTAAAAAATTAACACTTCTTTATTTCTATTTCCATCACTCTGTTATTTTTAAAAGATTTGTTTCATTTTAGTATCAAAAGTTATGTTATAACATGTTTGAAAATTTAATTTTTTTTTGAATTTAAATTACTCTGATATTTACTCAGTCTAATTTGAAAACATTTACTTCGTTTAAGAATCTGACTTTAATTTTTAAAAACATCTATAATTAGAACTCTTTTTCTTTCTATTTCAATGGCTCTGTTAATTTTAAAAAATTTACTTCATTTTAGAATCTGAATTTAGGTTTAAAAGCAAATCTCTAAAATTTGAACAGTTTTTTCTTTCTATTTCAATTAATATGTTATTTACTCTATTTTTGAAAAAGTCATTTTTTCTTTTTTTTACTAAAAAAAAGTCCTCTATGTGTATGTGAGTCGATCATTTTTTGGATTGTTCATTGGTGTTTGGTGTTTTTATTGTAGTTAGAGCAATTTTATTGGTTAATTTTTTATTTAAGTTCTTAATGCTTCATACAGGTGACCAAATACACTTCATGTTCTTTGTTGATCATGTTCCACTTGCTTGGTAGGTTCACGCACTTCTATGCTTTGGTACTCTTGACATTTTAGGAAAAAAGTATTAGTATCCTTATTGAATTCCAACTAAATTATCTATGTTGCGGTGTGTTTTGAATTTACATTATAAATCGAAGCTGATACTTATTATTTAGCATCACATATTTGTTCCTGGCTTTGGTGTTTTTTTGCCCTCTTCATAGGCTTTCATACTTCAGGGTATGTTGTTGCTGCTAATGGAATAATGATAATTATATTCTTAAAAAAACTTTGAAATCTCTCTTATAAAATTCTAACTTTTAGTGCTAATGTAGAAACTGTGGGTATTTACGACTCCCATAATATACCCTTCTGAGTTGCATACTTTAAACAAAAAAAACATTGGGAAAGACTGCATTTTAGAATGAGGAAATAGTGTTCTTCATTGAATTATAGCTTTTGAATAATTCTGTAAGTCTGATTTCAACTCAAGTTTATTTTATTACTAAAAACTAGTTCTCTATGTGTATGTGACTTTTAGTTTTGGATTTGTTGGTTGGTATTTGGTTTTTTATTTTTATAAAATTTGAATTGATTTTTCTTTCTATTTCAACTACTCTTTATTTAATGTATTTTTGAAAAATTCCTTTCTTGTCTTTTTTTACTAAAAACAAGTTCTCTATGTGTATGTGAGTCATTATTTTAGATTGTTCATTGGTGTTTGGTGTTTTTATTTTGGGTAGAACACTTTTTTCAATGGTTAATGTTTTCATTTAAGTTCTTAATGCTTCATACAGGTGACTAAATACAATTCGTGTTCTTTGTTGATCTTTTTCCACTTGCTTTGTAACGCCCCAAAAATAGGCCTATCAGAATTAATTAATTAATACTCCCTCTGTCCTAGTGTATTTGTCCAGTTTGACTTTTTCGAGTCAAACTGGACAAACTTTGAGCTTCAATTAAACAAAAACCGTAATGTATTTTAACATAAAAATAACTTTATTAGATTTATCGTATTGAAAACTTTCAAAATTGTATTTCTTTATGCTAATATGCAATATAAATTGAAAGAAATTAGAGTTTAAAGTTTGTCCAGTTTGACTCAAAAAAGTCAATTTGGACAAATACACTAGGACGGAGGTAGTAATTAATTAATTATTGAGAAGGACCCAAAAATAAGTGAATTATAAAGTTTGTCAATAAATAACGAAAATTATATCGTTGTGTAGAGTTTGAGTGTCTCATCGCAACGGTTCAATCGGATTTTAATTCGGAGAAAGTTGGACCAAAAAGTGTACCCCGACTAGGACCAAATTAGTCCCAATCAGGGACTTGCGTTTAGAATCAGAGGAATCTGTCAGCAACTCCACTGAGACACCAAAACAGTGATGGGGAGGTCATCTCCCATGCCTTCTTCTCACTCTCTCTTCCTATATAAACCCCAATTGTTCACCAATCCTCACCATTCTTATTCCAAAAGAGAGAGCTGAGTGTAAAGAGTATTGTAGTGTTGCCAATTTGGTGTGAAGTCGCCAGAGAGCTAGCCACAAACGTTGTCGGAAGTTTCGCCGTCTTTTCGCCGGAATCATCGTTTAGTATTAAGGTAAGCTCGTAGATATATCTAATGACTAGAATGTTCATATAGGTCGTTTCTACGTTCATAAATGGTCATTTGGTTGAGTTTGTGTTTGACATGTTTGAAGAACCAAGAATCATAAACCTTGAAATTGTTGTTAAAACTACGAATTAATGTTACCAAAATGATCTATGAACATTGGAGAACATTTCTATATAGTTTAATTGAAGTTTGGTGACTAAAAATAAAATTCTCGAAAATAAACCCGAGGAAGAAAACGATGAACAGTGCATGGTAACACACTACCGCCGGTACGGTAGATAGGTACAGTTTAAAAGGTACCCACCTACCCCCGGGATAGTAGGATGCTACCGTCGACACCAAGTTCCTCTGGCGGTACCTGTCTACCGGCGGTACCCCCTACCACTGGCACGGTACCGAGGTACCGTGAAGGGTACCGTCTGATCCGATTATTTTCCAGAAAACCCGATTTTTGAACCATTAAATCCTATTTTTAACACCAACTAATTACGATCAATATGAATATGAATTCTGGAAATAAAAATGATGTTTTGACAATTAAAAAGATCTTATGTGATGCATGAGGATAAGCTAGGGTGTTAACACTCAAAGCTAAACTGCTAATTGCTATTGCTTTGAATGTTATGTTGATTGATGATTATGATGCATAACTATTATTAATTAATGAAGATGATTATTCTGAATGAAATGACGATTATGAAGTATTGAACTATAATTAAAATAAATGGTTTGAAGAAAAATGAGTGGTATTGTTAAGGCTGATGGGTGTATTCCACCCAGAACCGGTCAAAGAGGAAGTCCAAATATTTGACCGGTCAAGTGGATTATTCTTGGAAGGGAGACCCAAATCGTTAGTAAAAGGATGCTCGGTTGACCAAAAAGTTGACCGGTATACTTCGGATAGTATACCGGTCAAACTACTTCATCACCTCGTTCATTTCCTAATATTGATAAACTTATCCCTCAGAAATTACCCGGTGTAATTTCTAGGGTTGGGGGTGTCGGCAGAGAAGAGTCCAAAGGAGTTTGGACCGTAGCGACCAAGATCAGTGGAGAATCGCTGGAGATACTCGAACAAAGGAATCCATCCAAGGTGTTGCATGACAAAGGGAGTAAGCTTCCTCACTAGGCGACAAGGCAGCTAAAGGACGAAGGCCATCACCTCTCACCATCCGAGAACGTGCCTTCACGTGGGTGCACGAAGTCTTGTCCCCTTCAAACTTAGTATAAATACTGCTGTAATCCTCAGAAAGAGGGATCGGAATTTCATTCCCTCTAAACCCCCCTGTAAAATCACCCGTGCATTCTCTGTTATAATATTAATTGGGCTACAAGTGTTTCCACCTAAAGTCCTCCCGGTCATATTTGTGTGTTTTTACCTTTTTACTTCTCGAATCAAGTAAACAATCCTAGACCCGGTCTAGAATAGTTTACCCGGTTAGGTAATTTACACCATCATTTTTGGCGCCACCCGTGGGACCGTTAAGGTTTCTTCTCATCTAAACACAAACCTACCCACAAAAACACCACTCAAAATGCCTTCAAGCCAACAAATCAACGCTACCTCTGCTCAGGTGCAAGCCACCACTGAGGGGGTCAGCATCCCCATGGTTGCGACCCAACCGGCTGTTTCTGCTCCTGTGTTGCCATTGGGTCTGAGCTCAATCCCAACCCCCAGCGTGGTCAGCCCGTTCACGATCCCTGTCCCTTCTGCTGGACGGAGGGTCACGTTCCAACCAAGCATGACCCAGTTCATGAACGACCCGGCCAATCTACAGGCCATCCAAGGCTTTGGCCAGGTCATGGCCATGTGTCAGCAGAATGGGGGGATGTTATTCCTCCTAGGCATGTTTCCATTCGCTCTTCGAGGCGCTGGGACGATGCCCCTTCAAACTCCAATGGCAGTGTCGCCATTCCAGACGCCGGTACCACAACCATCACCTTTCCAGCCCTAGTTGGTCAGTACCGTGGCTCCCATCAATTTGACCGGTCCGCTTAACGCCGTTGGGCCGTCACGCCCTGCACAGGGTACAAATCCACAGGTCACTCCTGATGGTCATTGCGTCTTAGTTGAGAGTGTTGACGACGAGTGGGATATTCCAAGGGCCCACAAGAAGAAGAAAGGAAAAACCATCCGACCAACAACTTCCCGGCTGGGGAATAAGGAAGAAGGTCAGAGGAAGTCAGCGCATTCGCCCGGGTGGGCGAGGGGAGGGAAGCCGAGCCTGCCCGTACCCAGCGCTCTTGGTCTAACCGGCAAGAGCCAGCAAAGACGACGACCTCTCGTTAAGAAGAGGAAGCAGAGAGCCAGCCCAGGGGACCGGTGGCTAACCAGCTAACCATCCCAAATGATCGCGTCCAGCAGATGGAGGCGAAATTGGAGAGGCTGGAGAAGAAGGTCGAGGAAAAAAGTGACTGGGATAAACCCCTAGCGGGGTCCCCGTTCACCACAAGAGTCCATCTGACACCTTTCCCGTGAAAGGTCAAGATCGACGCCCCGAGGTTTACTGGGAAGGAGGATCCAGAATTCCTTCAACCAGAGTGCAACTATGAACGGTTGCACAGACGAAGAAAAGTTTCTCCTTTTCTTCCAAACTTTGCGGAATCGAGCTACTGAATGGTTCAACAAGCTTCGCCCAGAGAGCATTGACTCGTTCAGCGATTTGGCCTCAAAATTCAAGGCCAAGTTCCAGGAGAATTGTACTAAGAGGAAGAAATTCATGTATCTTAGTACAGCCGGGCAGAGGGAATCTGAGAACCTCACTCAATTCCTTACCCGGTGGAAGGAAGAGGTAGACAAGGTAGAAGAGATGGACGACAAGACGGTGTTATCCCTTCTCTTGAATGGCTTACGTGCCGGGGAACTATACAAGGAGTTCTGCCAGAAACCCCCGGCCACGTATCAAGAGGCCTACCACACTGCATGAGAGTTTGCTGAGGCTGAAACCCAACTCCGGGCGAAGAAAGAAGCTAAGCATGGCTTCAAGCCCAAGCCGGTGCAAGTCAAGAAGGAAGAAGCACCGGGTCCTAGCCGGCCAAGGCACCATTATGACCCGGTCGTCTGAGTGGTCAATATGGAAGAGTTCCAGGAGATAAGAAAAGCACCGGTCAATCCTCCAGAAAACCCTACCGATCAACCGGGACGACAATGGTTGGGCACGTATTGTTCGTTCCATAGGTTAGATTCCCATAACACTTCCGAGTACAAGAGTGTTAAAGGAGTCATCCGTCAAATGATGGACAGCGGAGAACTAGGCAAAGACTATCTGCAAAAAGCCCAGGAGAAGAACCACCAGTGGATCAGGCCAGCAGCCCAAGGGAATGATCGGGATAATGACCGACGGAAGAATAACCGGCAGAGGGAGCAACAGCCTGCCCCTGATAAAGAGCATATTGGAATGATCTTCGGCGGACCTGAAGGTGGAGATTCAGCCACGCAGCGAAAGAACTGAGTCCGCAGCATTTACGTTGGAGAAGTAAGTGCTGACCCGGTCAGACGAAAGCAGGCGAGGAGGGAACCGATAGTCTTCACTGATCGGGACCTTCCAGCCACCGGTGAAGACCATAATGATCCTTTGGTCATCACCATGGACATTAACGGGGTGGATGTTGCCCGGGTACTAGTTGACACCGGCAGTAGTGTCAACATCATGTACCTAGAGACTTTCCAAAAACTCAGGTTGTGTCGGACACAACTTGAACCCCTTAAAACTCCTCTTTCTGGTTTCACCAGGGACACCGTGGAAACTGAAGGATCGATTGTTCTACCGGTCGAACTCAGATTGGGGGACAAGACCGTATGGAAGAGGATGCGGTTCATCGTTGTGGACATAAAATGCGTCCATAACACGATTCTTGGGAGACCGGGCATCAACAAAGTCCGGGCAATGATTTCCATGCCTCACTTATGCATGAAATTCCATACACCGGGTGGTGTAGGAGAAGTTCGAGGTGATCAGAGGAACGCATGTGAATGCTATGCCCGGGCAGTGAAGAAGATGACGAAGGGGGTCAACATCTTCTCCCAAGAGATCACCAAGGGAGAAACCCGGGAGAAACTGGAGCCTGAAGCTGAAACGGTGGAGATTAAACTCCACCCGGGTGATCCCTCAAGGACGGTCAAGATAGGAGCAAACCTCCCAGAGGATCTCAAGGCGGAGATTACATGGGTCCTCCAAGAGTATGCAGGCATATTCGCATGGAGCGTGGCAGATATGCCTGGGATTGACCGCTCAATCATCTGCCACCGGCTGGCAGTGAGGGACGGAAGTCGACCGGTACACCAGAAGAAGAGGTACTTAGCCAGTTACCGGCGAGACTTCGTCAAAAAGGAAGTCAAAGACCTCCTCAGTGTTGGTCACATCCGGGAAGTCAAATACCCGGAGTGGTTGGCCAATGTGGTCCTTGCCCCCAAGGGCGACGCATGGAGGATGTGTGTGGATTACACGGACTTGAATAAGGCTTGTTCGATGGATTCATACCCCCTTCCCAGTCCAGATCAAATGGTGGACGAAACTACGGGGTGCGAACTCCTAAGTTTCATGGATGCCTTCAAGGGCTACCACCAGATCTACATGGCCAAGGAAGATGAAGAGAAGACGTCATTCCTCACACCCGAACGAATCTACTGTTACCGGGTTATGGCATTTGGTTTGAAGAACTCAGGAGCAACTTACCAGCACATGGTAAACAAACTCTTCAAGCCACTACTAGGGAAGACCATGGAGGCCTACGTCGACGACATGCTAATTAAAAGCCAGGTATCTCTCAACCACCCGGCTGATATGCGTGCAACATTTGATATCATGGAAAGATACAACCTCCGGTTAAATCCCAAGAAGTGCGTCTTCGCGGTTCGTACCGGGAAGTTCTTGGGATTCATGGTGACCAAGAGAGGAATAGAGCCCAACCCAAAAAAAATCTGGGCTATCACTGAAATGCAAGCCCCTACCTCTATTAGGGATGTTCAAAAGTTGACCGGTCGTCTAGCAGCCCTCAGCCGGTTTCTTTCCCGGTCAGCTGAGAGATTCCTGCCCTTCTTCAAAGTCCTGAAGAAGGCCAACACATTTGCATGGGACAAAGACTGCCAGAAGGCATTCGAGGAGCTGAAAGAATACTTAGTGTCAGACATTGTATTGTCAAAACCCGAACCGGGTGAAACTTTGTATCTGTACCTAGGGATTTCCCCAAATGCTGTAAGCTCTGTTTTAATAAGAGATGATGGGGCACAAAAGCTCATTTATTATGTGAGCAAAGCACTAAACGAAGCTGAAAGTAGATATACGGCGATGGAAAAGACTGCATATGCGCTTTTCATCTCCGCAAAAAAGTTAACATCCTACTTCCAAGCGCACCCGGTGGAAGTCTTGACTGATCAACCATTGGGCGCAGTACTGCAAAATTCAACATCCTCAGGGAGGATGGTGAAATGGACAATGATGTTAACTCAATTCAATATTAAGTACTGGCCAAGGTCAGCAATCAAGGGACAGGCCCTTGCAGATTTCCTGGTAGAAATGACCGGTCTAACTCCAGACCTACCGGTCAACAAGCCCACTGAGCAATGGTGGGAGATGGCGGTAGACGGGGCATCTGGTCCTAAAGGGTGCGGGGGTGGTATAGTGTTTACCACCCCGGAAGGGTTCAAGATCTACCATGCACTCATCTTCAACTTCAAACTGACAAACAATGAGGCGGAATATGAAGCTCTGGCTGGAGGGCTCAGACTTGCTCAAGATCTCAAAATCAACCGGGTCAGTATCAAATCTGACTCTAGTCTGATTGTTGGGCAAGTGACCGGTAATATGGAAGCAAGGGAAGGACGAATGGCACAATACAAGGACCTGGTGCTTGCCTTGTAATGGTGGCCATCGATTACTTCACCAAATAGATCGAAGCCGAAGCGTTGGCCAATATCTTCACACAACAATGTAAGAAATTCATTTGGAAGAACATCATCACCCGGTTTGGAGCTCCTATAAATCTCATCACCAACAACGGTCCACAATTCCGGAATCCGAGATTCACCGAATACTTGGAGGGCTTCGGGATTAAACACGATCGTTCTTCGGTGGCATATCCCCAAGGAAATGGCCAAGTAGAAAACGCCAACCGAACGATTGTGGATGGTTTGAAGAAGCGGCTTGGGGAGGCAGGAAACAAGTGGTTGGAAGAGCTTCCCCACATCATATGGGCGTTTCGAGTAACACCCAGGAGGGCTCATGGGGAAACTCAATTTTCCCTAACCTATGGGTGTGAAGAAAGATTACCAATCAAAGCTGAATTCCCAACATTCCAGGAATCAAATTATCAACCCTAGCAAAATGAAGAAGACCATTTAGCCGAATTCAACTTGGTTGAAGAACGAAGGATGGCTGCGGAAGTTAAAATGAATACTTACCAACAAGTCGTGAAGAAATACCATGACAACAAGGTTTGACCGCGATACTTCCAAGTTGGCAATGAATTCCTACGAAGAAGAGAAGCTAGTAGGCTGGGAGATGGAGGAAAGCTGTCAAAGAATTGGGAAGGACCTTACCGGGTGAGAGTTATTATTCGCCCAGGAACCTACCGGTTAGAAACTCTGGATGGTATACCAGTAGAAAGAACTTGGAATTCTCATCATCTCCGTAAATTCTACAAATGATTGTAATACTAGGCAAGGCCTACTTCTATTATCAATCGAATTGATGAAGTCAAATATTCTATCTGGGAGTAGCAAAAATGATAGGTCGAACCTATCCTAGGAGGGCTTCCCGGGTGGATCGAATCCACTTGGATAAGCCAACTGAGACATAGGCCCGGACCTGGCACGCTGGTTACTACACCGGTCTTGCTCAATATAATAGAAAAAATAATAAAACCCGGAAAAGGGGCCCCAGAAGAGGGGTATGCCTGCAAGAGGGCTGGACCTGGAAGAAGGTTCGAACCGTACTTACACGGGCCCATGAGGTTTGACTGGTATCGGGGAATCAGCCAAAACTGTCAAACTAAGTGGGGACTAAAAGATGCCCATTAAAAGAAATAGAAGAGGATCGTCCACCAAGATGCATCCTATTCCGACCGGATCGGATTCCCCCTTCTCAGGGAAGACTTGAACGGAGGGTGAGCTAAGGCCTTCCCGGGATAGTAGAAATCAAAGGGCCATTAAAAGACTTAATCACCCGGAAGAGGGGGCCCTGGAAGAAGGGTGCATTTGAACCTTAGAGAGGGTTCGAAACCATCCGACATGGTTAAATCTCTAGTATCCTTACTGGTTAAGGATACTTCAAAATTTTACAAGTTGCAGGTGCTTCCATCTATAACCTACCGGTGAAAAAAAAAAGATTACCCTGGTTGGGTATTAATACAACAGAACTTCGAAAATTCTTCAAGGCGAAGCAGTTAACCGGTCAGACCGTGAAGTGGGAACCTACCGGTTAAACTGCACTTGATAGCATTCAAGTAGACCACCGAAAGGAAGATATTCAGAAAAAAAAGTTGCAGTTCTACCGGCATAAGTTAGTTAGATTCAAGATTCAAAGAAGTGATTGCATTTTGTGCCGGTTAAAGTGTGTATGCAGACAACCAAAGGGTCAAATGCAGGATATTAAACCAAAACATTCAAAGGGGAAACTATGACCGGGTGGAAAAGTAAACGTGCATTTGAACATTAAAAGTTGAATGTTAAAATGATTACAAAATAGACTGGGCATACCCGGGGAAATTGAGAGTTATTAAAGTTTCACAAATTGAAACAACCGGGTGTAGCCGGGGAGTTTAATCGAGGGGGGATGGGGGAGAAGGCTCTTCCTCAGGGATGGGAGCCAGGCCGTAGGATGCAGCGCTGAGGTCCGGGTCTCTTTTGAGCAATACCTAGTGAGAGGGGATACGGTCCTTCTTTTGACCGCTCTTGAATCCGAAGGATCCAATCGCGGTAATCATCTTCCTACCCTCAGGCTCCCGGTACAAAAGCCTGAAGGACTCCATCGTGGCCTCCGGTGTTGCCGTCATCACCCTGGCAGCATCGGCTTTGTTCTCTTCCACCCAGGCAGCTGCGTGCCCGGGGAAGTTTTCTTCCTTCTCCGCCATCTCCTTCTTGGCTTCGGAGACCTCATCCATCAGCCGGCTATTCTCCTCCTTCAGCTGGGAGATCTCGGCCTTCATTCTCCTGGCCATCCCGGATAGCCGAATAAGTTCATCTGCTTGGCTCTTCAAGATAAGGGCCATCTCTTCTTTTTCCTTCTTCGGCCGGTCAACTTCGAAAGGGGAGCCAATCCCCAACCTGTCCACTGTGAGCGGCCCGATCTCCCCGGCCTACACAAAACATGACACGGGGTTATAATTTATCAAAAAGGGAAGAACACAAATGGCCGGGACAGTGATATGCCTTACCTCTTTCAACCGCAGGCCTAAGTTGAAAAAGGCATCCTCAATGGTTTGGGAGACCGGGTCTGAATCTGCCCTCTACCTCTTCTTGCTGAAGGATGGATGGGTAGTGGCGACCTTCTTGATCCGGCGGCTGGTCTTCTCCTTGTTCTTCCCCTTAGACCGGTCATCTTAGGGCTCATCCTCGTCATGGATTTCCACGGTCTCTGGTCGGACCGTGAAAGTTTTGGCAGTGTCAGCTTGGGAGCAATTGGTCTCTCCCGCTGGCTGATCTTCGGGCATGACGAACTCCTAGAACTCCATGTCTGCAAAAAAACCAGCAAAAACGCTAAGTATAGAAAAAGACACCGGTTAAGAAAAATTACTTACGAAGTGAATCACAAATACCTGGGTGGGAGTTGCCCTTAGCCTCTACAGTGTTGCCCGGGTAGGGTACCCCGCGCCCCGCTGCTTCATGGGCCTGGGAGGTACCCTCACCACCCGGTTGGATTCTCCAGACCCAGCTCCCATAGTGGAATTTCCTCCCGGTGAACGGATCACCGCAAAGGAGAATCTCAAGGCTTTCTTCAAGATCAGGGGAAGATGCCGGTAGGGTATACTCATGGTTTAGAAGATGGTCGTTCCATTTCAGGCTTGCCAAGGGGGTGACGAATGGGGGAAACTCAATAAAAACGAATTTTTCCTTCCATCCCCGGTTACGTTGGGGGACGTCGGAAATAAATTTCCTACCGGTACGGCCTTTGAAGTATACAAAACCTTCACAGCCGGTCCCACCCGGTAGGACTTCAAAACAGAAAAGGAAAAGATGAAGAGAAGGATCTATTTTTAGGTGAGAACATATGTTTACAAAGGAATGGAGATACCGATGCGCGTTAGGAGTTATCTGGCCAGGTAAAATCCTAAACGTGTGGCATACTTCGGTTAGGAGGGGGCGAAGGGGAAAAACAATGCCCCCATCCAAAGAGACAATGTGGAAACCTATCCTATTCTCCCGGTGGCGTTCAACTATGTTGGGCCAATCATGTTCGTACTGAAGGATGTACCCATCCGGGAGCCTTCTACGAACCTTGTTAAGGGCAATTTTGGATACATGGGAGGAAATGTCAAGAACGTAATATGTGGGGAGTGGAAAGTAACCGGCAGTGCGAAGCCGCTCTTCCCACTCCTCCCAGGACTCAGTGTCAGGGTCATAGGGACCCGGTTCGTTATCAACTGGTTCGTCCCTCTCCACGAAAACTTGACCGGGCACCTGGTTTACTGGCTCCGGCTCGGGGACAGACGGGCTGGGAACCTGACCGGGTACGGAATCCGAGGAATAGTACCCGGTCGAAGAAGAGGAGGTAGAATCCTCAGATGAGGAGTCATCTGAGGACGAGATCCTATGACTACTATAGGAAGACATGACCGGGAAAGTAATTAAAGAAAAGGAGGGAGACTTACTTGACTTAGAGGGCTAGGAAGCGAAAGAAGGGAACTCGACCGGTGAAAGCTTTGGAATCCAAAGTGCGAAAAGTGAGAAGTAAAGAGGGTTGAAGGTCTTTATATAGGAGGAGGGAAGCCGAAATAAGCGCAATGATGACACACTGGCACGCGAAACGACGGGTGGACAGCTAACCATTGTAGTGGCAAGCGTCCAACACGTGTCGGAATCCAGAGTTTTTGAAATTCAAATTTTGAAAATATACGGCGGGAAGAGCCAAAAATTCAAAATTGGCGTCCTGTTTTAGATTTCTTACTTCCCGCTCATGACAAATTGCATGACCACGAAGTGGAGGGCTTATTGATGGGTGTATTCCACCCAGGACCGGTCAAAGAGGGAGTCTAAATATTTGACCGGTCAAGTGGATTATTTTTTGGAAGGGAGACCCAAATCGTTAGTAAAAGGATGCTCGTTTGACCAAAAAGTTGACCGGTATACTTCGGATAGTATACCGGTCAAACTACTTCATCACCTCGTTCATTCCCTAATTTCGATAAACTTATCCCTCAGAAGTTACCCGGTGTAATTTCTAGGGTTGGGGGGTGTCGGCAGAGAAGAGTCCAAAGGAGTTTGGACCGTAGCGACCAAGATCAGTGGAGAATTGCTGGAGATACTCGAACAAAGGAATCCATCCAAGGTGTTGCATGACAAAGGGAGTAAGCTTCCTCACTAGGCGACAAGGCAGCTAAAGGACGAAGGCCATTACCTCTCACCATCCGAGAACGTGCCTTCACGTGGGTGCACGAAGTCTTGTCCCCTTCAAACTTAGTATAAATACTGCTGTAATCCTCAGAAAGAGGGATCGGAATTCATTCCCTCTAAACCCCCTTGTAAAAGCACTCGTGCATTCTCTGTTATAATATTAATTGGGCTACAGGTGTTTCCACCTAATGTCCTCCCAGTCATATTTGTGTGTTTTTACCTTTTTACTTCCCGAATCAAGTAAACAATCCTAGACCCGGTCTAGAATTGTTTACCCGGTTAGGTAATTTACACCATCAAAGGCTATCTAGAAGACCTCTAAGATAGACCACAAATCAGAATGGGCCTTGCGGGTACAAACATATATATTCGATGGCCTTGGGTAAAAACCTACATACGGGATCCACAAACCAAATTAGAGGCACTCGTTTGGGGAAAGCACCCAACCCGACAGTTAGTAATGTATTGTTTGGTTTTATGGATTTGTACCTTAAGCGAAGGATAGTTTAAGAGTTGGTAAAATCAATCAAAAAATATGTACCTTAAATTAATGACCTAGCTTTAAAGTTGGTTAGAAGTACCTTAAACTCAAATTACTTTAAGAGTTGGTAAACATAAAAAAGATTGGCCTTAGACTAAGCATAGCTTAAGGATATGGTTGAAAATTGAATATGAATGTTGAATGTTGAGATTTTGAATATCGAAATGACTTAAAATAAAATATTGACAATATAACGAATGAATCATATGTTGTGTGCATGATATCAAATGGTTGATTATGAATTGAGATTCAATTGATGTTGATGTTCGATGCTTTAGATATGTTTACTCAGCTTCACCGCTGAGTATGTAGTATATTTTATTTGCTACACGCAGGCAGGCAGGCAGAATGAGTGATTGGCATAATCTTGGCAGCGGAAGGGGTGAGACAGTCGTGGTGGAATATATGATTCAATTGCTAATTGTGTTGTTATGAGACATGGTTTAAATTTGCTTCCGCATTACTCCCTCCGTCCATAAATAAACTTCCCACTTACCTTTTTCGTCCGTCCACAAATAAACTTCCCATTTCTTTTTTTTGGAAACTTTTTTACACTAAAAAGACTTATTTACCCCCAACCATCAACCTTTTTTTCTTTCTTACTCTTCTCTCCATCCACAATCACTGACCGGCCATCCATATTCTTCTCTCCTTTTCTTCTCTTTTTCCATTTCTTCTTTTCCGAGTTTCCCTTTTGATTCACCCACTCCCCCTTCACTTTTCTTCGTTTTTCTCTCTTCTTCTTCTTCCTTCTTTTCTCTTCTCTTCTTCGTTCTTTTCTTCTTCTTTCTTTTCTTCTCCACCATCTTCCTTTATTTATCCCCCCTTCAGAATTTGTCCCGTCACCTAGTGATTGGGAGCAGCGGAGCAGCGAGGCAGTGGTCGGAGTTGACGCGGCGTTCAGATTTGCTTCTCTTCCGACATAGCCGCCATCAATTCCATAGATCTACAAAGCCTCCGTTACTCCTACCCTCACTTCTTGCCGTGAAAACCTCAAATGAAAGAGATTCATCCTCTTTCGGGTTGTCTTCAACAAGAAGATACAAAACAGATCTAGAATAGATCTACGAGGATGGGGGTTACAGAATGGATGACGGAAACTGGTCGAAGGAAGATCCCCCCGTGGCCGCATTCTTGGTGGCAGTAGCACCATAAATATCGAATTCCACAGCCGGGCGGACTGGGAGTTCAATCTCCGGTCAAGAATCTTCCGGTCAAGAATCGATTGGGACATGTGGGGAACCAGTCTTGCGAATGGGTGGAGAGGGTGCAGGGGTATAATAGGAAAGTCAAAGCAATTTTTATCACACATTAATATGCGTGCCCGGTCAAACTGGGAAGTTTAATTTTGGACGGAGGGAGAATTATTAAACACTCTGTATTTTGCTACAGTTATGTATTGAATATTATTTTATGATGAATAAAGATGTTGAAATGTTTTAAATTTTTACGATTACCAAGTTAATACTTTAGTCCAAAAGAGACTGCAGACCTGGACGGATTAGGGTGTTACAATTTGGTATTGAGGCAAATGGTTTTAAAACTGATATTCGGATCAAAATTTTGTTTTAATATATATATATATATATATATATATATATATATATATATATATATATATATATATATTCTGGTTCTGTTGAAAATGCAATTTTATAAAAGAAATAAGAATGAATCTGGTGCTTTAGATTGTGAGATCTAAGAGTCAGGATTGCATCAAAATTAGGTGCACCAAAATGGTTTGAAAATGCGTCATGTCGAAATGCAAAAAAATCCTTTGAAACTGCACTATCTCAAAATCTGAGTGCAGGATGCAATGTGAGCCGCACAATGAATCAGATCCAAAGGCTAGATTTTATTCTTATTTCTTTCACCAAGGTGCATTCTTACATGAACCGACCCTTATATATATATATATATATATATATATATATATATATATATATATATATATATATATATATATATATATATATATATATATATATAATTTAAAGGATTTTATTCAAAAAAAAGGAAAAGTACATAAAGTGGGGGTGGCCAACCCCTACAAAGGGCCAAAGCAAAAAAGAAAGTGCAAAAAAAAGGAAAAGTTAAAAAGGATCACAACAAAGGGAAGAAGACGTTCACGTGTGATATATATATATATATATATATATATATATATATATATATATATATATATATATATATATATATATATATATGTATGTATGTGTCTATATATATATATATATATATATATATATATATATATATATATATATATATATATATATATATATATATATATATATATATATATATATATATATATATATATATATATATGGTTTTTTGTACAAGGAGTTGTGGAGTTGGTATATGGTATATCCGGATGTACATAGAAATAAGTACATCCAGGTAGTACTCATTCTCGTGCAAATATAAATATTTATTTCGAAATACGTAGTATTCATTCTGGCAAAGGTAGTACTCATTTTAAAATAAAGAAGTACTCATTTTTACATATTTGTCTAATATAATTATAATAAATAGTAGTGTTAATTCTTAAAAAAACAATACTCATTCTCAAATAAGGAAATGTTAATTCTGAAATATAGTATTGTTCAATTTTTTTCACAATTAAAAAGTTTAGTACCATCATCAACTTCTTTTTCTATTCGATTCGTTCCTACTCATTTATATACTTTCTAAGCATGGAGAATTTAAAACTTAGGTTTATTCATATTTATATTGAATAAGAATATGATAATTCTCATAAGTGCTGGTACTCATTAAATCTAATGGTACTCATTGTCATGTATAATAGTTCTCATATATATATATTCCACGCGCTAACTCTACCTTCCAGTTCATTTGCTTGACTTTTGTCATCCCTGCACCACAAACACTCCCTCGCCGTCAATCATTGGCAGCGACCAACGGCGGAAACCTAAATATTTTTTCTTTCGTTTTTATTTCCCGCGTGTCGATGAGTGAGAAGGCTCAAACAGAACACCCATCGGATTCGGAGTCTCGACCGCCCACTGAAGCACAGACGGAGGCGCCTGCGCCAAATGCCGATTGTGGACTTCGATCGGATTCGGAAACGGCCATTGTTGCTAATTGTCCGCTTGATATTCATCGAAATCCATCAAACCCTTCTAAAATCCCTATTCGGCCAGGGAAAATCCGAAAACTATCGGCTACGACCTCTGTCGAGTTTGCTGATCAGAGTCGCTCAGAAACTACCGCCGACCCCTCTTCTCCTTCTGCTACCAAAGCGACCATTCCGGTAACTTCTTTTGTGTCGACATCAGGTGCTTCCACTACTCTCATTTCTCCGTCCTCCAGAAATCGTAGGAAAGCTCTTACGCAGATATCTAGGGTTTTGTCCCAAATTGTCAAGCCCTTGTCAGCTGATGGAGAAATTGAGCTTGCCCTTCGCCACCTCCGAGCTTCAGACCCTCTCCTTGTGTCTCTGATGGACACCCTCCCTCCTCCAACATTTGAAACCCGTCACCCACCTTTCCTAGCTCTGGCAAAGAGTATTCTTTACCAACAACTTGCATATAAGGCTGGTACGTCCATATACACACGATTCATCTCTCTCTGCGGAGGGGAGATAGCTGTTAATCCTGACACAGTCCTTGCTCTCTCAGCTCAACAGCTCAAGCAAATTGGAGTCTCGGGCCGAAAAGCAAGCTACCTGTATGACCTTGCAAACAAGTACAAGTCTGGGATTTTGTCTGATGACACTGTCGTTAAGATGGATGATCGTTCGTTATTCACAATGCTATCAATGGTCAAGGGCATTGGCTCTTGGTCGGTTCACATGTTCATGATCTTTTCACTGCACAGACCAGATGTTTTGCCTGTAAGCGACTTGGGGGTAAGAAAGGGGGTACAACTGCTGCATGGGTTAGAGGATTTGCCGAGGCCATCTCAGATGGAGCAGTTGTGTGTGAAATGGAAACCCTATAGGTCAGTGGGAGCATGGTACATGTGGCGGTTTGTAGAAGGAAAAGGGACGCCAGCCTCTGCAGCAGCAGCATTAGATGGTAGTACTGTGCAGCCATTGCATCAAATTGATCACATGGAGGATGCACAACAGCAACACCAATTGCAATTATTGGAGCCCATTAATGGCATGACAAATCTTGGGTATTCTTCTTCTTGCTATTATTAGCGTACGAGTTATATGTTAAATTTGTATTTTGGAGTATCATTTATGTTCATTTATATTAGGGTATCAATGCACTAACCAGTTTCAACTACTGTGGCAGTGACAGGCTTATATTAATTCATTGCTCTTTGCGACAAATTAATACTCCCCCGTCCCAAATTAAATTGCCTGTTTACAATTCCCTGGGCCAAACTTTATTCACTTTCTTTCCTTGTTTTTGTTAGTTATTTGATAAAATAATATAATCATGTCTCCACTAGTTTTGTAGATCTTATGATGTACGAGTAGTTTTTAAACATGTAATTTTTATTTTTTAATTCTACATCATTTTTCATATAAAATGAATTGAAAATAACTTCACTCAAACATCGTAAACTGAAATAAACGCTTTAAATTGGGACGGATGGAGTATTATACATTACATTACAACAACAACATTACCTAGTGCCTCAAAGTCTCCCGCCCATTGCAGGGAAAGGGGGGTCGGGTGTATGCAGCGTCACCCATATGTTTATATCACAGAGTGGTTGTTTCCGGTTGACCCATGATGAGCGCTGAGAGTTGCATTGACTAATTGCTATTTCACTATTGAGAGAAGCGCATATAGTTTAAAGAGCTATTTTGCTTTATTCCATCATACCCCAAAGCCAAAAAATAGTGAATCTTTGGCTCCATTGGAGATGATGGAAAATTTTTTCTTTACATTAGTAGTTAGTAAAGACCACTCTGAAGCTCCAGCGCATTGTGGATCTATAGGCCATAATAAATGTATTATGGAAATATAGTTATTGATCCAAATCATTAAAAATTTGGATATCCGCATCCTTCTTTTTGGTTTGCAAATGTCGAATGACTCAGAGCTTTCAAAATCATACTCCCTCCATCCCAAATTAATCTTCCTAGTTACCTACTATTCACATAGTCAAACTAACTCCACTTTCTTTATATATTTTCATCGATCATTTGATAAAATAAAATATTTTGTCACCACTTGTTTTGTAAAACTTTTGATGTTGTTTTTTAATATATAATTTTTACTTTTTAATTCTACACTAGTTTTTACTTATATTGATTTTGAAAATAACTTCATTCCACCATCCTAAACTGCAAATGAAGATTTATTTGGGATGGGAGTACTTTAAAAGGCAAAGTAGTCTTCTATATATATTTCACATAAATGATAAATTACAACAGTTACTTGGAATGGGAGTAGATTTTAGCCAATTCCATTTTTGGAGTAGGCTCTCTTTTGTGTTTATTTATTGTTGATAAGTAACTATGTTCATTTATATTAAGGCGTCACTGCACTATCTAGTTGCCACTGCAATTTGAATCTCCTATCAATGTTGAAATACTGTGGCAGTGAGAGGCTTATATTAACTTGATGACCTTCGTAACAAAATAATATTTTTTCTTACATTAGTACTTAGTAAAGACTACTTGAAAGCTATTACCACACGTGGATCTCTAGGTCAAAATAGTATAGTATGGTATAATGGTAATATGAATTTGGATAATATTCCCCTTTTTTAGTTTGCAAATGTTGAATAACTCAGATCTTTGAAATTGATATATTAGTTGGCTCTGAGAATTTATGGTCACATTCAAATTAGAATTAGTCTATAATATTTCTATTTCACATAAATAAATGATACCAGAAATAAATTATAACCGATATCTTTTGAGTAAGCTGATAATATTATTATGGAATTGTGTTTAGGTCATCATTTTAAGATTAGGAGGCCCAGGCACCGGTGTAATTGCGTGTTTTTATTGTAACTACCACTTTTCATGTCTAATAAATGAAATTATATCAAATTATCAATAATACTGCCAATATTTAGGTTATACTAATGGATTCCATGTCTGCTTTTATTATATTCATCAGCATTACATGCTTAGATGTGTTTCCTAAGATGCAACTCATGTCCTGATAGTAGCCCTTCTATTTAGCTTACTACAATGCAGTTCACAAGCAGATGTACTGTGTGTGATATCTGACTTTTAAGATCAACGAGATTCATAGATATGATATACTGACAGTATCATGCCCGACAAGCAATCAGAGGAGCATTTTTATGCCCGTGCAAGACTTGATTAATAGACGTTGCATTCTTTCTGAAATCAGGACGCATAAATACTGCTAGCTGCTTGTCAAGCAGCTGATTAGGGCTTAACAATTAAACAGTGTGGGAAGGGGGAAGCAGAGTATGGGTTTGTAAACATGGAAACCAAGCATATGATACTTGCATTACTCATGATCGTAAAATGCTATGCATTTAACAAACACCCCCTCCGCCTCAAAAAGATGTAATTTTTTCTTTTAGAGCTTTATGTGGTTCACAACTTTTCTCTCTTTTGCATAAATTATTTCAAGCACGCAGTTTTTCACTTTAATAAAAAGTGTGTCTAATCAAACTAGGCCTATATTTTTGGGATGGAGGAAGCACTATGAGTGGGAAGACCTTAACAACAACAACAACAACAACAACAACCCAGGTAAATCCCACAAAAGTAGGGTCTGGGGAGGGTGTGTGTACGCAGACCTTGCCCCTACTCGAAAGTAGAGAGGCTGTTTCCAAAGAGACCCCCGGCTCAACGTCGAAAGTTGCATTGCTTGACTAACTGCTACTTCATTAATTAAAGAAGCGCAAACAGTTTAGAGATCCATTTTGATCCATTTTTATATATATCATAACATAAGAACCAGGATCCTGGGAGCACAACTCTTTGAAAGCAGCCCGAGAGCCAAATAATAGTGGAGAGAAACTTAGGAGCTATTTGGCTTCAAATCAAAAAGTTGATTTTGCAGTTTCTCATTCCAGAGTTAAATGTGTGTTGCATTTGTTTTAGATTTTGAAAAGAACTAGTTGCTTCATTCTGCTTTCTACTTTCTACTTTCTAGGACGTATTTTCAGAAATAATTAACTACTTGATTCTCTAGAATCAGCTAATTATTAAACAGCCGGTCCAAAAAGAGAAAGGTTGCCAAATGACCCCTTAGAATCAATAGAGCAAGTTATATGCCATAAAGAGGACGGGGAAAATAGTTGAAAATGCCAAAATCAGTCAAAAAAGTGAGAAATTGAGGCTTAGAGACTCGGAGTTTAGGTCAAAGGGATCTTTTAAAAAAAGTAACTGTCACAGAGCCAACCTATTATCCTGTTTTCATAGCCTGCATCATTAACTTTTAAAGATCATGCAACATTACTATGTGATGTTGATCTTTTTTTTGGAAACTGCGGTTTTGATTTTATTGTTGTTAGTTTTGCCTTGAACCAAACTGTTAAGGCATGGATTGATTGAATGATCGTGTGATCTTATATTTCAAAATGTAATTTTGGCCATCTAGTGACATGTTCAAGGTAATTTAATTATCAAGGGGTCAAACTACTTATGTTGTACTCCATATTGTATATCATGTCGTCAATCTTCTGGCTAGAATCTAAAAGACATACGATAGGATTTAGGCAAAGGCAAGATCTGTAAAAAGTTCAAAAAGAGGAGAAATTTTGATGCAGCTCCTCTCACTGGATATTTCTTGCTGCGCATCCAGCATTTGAATAAATTCTCCCTCCAGTTCAATATATATTTTATGAGTGTTCATTACAGTATAATTTGGGGGTATTACAGTGGTGTATGGAGAAACTTTTTAAACCGGGGCGGTAGTTGAATCTATTGTGCATCTAACACTACACTGGTTGGGCTTGTCGTTACACTTGGCTTAGAGTGTCTCTTCAAATGTTTATCCATAACCCACACCGTTTATACTTTTTAGTTTAGGTTTTTTCAGAGATACTAATGTGTTATGAGCGTGGTTGGCAGAAAAGACCATACCTTGTTTGATTTTTCGTTCTATAATCCTGATTGCTTCTGTTTCAGGTCTTGCATATGGGGCCAGTGAATAGAGGGATGTGACTGCTCAGCAGTTTTCAATATGATTGTAAAAATTTTGGAGGGACTCCACGCTGCTTGTGGGCATAATGAATCCTACTGCAAATAAGCTGTTCTGGACAAGGCTTTTCTGTTCTTAGTTGTGTGTTCTTAGAAACCATGAAAATATACTCTCTGTGTTGTATGCTATTCAATCATAGTTAGGGTCAGATATGTTTGGTACAGTAATGAGGAAGTATATGCTGGAAATGGCTAATAAAGCTTCTCCCCAATTTGTTACTTCTTGAGTGCGACTTTAAATTTGTAAAAGCTGGACCATTGCAGTCAACATCTTCATCTTTTAATGTGTATTCAAATGGTTCCACTAGTTGCTTCTGAATTCTCGAAGACACACAGACTTGATAGGACGACAGGGCTGATCTTCGGGCCCGATTGTGCCGCTATATTATGAGAATTTTCTAGGCTCGAGCTAGCCTTGCCGGAATAGCGGGCATGGCAATTGAAGTTCGAGTATGCAATGCATGGGCACACACTTGCTTCAGGCTAGCATGGCTCCACCCCTATTCAAAAAGAGAGCTGGCAGCGGTGGACAGAGGATCCCATGCGTATATAGTTATATTCAATGTATGTTAGTGTGATCAATATCAATGTGCGATCTACAATAATAAGAACATCTTTGTTTGATGAAATGTACGGAGTACTTAAAATTTTCACTTTTTTTTTGTCCTAAAAAAAACTTATCTTTGTTTGAATAATACGGAGTACTATGTAATGCTGTACCCCTTACCAATGTATTTGTCTCAATTGACTCTTGTGGTCATAATGGACAAAGCCTGATCATCAATTAAATAAAAACTGCATTATATGGTCCGTTTGGAAAGGGAGAAAATGACTTCTGGACGAAGGAAAATGAGGTGTGGTCAAATGGAAAATATGCCCCTACAAACAGAATTAGACTTCCGCTATTTTTTTCCGGAAGACAATTTCCAGAATATGCGTCCGTCTCCTCCCCAACATTCACTCTGCATCTGGTTCCGAAAAAAAACATGGCCGTCTCCTCGCCTTACCCCTTCTGCTCTGCTTCTAGTTTCGATCATCACAGCAGGGAGCACATCACGCCTTCTACTTTGTTTCTGGTTCCTTCCGTCCCCATCACCACTGGTCATCATCACAACAAGGAGCACATCCGTAAGGTACCAAATCTGTCGGCATCATCGCACAGAAGATTCCCAAGGTGCCAAGTTTTCTTTCATTTTGAATCCTAATCGTGGGGGTGTAGCCAAACATCAGAAATAAAGAAAATGACTTCCGGAAAATAACTCATTTTCCAGAAATCAATTTCCTCATTTTCCACCTTTCCAAACGGACCCTAATGCAAAAATGATTTAGTTATATTTATGATTTAAAATATTTTCAAAATAAAATTCTACTATATACAATGCTAAGATGCTTTTCTAAACAGTGTTCCCGCCCAACATAATGGGTTGGGTCACTGCTCAATGGGCTGCTTTGTATGGGCCGATTATGGGTAAGTGTGTAGATAGGACTATACACCATGGAGCCTCACACCAAACTTTAATGTAATGTCCTTTATGTCCAATCAACATTTATTAAACAGATATCACTTTTGAAAGTTAGGTGACTGATGGACAATTAGACATAATGGGCCGACAACTTTTTAGTTAGCATCATTTAAATACAAACCACTTCAAAGTGAAGATTTGCAAATCTTTCGAGCCCAGTGCCTACAAGCTGCCTACTTCTAGCCGTGTAAACAATGAAATGGGAGCTGGCAACAACTAAATCAAATCAGGGTACAACCCACACAATAAATGTGATACATTTATTACAAAGCTCAGTATAAATAGATTAAAATTTACATTTTCAACATCCATAATCCAGCCATAAGTAGTCTCCTTCCAACTTCAAGGTTTGCAACTTTATCTTCTATCCATTATTAAATGTTCTTTCTCCTAGCAATGATTCTCTGATTTTTTTGCTATGTGATTGTAGGAATAATACACATAGATCGAACTCCAGAAATTCAAGCCAAGTGGATAATGGTTAAAGGCTTACAGTTAAAGATACAAACAATACAGGTACAATACAGTTTAAGATACAAAAGTGTATTTCACTTTTGAAGAAATTAAATACAAAGTCAAGGATTAAAAAAATTACACAAATGTGCATCTGCATTAATCACTTCAATAAACTACAGAGTACATAACTGGGTATTTTCTATACGCTTATCAAATTTGAAAGACATTTTAAAAAACTATGAATGGTGCATTGTTCATTGTTCAATGCATTAGAAATTAGAAATATGATACTCCATACCTTTTTTTTAAACTGATGAAGGGCATGTTCTCTGAAAAACAATTTTAAATATTTATGATGATTTTAGATTTCAAAGCTCAAATAAAATATGATACTTCGTATTGTTTATATTTGCACTAGCTATAGGGAGAGAGGTTGTAAGAAAGTTGAGGCAATAACAATGAAGTCATTAAAACTTAAAAGAGTAAATTTCATAAAAGGTCCCTAGTTATAATTGGTTTTTACATATTTAGTCCCTACATACTAAATATCAATAATTTAGTCCCCAATTAATATATATTCTTTTCCACGAAAGGTCCTTTGTTAACATTTCGTTAAGAACGTGAATAAAATTGTAAATTCACACTCTTTTCTCTCCTCAATTAAGCTTCATCCGTCCCCTTGCAATCCTTTCTCAAATTCATCGCTGAGTTTGAAGCTTTGAATCCAAAACCGAAATCATCACTCTTCTCTCAATGTAATATTTAAGTGGAGTTTTAGTTTTGGAAGAAAGGGAGGGAATATGAGATGAATAACTACCTAGTCTTTAATTAGCCTCCAAACATTCAGAGATAAAGAAACAGTAGAAGAGAGATGATTGATCCTCAAAATTCGACAAAAGATACAACGAATTCTCAAATTCATACTGTAATTAGTAGTCGGCACAGGTCTCACACTTACGATTTGAATGCCAACTACCAACACATCACAAATGTCGAGGATTTAGAATATAATAGGAACAAAAAACGGCCCTAAAATATTTAAACCTCTGATTCTCGCGAAGGTAAAATCAGTGGGGCTTGAAGACAAGCCAGAACCTTACCTTCATTCATTGAACGCATAAATTGCTTAAATTACACAAGATGGCATAAAAAAATATGCTTAATCATTCACACAAATGTGATAGGTGAAAGCATCCTGAAAATAAGAAACATAGGGAGGACCAGCACATATTATAAATGGACTCTACTGTAACATCAAATTAACATTAAATAGAGTCTTCAGATGATAGAAACCTAGCATTTCTACAGAGGCATAACTTGACCCAGCCCCAAAGCAATAACAAAGGATTCTAATTCATATACTTCACATGACATTAATCCTTATCTGCTTTCAGCTCTTCTTTGATCTCATCGTTTCCCTCATCCTAAAAAAACCATGTTCATAGAGACAAACAATCACACACAAAAACTCTTAGTAAGAAATGCGGGTACAACGTTATTACCAAAGAGCTGAAGATATACCTGCATGTCTGAAGTCCACAAAGTGAGGTTATCACGAAGAAGCTGCATAATCAGAGTGCTATCCTTATATGACTCCTCTCCTAGTGTATCTAGCTCTGCTATTGCCTCATCGAAAGCCTGTGGTTATTCGTTTTATCATTCAAAAAGCTAATAATTTCCTGATTAACTGAGTAAACTAAAATGGCAAATCACTTCATAACACTAGAATTTAAATAAAGATGATGAAATTAATAACTCGCACAAATATTTGCGGCAGATCCGATACAACAACAACATTAGCCTAGTGCCTCAAAGGCTCCCGCCCATTGCGGGGTAAGGGTGGGTCACAAGCAGGGGCGGACCCACATTGGGTCACACGGGTCAAGCAACCCCACGGAAATTTTATATATATATATATATATATATATATATATATATATATATATATATATATATGGACAACGAATTGTGAAACTCATTTGAAACGAATGGTCGTACCTTGAAGAGGAATCTCTGTACATACGAATTGACAATGGTACTGGTCATAAATTTGGAGAGTTTGCTTTTATATATATATATATATATATATATATATATATATATATATATATATATATATATATATATATATATATATATATATATATATATATATATATATATATATATATATATAATATATATATATATATATATATATATATATATATATATATATATATATATATATATATATATATATATATATATATATATAATATATATATATATATATATATATATATATATATATATATATATATATATATATATATATAGACACACACACACACATCCTGCACTCAAATTTTGAGATAATGCATTTTCAAAGGATTTAGGTGCATTTCGACATGATGCATTTTCAAACCATTTTGGTGCACCTAATTTTGATGCAATCCTGACCCTTAGATCTCACAATCGAAAGCACCAGATTCATTCTCATTTCTCTCCTAAGATCGCATTCTCACGAAAAAATCTATATATATATATATATATATATATATATATATATATATATATATATATATATATAATTTTTTTAGTATATACCTAGATTTAGTATATATTCTACAAAATGCTACAAGTTTCAACTTGCATGCGCTGAAGGAGTGGAAAGCTCCGTGGTTTGCATTTGGGTCGGCGGTCTTGGGTTTAAATCCAGCTGTAGGATGACTATATATTATTTTTTGGAAGATGATATTTAAAACAATGTCGTTTTTTTTCTTTCTTTTTTCGGTTTTCTCTTAAACCTAAAGTTTGACCCATCCCACTTCCCAGACGATTAGACAAAATCGGAAGACCCATCCTCTCGCTGACGATTGACCCATCCTCTTGCTGGCGGCCGACTACAAAGTACAAACCTCCGCCGGACCGCCGATTGGAAGTTGGAACCGACGAGGACCCCCAATTACTCGAACAAATCTTCATCTTCCATTGCTACTTTGCCAGGTTTTTTCTCTTGCATAATTGAATCTAATCATCTAAATTGGATATTTCTTTTTTTATTTATAAATTGTGAAAATTTTAATTTATTGTAGCAAAAACGGGCACTCGAAGGCGGAATAATCTAGTACTCCATCCGTACTCTTTGCTTCTTCTCACTTTCTTCTTTGAGCTGTCCGTTTTTGTTCTTCTCACTTGCCTAATTTCGCACACAAATATAATAAAATCCCTATTTTCCCCTTACTAAAACAACCTAATTACTACTCCTATTTACTACCCTCAACTTCCTAGCCCCCCGCCTCCCCCCTAGAGAGGTTGTTTCCAAAAGACCTCAGCTCAAATATCACAAATAGCTAATAAGTCTATTATATGCATGTGTTTCAATATCTTTTAATATACTTATTAACTTGGATTTTAATATTAATTAGAGCTTAATTGTGTATTATTCCTCAAATAGTTAACTTTAGATTGATTTGTTATGATTGAATGATTGATTGATTTTAAGGTCCAACTTGTAGTTAAAGGTTTGAATTCCAAGATAGCTTGAAAACTATTGGGCCAATCTCTGATTTCTAAAAGATCATTTAATGTGGGAGTCTACCGTAGAACCGGGTGTACATGCACACCCGATAAATTCTTCAATTTGATTTGTTATGATTGATTGATTTTTTAAGGTCCAACTTGTAGTTAAAGGTTTGAATTCCAAGAAAGCTTGAAAACTATTGGGCCAATCTCTGATTTCTAAAAGATCATTTAATGTGAGAGTCTACCGCAGAACCGGGTGTACATGCACACCCGATAAATTCTTCAATGCATATGTGCTTCCTTGCTTCTCATCTCCGGTGTGATGTGAACAAAATAACCTGATGTAATTGTACACTAGAATATTTCCATTTAATGTTGATTTTTGCACCCAGGCTATTCGGCTATTCTTTCCTCGATGGCGTTCATCGGAATATACGTGACCGGACCCGCAGCTGCAACCCGACTCACCACCAACGACGAAATGCAATCAGCCTAGACCAGACACCAGCGCTGCCAAATCTGGTGACAAACAGAGGCAACGCGGCTGCCTGAATCAGCAGTGACGACCGGTGTCCCTTCCACTGCTCTGGCGACGAATCAGCAGCTTGAATCCCCGACAAAGTCGTAAGTTTTGATGCGGGAAATTTCCGGCGACCTTGTCCGGACACAGAGATCAGACGCAGAAACTCATGGCCAAGCATAGAAGCAAATTCTAGATTTGATTTAGGGCCTGAAAGGACCTTTTTACCCCTGGTTCTTTTCTTTGCTTATTTTCATAGTTATACCCTTATTGGCTATTCACTCCCACTTTCTATAATCATATAAATACTCCCCTAGCTCCAAATTGTCAAGGTAGCTCCCCCATTTCTTCTTTTAACATTTTAGACTAGGGTTTATCTCAAGCTTTTTCTTCTTCTTCCCATTTTATTTTGGCCTTTTGGGAGCTCCAACCTTTAGATTTTACTCTTTACAATTATTTACTTCTTTCTTAGTTTTTGTTCTATCCGATTGCTTCTCATCTTTGCTTTTATATTTAGTTTGCTACTCTCTTATCTTTTTTCGCATCCTTAACATTTTAGCATGTTAGGGTAGATTTTCTAGATTAGGTAGGTGATGTGACATGTGTTAATTGTCATTGGATTGTTGTGGATTTTGTGATCTTGATCTACGTTGCTTTTGGAGATTGTGCTTATTTAGGATTGTATGTTGTTGTTGGCCACGATGGCATGCTTGCATTTAGAAATGAGTTCTAAATCACTGAGGAATCAGGATTTAGACCTCAAGCCGTGTGTCTCTACCCTCAAGTCTTACTATGGAAGTGGAGGATACTTGAGGAGATCGTTTGATATGTTTGTAGTTCCCTTGAGACGAGGACCATAGAAGTGTACTCTTATCTAGAGGATTTTTTCTTGATTTCCACGGAAGTGAGATATGGGGTGATTTGCTCGCCTCCTTGTTAATTTCACATTTTCCTCTATTCCTTTGGCAATTGCATTGTTAGCATGAAATCCATAACCTAGGCTTGCTTCACTTCTAGTTCCTGCATTCTATTTTTAGTTTTGTTCACTGGATTAGTCTAGTTGATTTCACTTGCATTTCATTCTCTTCTCTTTCATTAGGCCTTGATTCACATGTTGCAATTTGATATTGGTGTTTAATTACACTTTGCACTTAATTTCTAACCAATCACACTATCCCTGAGGACACGACATCCGTACTTCACCACCATTCTCACTCATACTTATATTTTTCCCATTTGTATTTCATTCACTTCATCTTTTGATTCGAGGTTTTCAGTGTCAAACGATGCACCAGAAATTTCCCACATCAATAGCAAAAGAACACAAAACACATAAATCTAGGAAAACACATAGCATATAAAAGCAAAGAACAAACTAAAAACAGAAGAAAGACACAACAAGCATAAAAAAGCACACAACAATAAGAAAGAAAACTATCACCAAACAAAAAACGCCTACCCAGCTACCCCAATCCTAACTCTCAAAATATTCCTATTTAAGAATATACCCTCAGTAAATGCTAGAAGTCCTAGGTCCTTCGTAGACCTGATCACGGGCCTAGGTGCCCGACCTACCCACAAAAGCTCAGGCTTGGACTTGATATTTTAAGCTACGAGCCGGGCTCGGGCTTTATGAACGGCGGCCCGTGTACTTTAGGGTCGAGCTCGAGTTTTATGCTTTAGCCCATGGTCCGGTCCGACCTGATTCGAATGAATATTAATATTTATTATTGCTAGAATTATCATAAAACAATAATAGCAATAACATTATTATTATTATTACTATTATTATTATTATTATTATTAACAACAATACTGTTTCAAAGCATTATAAACACACATACGCACTTCAGGGAGAAAACGAGGGAAGTAGAAGTAAATTTAATAAAATGAATATATCTTTATTACTATGTATTATTTACCTTGTATCAACATTGATAATGATATTCAAATAAATAATAGAAACATTATCCTTTCAAAAAAAACATTATCAAACAAAACATATTTTATATACTAGTCATTTTTTGATATACTCATTATAGTTGTTATATCAAACATCTAACACATTACTTCATTCTATAAAAATAGTTTTCAATTATTTAGAAGTTGTTGCCCATGCAACCAGAAGCCCTCGGGCTCGGGCCGTGAAAATTGTCGCAATGTGGCATCTAGGCTCGGTCCGCACTTTGATCTGGTCTAATCCTTGATAAATGCTAATCACCTCCTAAGTCCTAGTTGTGCCAAGTCACCTCCTTCCAAGTCCTAGGTCCTACCAACCCAACGAACTATTGTATTTGTAACATTATATTCGATGTAAGAATCATCATTATAGTATTATGACCTTTAATCATTCCCGTGCATTGGTGTTGTACTAGTTTAACTTCAAATTTTCAAACGAAAGAATTAGATCACCTGTTTGGCTAGATTGCAAGCACGATCAGGTGAATTCAAGATCTCGTAGTAGAACACAGAGAAGTTGAGAGCAAGACCAAGACGAATCGGATGGGTAGGAGCCAATTCTGCAATAGCGATTTCCTGAAAGAAATAAAGACTTTCAGTTGAGAATTATAATTTCAATTTCACGTTTCATATATCAAAATGTGTGACTGTAAGATTCAATAGTAGCGTTTGCAAAACTTATACTAGTACATTTAATTGAAGGGGTTAGATAAAATAAAAAAAGTTCGTCCTAACCCTAACGCTAGCAAAAACAAACCTGAGCAGATTTGTAAGCGGAGAGAGTGTTCTCAGCCGCCTCTTTCCTATCGGATCCGGTCTTGAATTCAGCCAAGTATCGGTGATAATCACCCTTCATCTTCAGATAGAATACCTTGGAATCGCCGGAGTGAGCTGAGCTGATGAGTTTAGAGTCAAGCAGCTTGAGGATGCCGTTGCAGATCGAGGTCAACTCAGACTCGATCTTAGATCTGTAGTCCTTGATGGAAGCAACGTGGTCATCGTTTCCGCGGTTGTCCTCTTTCTGCTCGATGGAAGAGATGATGCGCCAGGAAGCTCGGCGAGCGCCGATCACGTTTTTATAGGCAACGGAGAGGAGGTTGCGCTCCTCAATCGTCAGTTCATCGCCGCCCTCTGAGGCCGCCACAACTTTCTCCATAGACTCCACCATCTCTTCGTAACGTTCGGCCTGCTCGGCAAGCTTCGCCATGTACACGTTCTCTTCGCGGGAAGCGGCCATTGATGAGAGCTTTTTTTAGAAAGGGAAACAAATTTGATAAAACAGACAGATCGCGACTGGAAGTCGTACTTCTTCGGATAATTATTTATAGACCTTCAAAACATACCACAAATATGTTACTCGTATAAATTACGGAGTACTTTCAACCGAGAAGGAAGATGAAACAGAAAAATATTAAATACTCCCTCCGTCTGAAAATAATCTTCCCACTCTACGTTTTTTTCGTCCGTAAATAATTTCTTACTCTACGTTTTTATCAACTCTCTTCCAAAAACACCCTTCTTTTTTCTCCTACTCAATCACCCCTACCCACGTTTGACCATTCTCACTTATTCTTTCTCTCTCTCTTCCCCCTCCCCTTCTTTTTCTTTCTCCTGGTTCTGGTTTTGTTCTTCTCATTCTTCGTTTCTTCTACCTCTCTTTTTCTTCTCTCTCTCTCCCCTTCTCCTTCGTCGTCTTTTTCTTCTCATCTTCAACCTCCTTCTATTTCTTTCGTCTTCCCTCAAATCTTGCCTTTGTCCCTCTTTCTTCTTCTTCTTCTTCTTCTTCTTCTTCTAGATCTGTGTTAGATCTGTAGGGCTAGCTGCAATTGTAGAGCAGACGGCGATGATGGGAGCTAGATCCAATAGATCTGTACAGGATCTTTTTCTTCTCGTGGGGCGGCGATGGGCAGGGCAGAGGTGGCGGCGGGTTGGGCAGAGATGGTGGTGGGCGGCGGTGGGTTGGGCAGAGATGGTGGTGGGCGGCGGTGGGCTGGGCATAGATGGTGGTGGGCGGCGGTGGGTTGGGCAGAGACGGTGGTGGGCGGCGGTGGGCTTGGTAGAGATGGTGGTGGGCGGCAGTGGGCTGGGAAGAGATTGTGGTGGGCGGCAGTGGGCTGGGCAGGGATGGTGATATCAGTAAGATATAAGGGTAGTTTAGACATTTCAATGTGAGAGTCAACACTCACTAAAAATGAGGAAAAGTCAAACCGGGAAGTTTAATTCCGGACGGAGGGAGTATATTATCAATATACTCTCGGGTATAATTTATTTAGACAAAAACAAAAAATAACTCTCTAGATCTTCAAATGTTCTTGTTGTGCATGGACATTAGAAGACACTGTAAAAGGTATTGTGGTCACTGGAGTAGTAGCGAGGTCATTATGGCTAGAACCAGAACACGAGCGAGGATACCACGGCCTGAGGAAGAATGCAGCGAGGTTGTTATGAACTGAACCTGCAAAAATCAAAACAACGTGGAAGGATAGCGGAATCGGTGAAACTATTCTTATGGACGTAGTGCCCGCCTACATACTAGAAAAACGTGGGCACTCTTCTTCTTGTAAAAAACCGCTATCGCGTGTGGTGATAGTACAGACCAACCACACACATACGAACAAGAACAACATATGAACGTTGGCAACCAAGGAAAGAAAAAAAATATTCTTCAAGGCGATTGCAAGAAATTTGGCCGAAAAACTCAAACCCTCTCTCTCAATTTTCTTATTCAAATATGAAGAATAAATATCAAGAAGAAAAGTATTCTTCTTGTTAAATTATTTCCCTACGCATGGATCAAGAAAAGGGAGAATATTATTCTCTTTTTGTAACACCCTGAAACCCGGCCTAACGGAATTAATTAATTAAAAATAGTTAATTAATTTCTGAGACGGACTCGGTGGAATTATGAAATATTCTTCGTTTGATAAAAAAGGTTTATACCGTTGTGTAGGATTCGGCAGAATGAATCTAACAGTGCGAGCGGATTCAGATTTGGAGCCCGTGGGTCCGAAAAGTGCGTTTTGGGCCAGGTACGTTAATAAATACGGAGCCCAAAACCCCTAACCTATAAATAAACCCCTTACATGCCTAAATCCCTAGACGCCACCCCACATTTACGTGAACTTACTCCCTCCCTCTCTCGTTCTTTTCTCTCAACCGAAGAACGGAAGAACAACAGCAGACGCAGAGTAGCTGCGAAGGAAGAAGAAGACAAGAAGAAGAAGGAAGAAGGAAGAAGAACAAGGGAGCTCTCGTCCGATTTTTCCCCGTCGTTAGCACTATCTCGGTAATTCGTAAACGTCGTAATCGAGGTGAGTACATGGACATCTAACGTATAGTTACATTCGTAGGTTTGAATCTTACATTCATGGAATCGTTACGGTTGAATTATATGAACTCTACGTGAACCATGTCTTGTTTATATTGTTTTGTGGTTTGGAAGCATGAATCGGTGTAGATATGTTTAGAATGTTGTTAGATAATTTTAAGAATGTCATCATGAACCTATATATTGATGTTGTTCGTTGTGAAATTGGTGCTGGTTTGATGTAGGAAAACACTGCTAGTGCGAACCTAGAACTCATCGCATCCGACGGTAGGACAGTACCGCCGAGTCAGTACCGAGCTACCGCCACCCTCAGCATACTCCACCCTCTTCTGCCAGTACCTATCACCAAACGGTACCTATGTACCGGGCAGATGGTAGGCCCTACCGCCGATTCGATAGAGGCTACCATGACAGGCCTACCAGGTGAGTGCAAAGCTTGTGTCGGATGGTACCCACGTACCGTGGGGCGGTACCCTAGTACTGTGGGCTCGGTACTCCATACTGTTAAGGCTACTATGAGGTACCTGAACTGGTTAGAGTTCTATGTTTTTATCGAGGATCGATTACGAGACTTTGTGTGTTGCATGACGGTAAACATGGGTGTCAACACAAATGTTAGGCTGTTGTTTGGGGGTATTGGATATGTTGTTGATGCTTGAAGGATGTATTAACATTGCACTCTGAACTTTTAATGGATATTTGATCAAATCACCTAGAAGAACTCTAGGGAATGACCTGAATAGATTAGTGGTAAGGTATGCCATAAGTTAGTAAGATAGAGTCATGTGGTACCTGCTGGGTCCAATGGTTGTTCAAGTAAAACGTGCGCACAAGGATCTATGAATTGTCGTTTCAAAGGGGACAGAGATCTCACCCACCCAACGAGGAACTCCTAAGTTGGTTTTGATCTTAACTTTTGTTCCGAAGGGGAAGGTCATGACTCCCATAAGCAAGTCGAAATCAGTTAAGCTTTAACCTAGCATAGTTTAAGAGCCAAGTACAAGAAAGAAAGTGAAGTAAACTAAAAAGGAAAGTACGTAGTTCCTGTATCATTGTTTGATTGTATCTTATGAACTCTTATGAAACTATGATGTCTGTTTATGTGTATGATATTGTATGATGATATGGGCTTGAGGGGTCGTCTATGGGTATAGCTGTATGTTAGATATTTCTCACCTAGCTTCAATGCTGAGCGTGTAGCATTTGTTCTCTGCTGCACGTAGGTAATCTAAGGAATGAGGAACTTGGAGCCAATCCCGGAGGGCGATGAGGATGCTGAGATGTGCGTGGCGGTGCTTGATGATTTTGAGTTATTGTTTATTAGTAAATTAACTTATTACTTTAATGGGCATGATTCCCAAGTTGTGTTTTTAATTATGAATTAAGCTTCTGCAACTATTTTGATTATTACTCCGATGAATGTTAAACTATTTTTTGAAGTATTATTTAAATTGTTTTGAAAATTAAGTCACGTTTGGGTACCAATTTAGTAGCAACCTGGTTTGCTCATTCGAGTATTCAGGTTACGCGGGTTGTGGTATTATATTTTGGCATCGGAGCATATGGTTTTAAAGCCAATCTTCAGATCATAAACAGATAGTTTCCAAAAGGCTACACTACATATCTTGCGACTCATCAGCCCCGGGAAGGTAATAAGTTAATAGCTTTGTCTGTTATGTGTTATTGACTGATTAGGAACTTATATGTGTAATTTAGAATGAGTGACGCATTGTCACACACGCATGAAAACACCCAACAGCTGGGCAATGAGCATGCCGACACTGAAACAGAGGCATCCAACTTCGTGCCTCAATAGAACGCTGGACAACTCAATGCACCATTGAAAGCTGGAAATAACCAGATGTTGAAGACCCGGCATCGCACGGTCCAAAACAAATTAAAAATTTATAAATAACCTTAGCTAACCCCTAAGACATAATCAAATAAAAACTATAGCTAGGGCAAGCAAGGGTCGATCCCACGAAGAAAGTTTGTACTTTTAAAATCAATTTAGTACGCGAACACGTTGTCACAAAAATAAAAAAATAAAATCCTACTAACTACTACACATATCATAAGACGTATAAAACTTATAATAAAACTTATAACTAAATAAATATAAAAACTTATAAATATAACTTATATAAATAGAAAACTTATAAAATAACTTCTAAACATAAAACACATATTTAAAATATACGAAAAAAGTATAAAAACTTATATTTATAACTTATAAACAAACATTATAGTATAACTTAGTAAATAAAAACTTATGCTAATATAACACAAAGGAGGGGGGTTTGAATAAAAAGTAAATATTTTTTTGGTTTTTTATTTTTCTTATTTTTTTTGGTTTTTTTGATAAAATGGGGTAAACAAGCTCTAAAGATAATCAACTTTTCCAACTAAGGTAACCCAAGAAACACCGCCAAGAACCGGAAACAAAATTAAAAAGAAAACAAACACAAGTTTAACATTACACGTATAATAAGCACGTATGCAATATATTTACGTAACTTACGCACTTAAAAATAGAAAATAATTCAACGGCTCAAGTTGAAACATATCATTGACTACATATAGAGGATCGTCAACTCTCAATAAGGCCCGGAGTCATGTAATTCAAAGGCCTTTTGGATCACTTAGAACCCCAACTTGCCTCAAGCGCTCAAACAATGATTCCAAAGGATGAAAAAGTTTATTATTATTATTATTATTATTAATGGTTGGTGGTTATTATTATTATTATATTAGGTAGTATCACTATTTATGGTTAGTTAATTATATTATTATTAGGTAGAATCAATTTTCATTCATAAGGGATTTAATATAAACATTAAAAAACATAAAAGAACACCAACCATTTTGGAATTTTCAAGATTAATACATACAAACAAAAATGTAAAATTTAAACTAAAAACAACACTCCACAAAGATTTGGAGAAAAAATTGAAGAAATAACATATAGGGTTACCAATTTGTTGAAGAAGATGATGAAATTGAAGAAATTGAAGCTTGAAGGAACCATGACCGGAGTTGCTGCCTCATAAAAGCCGCCGCCATCACCGTCGTCGCCGGCTACCACTGCTCGCCGGAGCTACGTAGATAGCAGCGGCTAGAGCCGTTGCTCTTTCTCGGTGATTCCCCCTCCTTTTGTTGCAATTCGTCTTCAATTTATACGAGATTAGGAACAAGGGACCTTTAATTTCTTCGCGTTGGAGCGTTTGAGCGAGATTCATGGAGACACATTGGAGCGTTGGACCTCGGCCTTGGTGTTATCTTCGTCGTGGCGTTAATGAAGAAGATGATGCGTTCTGTTTCCATTTCCTTCTTGCGTGAAATTGAAGAGGGGGGGGTTGTATGGGCTATTCTTAATTTTGATGATAGATTTGGGTTCCGACCCAAATCCAATCTTTTTTTAAACTTGAACCGCATCTTAGCCTTTTGCTACACTTTTCACCAAAAAATAAGATATCAGATAATTTTGGATTAGGAAAAATAATATAAAAATAATAGAATAGAGAATGATTAAAAAACTACTATTTATTCAAGAAAATTAAAAGATTGTAAAAATAAGAATTAAAATAAAACTACGCAAAACAACTAAAAATTAAACTCTAAAAATATTAAAAATGCCTAAAAAAGAATAAAAAGAACCAATCCAACCCGACTTATCACTAGAACATCAAGAATCGGCCCGAGGCTGCCATGCCTGCTTTCACGGCTCGGTTTCTACTGCAGATGGCGAATGCCCCAATATTCCAGTCGCCTCCACCGTCGCAACGACAGATCACGTTCAAGACTTTGAAGGACAATGAAGCTGAAGAGTTCCTTGGAGATCGAGTGGCTGAACCACATGTGGCACTTGACTAGATTGACCAGGTTAATAGGGTGTTGAACGACCTAAATGTTCCGATAAGAGATCACCCAAAGCTAGTGTCCCAACTGCTCTGAAAAGGGGCATATAAATGGTGGAAGCACACCGACACCGATCCACATACACCGAAGCCATGGACGTGGGCCTACTTTGATTGGGCCTTCAAGAAAGAGTACATCCTAGCCCGCTTCTAGAAAGAGAAGCGGACAGAGTTTATGGAGCTACAGCAGGGGAGCATGACCCTTGTTGAACTATGACAGAATGTTTGAGCACCTGACTCAGTTTAATTTGCACCTACGCTGGTGTCCATGCTAGCCGACCGAATCGAAGAATCCTAGAAGAGACTGCGTTCCGACGTGCGACCGTATGTATCCATCATGACCACCACCGACTTCTTCGAGGCGTACGAACTGATAGAGAAGTCAGAGAAGGACGTGGGCAACCTTAAGGCGAGTCTAAGTTCCAGAGGGGCAGGACCCAGTCACCGGTCGACAACCAACATGGCACCGAGCGGCAAGATGCCATTGGGGCGCACTAAGGGTACCTAGAACTTCAAGAAGACAAAGTATACGCTGACTCAGCCGTAGTCGGTGAGTAACAGAAGCAAACCTCCAGGCACCCTGCATGTAATCTATGTGGAAGAAACCATTCGCGCGAGTGCTGGTTCACGCAAGGCTTATGCCTAGGATGCAGGAAGGCGGGGCACTTCCACAAGGACTTTCCTACTAACCTAGGACCAGCCTTCCCCACAACAGGAGCTCAGACGCAGAAAGCCGGATAGAGGTCGCGCAGAGTCAGAGATTGACGACGGGTTTGAACCCGCCGAGAGGCCAGAATCAAAACCAGGGCAAGAACTGTTAGTAGGGACGTACTCCCGCACGCACCTACGCCATGCAAGGGCGCACCGAAGTGAAACACAATGTCATCTTGGGTATGTTCTCGTTATTTGATACTCATATGCTTGCACTAATTGATCTAGGATCTACATTATCATACATTTACATCCCTATGCCCGAGAAATCTGACATCCAGAGAGGCGATCTAGAGTATCCTATGGTAGTATCTAACCCGTTAGGGCATAACATGCGACTTCACCACTAGTACCGCAACTGTCTGTTGATGGCTCAAGGATACCGACTGTCCGCAAATCTAATCGAGTTACGATACAAGGAGTTTGACATTATCCTTGGTATGGATTAGACGAACGAACACCAAGCAATATTGACTGCAGACTGCGTACTCTTGAAACATGGGTTTATCGTTTTATCACACTAAAGCCGTGTTCGTTTTTATGACAGGTTTTGATAATGCCAAACCGCTGTGAACGAGACAAGTTGTTGAATATACAAGGCGAGAAGTAAAGATAAGAAGAAAGCTAGAGAACAAGATCTAAAAGAGACCAAGAACGAAGACCGTAGCTTTTAGTGTCGTTGAGTCGGTCACAATTGTGATCAAGACTGACCCAAGCTTTGCACTTTGGCTCTTTAGGCTAAAACATCTTTTACTGGATTTCACATATCATCAAAATGATTTTCAAACATGTTTAAACATATTTAAAAAACTTGCATTCGCCCAAACCAAAAACCAAGCCATCCGGCGTTCAGCTTTCTGAAACTGGCATTCGGTTTTTAAAAACCAGCGTTCAGCATTCGATTACCGGCGTTGGTTTTTGGAGTCCGAACCAACCAAGTGGTTTCAACATTTTATGATTGGGTTTTACTTCTGGGTACATTTAAATAGTTCTCCAACAAAAACACTTTAAAAACCACCTTTCATTTTTGGTCGTTTGGTAAAAACCATGCGAAACGACATAAACTTGGCTACCCGTTTTTTTTACTTAAATGACACGGTTTTTAAGATGTCTCACTTGATTTCTTAGCCAAAGAAATTAAATAAGTATTTTAAACACTTGGTTTTTATTTTGGAGAACTTCATATTTTTTGGTCTGGTTTTAGCATCGGTCGGCTAGGCCATGGTTCAGGAAAAAACCATAGATTTTTGACTAGCCTGACCCAGCGATGGGAGGTATTACCCATCGATGGGTAAAAGGTCCTTCAGCTCAACTGGATTCCAGAACCATGCCACACAGCGATGAGGAGTTCCACCCATCGCTGTACAAGCCTTGGTTCAACATTAACACAAGGCAAAATGCCCTCACCCAGCGATGGGGACTTGGACACATCGATGGTTACCCAGCGATGGGAGGGTATACCCATCGCTGGCTAGGCATGACCATTGTAAGGCATTTAAGCCTTATTCTTTCCTTGGTTGAAAGTCAACCTCCCACCCAGCGATGGAAAGTGTTTACCCATCGATGGGTAGGTGACCTTTGTCTTTAAAACTGAAGGAAAAATGGCTTACCAGCGATGGGCAGTTCCATACATTGCTAGGTAGGCTGATTTCCTACAGATCCACATTTTAATATCAATCCGACAAATCATGTCAATCACCCCTTAAATGTTTTGATCCGTTGGAGCCTACTTTGGCACTATAAAAAGGGGTGTTTGGGTCTGCATTACACATCAATTCACTTCACATTACATACATTATCTTTGCATTCATACAACATCTCTTTCCATAGCTTTCTAGAGCCAAATTGTGTGAAGTTTTGAGTTGTTCTTGAGCGTATATATTTTACTCAACATCTACTCTTAAAGAGAGTCTTGTTCTTGAGTGTATTAGTGTTCTAAGACGCGTTGAGAGAAAGTATTTCTCTTGTTTAATTTGAAGGAAGGGCTGTTTCCTTCGAAGGACTTGCTGACATTCGTGTAACTCGAATTCTCAAGTTGTAAGGGTTTGTTAAGCACCGTTAAGCTTAACGAAGAACTAGTGTAGCTCGAGAGTCTCTCGGGAGGCTGGGCTAGCCACACGTTGTGGTGAACCAGGGTAAAATCAGTGTGCCTCTTACTCTTCTCTTTACGTTTCCTTTGAGTTTTTTATTCCTGTGATTTCTACGATCAAACGCTATTCATCCCCCCTCTAGCGTTGGTCACTTATTCTAACACGTACCGTACGATTGGATACCGATGACGGTAATGTCGCGGAGGTTAAGGGGGAGCTCTTCCCTAAGCCACAGGAGTTCATGTCATATATGCAAGTAAAGCGATTCATTTGAAAGAAGTGCGAAGCATTCTTGTGTCACGTTTGTGATACCTGCAAGGAAACCCCTGAGCAGAAAGACATTCATCTTTTCTGCACAACTTCTTTTTTCGATATAGGAGCGGGTATCTCTAACGCTTCTTGTGACGTTTGAGAAAACGATCAAATTTTTTTTTTGAGAATGTTGAACGCAGGGATAGGAGAAGGGCAATCCACCGTAAGGCCGCCATTTTTTGATGGAACGAACTACTCCTATTGGAAGGAGCGGATGAGAATTTTTGTTCAATCTAATGACTTCAAAATTTGGCTTGCTATCAATAATGGAGATAGCTTGCCGATGAAGAAGATAGGCGGTACACTCATCGCGAGAACGAGGATGAATATGATGAAGCCGATTTTAAGAAGGCTCAATTGAATGCCACCACCATCAACTTCTTGTATTGTGTTGTCAATGCCAACGATTATAAAAAGATATCTCGTTGCCAAATCGCTAACCAAATGTGGAACAAGCTCATGATCACATACGAAGGTACGCCTCAAGTTCGTGAATCAAAAATTGATTTACTAACCCATGAATATGAGTTATTTGCTATGAAAGAGAACGAGCTTGTGGAGGACATGTTTGGAAGATTTTCAAACATTATCAACGACCTCGATATGCTTGGAAAGACTTTCACTGACAAGGAGTTAGTGAGGAAAATTCTACGAAGTCTTACCAAGGAATGGGAGTTGAAGGTTAACTCCATTTACGAAGGCCAAGATTACAACATCATCACATACGACGGTCTTCGAGGTAACCTTATCACTTACAAAACAAATCATCTTTCTCATACTCTTGATGTTAAGAAGAGAACGGGAATTGCTTTTAAAGCATGTTCTTCTCAAAAAGTAGAGGTTGGTGATTCGGATTTGGATAGTGATAGTGATAGTGATTCTAGCTCTTCTTGTGATATTTTGGTTGAATGTTTTAACGAGTTTTTGAAACATGAGCTAAACAAGAGCGAGAAGAAAAACACCCCATAATGTCATAAGTGCGGGAAGATTGGACATCGAAAATTTGAGTGCCCGAAGCTCAAGAAGAGGAGCAAACAAGATGAATTCACATACTTTTCATGGAAGTATGATGAACCTTCCAAAGACGATTGCCTTATCGCTCTTGAAGAACAAGATGGGTGGTCGGGTACGTGATGCACATGGAAGGTGTGCTTGAAGACTACAAATTTGTAGTGGATGCTCCAAGCACTTAGCCAAAGAGGTTGCATCAAAGGGGAGTCATTAAATTTTTTTTAATGAATTTATATGAATTTATTTGGGGAATATACATAGGATGTTTTACATATAGTAAGGGGGAATTTATTGTTATTTGTGTTAATCTTTTTGCAAGCCTTTTTTTAAAGGGGAGATAGCATACTTTAAGGGGGAAGTATTTTATTTCCTAGAAGTGCATGATTTTAAGGGGAATGTGATTTGTTTTAATGTCTAGATTTTTTCTCTCCCCGGAATGCATGAGTTCTTTTGTTGCATTATTTTTGATAATGCCAAAAGGGGGAAGAGTATATGAGTATATGCCTTTTTTTGTTATTTGTTGATAGCATATCATCCATGTGTTTGTCATTATCAAAAAGGGGGAAATTGTTGGAATGTATGAGTTCAACCCTTTCTGTGTTGTTAAGCGTTGACTCACAGGTTTTGATAATTGACAAACACAATTTATTCAAGTCAAGATCAAAGTGCTACAACGACAAACACGAAGACTTGAAGTGCCATTCCTTGAAGTATTCAAGAAGGTGCACATGATTTTATTGAAGTCCGAGACGTGTTCGGAGCGCCTAACAGAGGACTCGGAGGAGTAGAAGATTTCCGAAGACTTTTTATTTATTTGAGTCTTAGGAATTATTGTAAGGATGACAAAAATATCTTCTCTCCAAAATTTATTTTTATGAGAGTTAAAATAAAAATTATATTTATTTTTGGAGTCAGTTGAAAAATCCTTTTAACTGTTCAAAATACATTTATTGTGTCAGTTACAAAAAGTGTGTCAAACATTTATCAAAATATTTATTTTGATATTATAAAGTATTTTTGGTAAGCAAAAATATTTTATTCAAATATTTTTCGTGTGCATAATTTGACACACAAAATATTTTTTGGACTCACTTTTTACTCCCTTATTCAAATTTATTGAATAAGAGAAGGAGCATTCTCTGATTCCCGTTGTCTCAAACAACGAGTGTTACGCCAATTCTGCTCTTAATCGCAACTAGCTTGGGCCCTTTGTGTTTGCGCATTATTTCTTCTCTTAATCGATTATATTTCTTTGTTTAATTGATTAATCCTTCGATTATTGTTCAGCGCATTCAATTAATCGATTTTTCCTCTTTGCTTTAATCGATTAGTCTACTCAGAGCCTTCTAATCGATTAATCCCTTTGCATTAATCGATTATTTCCGCGCAGAAGGAATTTTGCTCAGACTGCATTAATCGATTATTGACAATGTATTAATCGATTTTTATGCTGCATCTTTTTTGCACAACTTCTTTTCCTGGACCAACGGATATATTTCTTCACGTCCTATTTAAACACTCTTCCTTGGTCATTTTTCAAGAAGAAACACTCCAATACTCCCCATTCTTGAGGTGTTAATCCTCCATCAATCATTCCTCGAATTTATATTATTTTGAGAGAAATTTATTTGTTTTTAAGAGAGGTTTCTTGTTATCTATTAGAACTTTAATCATTTCTCATTTCTACTCTTTTGAGAGCTATTGTTGAGAGGTTGAAGAAGATTGTTCTTCTTGTTGTTCAAGACTTATGTGACTTAAGTCTTGGTTGTGAAGTCTTGTAGAGGGCATATCTACGAGCGGTTGTGACGAGGCTTGTGGGATTCAAGTTCTCGAGTTGTAAACGGTTTGTTAAGCACCCGTAAGCTTAACGGAAGTAGTGGTAGCTTCGAGAGAGTCTGTCGGGGAACTGGACTAGCCACAAGGTGGTGAACCAGTATACATCGGTGTGTTCTTTGCCTTCTCTCTTTTATTTCCGCTGCACTTACGTTCATATTATTAATCCTGCGAAAATCCGTAAACATTCTCAACAACTCTATTCACCCCCTCTCTAGAGTTGCACGCCTTGTCTAACAATTGTGTGTGATTTCCTTGATGTATTCCCCGACGACCTTCTTGGCTTGCCACCATCGAGGGAGGTGGAATTCTCAATCGACTTGGTTCCGCAAATGGAGCTGATCTCTGCGACACCATACCGCATGCATGGCACCTGCGGAGGTGAAGGAGCTCAAGGCTCAGCTGCGAGAATTACTGGATAAGGGATTCATCAGGCCAAGCGTGTGTAACACCCTGTCTGCAGCCCCTTTCGGACTAAAGTATAGACTTGGTAATCGTAAAATTTAAAACATTTCAAACATTTTTATTTATCTTCAATAATATTCAGTACATTAACATTAACAATACAAAGTGTTTAATATTGCGGAAGCGAATTAAAATATGTCACTTATCAATCACAAATAATTATTCCAATCTTTTGAAACCATTATTCGATTTGTCACATCCATCCTGACAATCTTTCCCCATTTGCCACCAAGAATTCATCACTTCATTCTTTTTCTTTACCTGTGTGTAGCTAATAAAACATACTACACGCTCAGCGGTGAAGCTGAGTAAGGATATCTAATGCATCGAACATCCATATAAATTGAATCTCAATTCCTAATCAAATCATTTCATATCATGCGCATAATATTCATTTCAAGAGTTCATCATGCATTATTCAATTCGGGTCATTTCATAACATGTTCAATATTCAGTTTTAATATTGTCAATAGTATCCTTAAATTATTCTTAATCTAAGGCCAAATCATTTTGATAACAAAGGTCTTATACTATTCTTAATCTAAGGAAATATTTCTAACCGGGCTCTTAAACTATGATTAGTTTAAGGCAGAACACAAGAATCGATGATCCATCTTACAAGTCTTATGGATCACGTTCCAACGAACAGTAGACTTATTTACCGTCGGGTGGGTGATATCCCAAAATGAGTGATCCTCAAGATGGTCACATTAGAGTTCTTTTGGATCTCGTATGTACGTTTCAACCCCAGATTACTAAATTGGTCACATTAGAGTTCTTTTAGATATCCTTAATAATCAGCATTAATTATCTAAATAGGTATATCTTAGAGTTCTTCTTGATACTCTTAACAATACACATTATTCTCATAATCATCAATATATTCATTTTTAATCATGACAATTAATAATTATTACTTTAATTAGAATATTCATTAAAGTCCGTGTAGGCCCTGTTAGTATAAAAGACCAGCGCTAGAGGGGGGGTGAATAGCGTTTGATCGTAGAAATCGCAGGAATTAAAAATTTAAAAGATAAGTAAAGAGAAGAGTAAGAGGCACACCGAATTTACCCTGGTTCACCACAACATGTGGCTAATCCAGCCTCCCGAGAGACTCTCTCGAGCTACACTACTATCTCGTTAAGCTTAACGGTGCTTAACAAACCCTTACAACTTGAGAGCTCGAGTCACACGAACCTCAACGAATCCTTCGAAGGAAACAGCCCTTCCTTCGAATCAAACGAGAGATATGCTTTCTCTCAACGTGTCTTAGAACACAAATACACTCAAGAACGAGACTCTCTTTTAGAGTAGATATTGAGTAAACTAAGTACGCTCAAGAACAACTCAAACTTCACACGAATTGGCTCTAAAAAGCTATCGAAAAAGATGTTGTTTGAATGCAATGAAAGTAGGAGAATTGTGAAGTGAATTGATGAGAAAAGTAGACCCAAACACCCCTTTTTATAGTGCCAAAATAGGCTCCAGCGGACCAATACATTAAAGGGGTGATTGGCTTGATTTATGGGATTGAATAAATTTGGGATCTGCAGGATATTGTTTTCCCAGCGATGTATGGACCTTACCCATCGCTGGTAGGCCAAATTTCTTTCAGTTTTGAAGCCAACGGTCACCTACCCATCGATGGGTACAAGCTTCCCATCGTTGGGTGAGAGGTTGACTTCCAAACAAGGAAAGAATCAACCTTAAATGACTTCCAACGGTCATGCCTTCCCAGCAATGGTTAAGCCTTCCCATCTCTAGGTTCCCATCGATGGGGTAGAGTCCCCATCGCTGGGTAAGGTTGTCTGCCTTGTGTTGATGTCGGACCAAGGCTTTAACAGCGATGGGTAGAACTTCCCATTGATGTTTGGCATGGTTCTGGAACTTGGTTGGGCTAAAGGACCGCTTACCCATCGATGGGTAGTTCTTCCCATCGCTGGGTGGGTGGTTAGTCAGAAGCCTATGGCTTTTGCCTTAACCACGGTCTAGCCAACCGATGCAAAAACCGACCGAAAAATCCAAAGTTCTCCAAATTAAAAAACCAAGTGTTGGATTTTTGACTCAACGATAGTAAGACTTGGTTTATTATGTGGATAATTATATGGGTTATCACTCCATGTTCTTTTGTTAGATTCACTCCTCAGCTTTTGCTGAGCGTGTAGTTGTTTTTGCTACACACAGGTAGACAGGACGGTACAGGTGCTAACCCTGGAGGACAGTGATGATGGGAGGATGGGTGGCGCACGGACGAGTTTAATAACTATAATCATTTGAATTAATTAATCATATGGGCATGAACTCACTATATGTCGTTTTACATATTTTGGACTTATTTATTTACTTCTGCTTTTACTCTGCATTTATATCACACACGTTTGGGGTTAACTCCCCAGCATTTATTTCACCAATCAAACCCAACCGTTTTCATATTAAATGCACATTAATGTTTTACGTTACGGACGGTTCTCGGACCGCCCATGTAACCCTACTGGTCCGTTGGGTCGCGGGTGAACCGGGTCCACGAAAGGCGGGTGTTACAGAGAAATTATGATCAATGCCAAGTTCGTCACATAAATCTGAGAATAGATTTCGTTCGAACTCTCCCCCATGGTCGTTTCTTATGGCTACAATGGTTGTTTCTTTTTCATTTTGAACTTTGTTTAGAAAATTTTTGAAAACATGAAATGCCTCACTTTTGTGAGTTAGAAACAAGGTCCAAGTAAACCTAGAGTAGAAATCAACAATCACAAATGCGAAGTAATTACCACCAAAACTTTTCGTTCTAGAAGGACCAAAGAGATCCATGTGCAAAAGTTGAAGTGGTCTAGACGTTGAAACAACGTTCTAAGATTTAAACGAAGCCCGAAATTGCTTCCCCTTTTGACATGCATCACATATGGTGTCTTTTTCAAACTTGAGTTTCGGAATGCCAATTACTAAGTCTTGTGAAACCAATTTGTTCAACAGGTTCATGTTCATATGAGCTATCCTTCGGTGCCATAACCAAGTGTGAGGCACTTAGCAAAGCCGGAAGGAGATTTGTCTAAGTTAACCATATATATGTTATCGATTCTATCACCATGTAGAATGAGCTTATTGTCACTAAGGCGTTCTACCGTGCATGATTTTGAATCGAAGGTCACACGGTTTCCCTTGTCACATAATTGACTTATGCTCAAGATATTGTGTTTAAGACCCTTAACTAGCAAGACATTATCTATAGAGGAGTCTTCGGACTTACCTACCGAACCGATGCCGATAATTTTTCCCTTGCTATTATCTCCAAAGACTACGTTTCCTCCTTTAGCAGGTTTGATTTCTAGGAACTTGGATGCATCTCCGGTCATGTGCTTGGAGCATCCGCTATCAAGGAACCAAAGTACACTTGACGCCTTCAAGCACACCTACAAAAATAATTTAATAAGATTTAGGTACCCAAGTCTTTTTGGGTCCTTGAGTGTTAGGTGCGAAGTGGTAGTGTGATTCATTTTGTGCCTAATGCCTATGCCTAGTAAAGCAAACGGGAGCTATATGTCCTACCCTATTGCAATAATGGCAAACTACATTTGGGTTGTGCATCCTCCTAGGTTGATAATAGTTGCTAGGAGGCCTAACCATATTCATCCTATTTTGGGAAAATATTGGTTTTTTAAAATTCTCTCTTCTAGGTGTCCTAGCATTATTTTGTCTATTTGAAAAATTATTTTTATGCACAAATTTATTTTGATAATTTTTCCTAGGTTGTCTAACATGCACATTTTCATTCCTAGGTTTTTGTCTAGGTTGTCTAGTGTCCTTAGATTGACTAAATTTTCTATTATCCTGATTTTTAACTTTCTTACGTTGAGCCTTAGGAGGTTGTCTAGGTGTTTGCTCAACGTTTTTATCCTTAGATTCGTTTTTATCAAAACCTAATCATTCCTTAGAAAAATGCATAGTGTCAAGGAGTAAGTTAAGATATTTGTGTGGAGTATTGAATTTCTTAACCGCACTCTCAAGTTTTGCAACCTTTTCTTTTAAGGCTTTGCAAGATTCACATTCACTTGAAGAGCTTTCCGGTTTGTTAGCGCTTCTTTTGCCATAAAATTTATTTTCTTGTCTCAACTTTTCATTATCTTTTTCTAGTTTTTCAAAATCATTTTCAAGAGTTGAAAGACGTTTCTTTAATGATTTGTTGGTTTTAGAAGCGCTAACAAATTCATCGTAAAGCTCACGAAGTACTTCTTGCATCTCTTCAAAAGTGTAAGAGTCGGAAGAAGTGGTACATACCTCTTGTACTTCGTCGGCGTGGTCTTCGTGTGCCATGAGACAGAGGTTGGCGGCTTCTTCCTGTTCTTGGTCAGTTGACTCATCGCCGGAGTCGCCACCCCATGAGATATAGGTTCGTTGCTTTTTGAAGCCGGGTTTGTCCTTGCCGTTTCTACCTTTTGGACACCTCGGCTTGATGTGGCCTATCTCGCCACACCCATAGCACTTCGGGGGATCGTCGTGCTTTCTTCCTTTGCGCTCAAATTCCTTCTTCATAAATTTGTGGAATTTCTTGATGACGAGTCCAAACTCGTTGTCATCATCGCTCGAGGCTTCTTCCACCATTTCCTTGGTTGCTTTGAGTGCTATACCTTTCTTCTTTTGTTCATCCAAAGACGGGGTTAGGATAGTGGATTCATAAGTTTTGAGATTACCTCTTAACCCGTCGATGGTGACTTGGAAACTCCGATGGATTCGTAGATTGCGTCGGCCTTTGACCTCCATTCGGGTGTGAGACTCCGCAGGATTTTCCTCACGAGATCCTTGTTGGCGTAGGTCTTCTTGAGGGCATAAAGATCGTTGATGATCTTGGAGAACCGATCGAATATGTCATCGATCTTTTCGCCTTCCTTCATCCTAAACATCTCGTATTTCTGCATTAGGAAGTCAATTTTGGCTTCCCGAACTTGGTCTGTACCTTCATATGTGACCTCCTGCTTGTCCCACATTTCTTTGGCGGTGGTGCAGCAAGAGATCTTGCAATAATCATCGGGGTTGACCGTGGAATAGAGCATGTTGATTGCCTTGGCGTAGTTCTCCACCTTTTTTATGTCTTCAGCATCAAATTCGTCCTCGGTCTTTGGGACGAGTTTTTCACTAACCTTCTTCATTGGTGTTTCTTCACCATTCTTGATGATCAACCACAACTGGAAGTTGGTTGAGCGGATATAAATTCTCATCCGCTCTTTCCAATATGTGTAGTTGGTGTCATCAAAGAGCGGTGACCTAGAAGTTGATTGACCTTCTCCAATTCCTGCATAAAGATTTCTAGAAGAAGAACCCATGATCGCTTTACTATCAAACGGTTAAGTTTGGACACGAGTTAGGCTCTAATACCAATTGTTAGTATAAAAGACCAGTGCTAGAGGGGGGGTGAATAGCGTTTGATCGTAGAAATTGCAGGAATTAAAAATTTAAAAGATAAGTAAAGAGAAGAGTAAGAGGCACACCGAATTTACCCTGGTTCACCACAACTTGTGGCTAATCCAGCCTCCCGAGAGACTCTCTCGAGCTACACTACTATCTCGTTAAGCTTAACGGTGCTTAACAAACCCTTACAACTTGAGAACGAGACTCTCTTTTAGAGTAGATATTGAGTAAACTAAGTACGCTCAAGAACAACTCAAACTTCACACGAATTGGCTCTAAAAAGCTATGGAAAAAGATGTTTTTTTGAAGTAAAAAAAAAAGATGTTGTTTGAATGCAATGAAAGTAGGAGAATTGTGAAGTGAATTGATGAGCAAAGCAGAGCCAAACACCCATTTTTATAGTGCCTAAATAGGCTCCAACGGTCCAATACATTAAAGGGGTGATTGACTTGATTTATGGGATTGAATAAATTTGGGATCTGCAGGATATTGGCTTCCCAGCGATGTATGGACCTTACCCATCGCTGGTAGGCCAAATTTCCTTCAGTTTTGAAGCCAACGGTCACCTACCCATCGATGGGTACAAGCTTCCTATCGCTGGGTGAGAGGTTGACTTCCAAACAAGGAAAGAATCAACCTTAAATGACTTCCAACGGTCATGCTTCCCAGCGATGGTTAAGCCTTCCCATCGCTGGGTTCCCATCGATGGGGTAGAGTCCCCATCGGTGGGTAAGGTTGTCTGCCTTGTGTTGATGTCGGACCAAGGCTTTAACAGCGATGGGTAGAACTTCCTGTTAGCCTTGGTTTGCTAAGCCTCATGTTTTGATGTTAACAAACAATATAAGAGCTTGACGTTTGTTTAAGTGTTTCAGGTACAACAAGAATCCATTAAGATTCGGTTCTCAAAAATGAAGTCGAAACACTAAACTAGCGTAGAATTTAGGTAGAAACCGATGTAAGGATATGATTTTATATACCTATATTCACAAGTTCAAAAGCACTCACAAAATTTTAAAACCATTTTATAATCATTTTCAAACATCCAAAAGGTTTTAAACAAAATTGGAAATGATTTGGATAAAAATGAAAAAATTGTCAAAATGGTCATAAGGTACCTAGGTACCGTGAGGGGTACCGTAAGGGGTACCGTGAGTTAATCTGAGAAGGTACCCCCTACCGTCAGCACGGGACCCCCCTACCGTCTGGACGAGACCCCCCTACCGTAAGGGGTACCGTAAGAGATAGGTACCGCCAGAGAGTTTTGGCCTGAGAAGGTACCTAGCTACCGTACGGGACCTAGCTACCGTAAGTGCTGAACCAGTAAGAGGTCTGAACCATTAAGTGCTGAACCAATAAGAGGTCTGAACCATTAAGAGCTAGTATATTGCTTAACTATTCAGAGGCAAATGTTGGATCAATTCAGATAAGAGCTCTTAACCATTCAGACTCTGTATAATACTTAACCATTCAGAGGCAAATCTCTTAACCATTCAGACATCTAAACCATTAAGAGGCTGAAACAAACAGTCTGAACCATTAAGTGTTGAACCATTCAGATATCTGAACTATTAATAGGCTGGAACAAACAGCCCCTAAGTCTTAATGTCAGGTGAATAGCTCTAATAAGTAATAAGGCTAAATTTTTATAAAATACGGAGTAATAAAAAGGGGGAAAAGTTCCCCCCCCCCCCTTATTTTTTACTCCCTCCGTCCCGTTTTAAATCGCCCGTTTTGACTTTTGGGCATATTTAAGGAAAATGAAAAATAGAGTTGATTTTCTGAAATTGTCAATACTTTTTAGGAGGGATGATGATGAATGAAAATATAATATGGAGAAGATTGACTTATTTTAGAGGTAGTTTAGGTATTTTATTTTAAAAGTTTACGAAAACAACTAACAGGAAACTTATCTTGGGACGGAGAAAAAAGGCAAACAGGCAATTTAAAATGGGACGGAGGGAGTATAAAAAAGGAAAATATCTGTCACTTTTTAATTTAATTTATTTTTTGTTTTATAATTAGGGGCGGATAATTCCGCTGCTATTCTTATTTGATATAAGTAGGGGACAAGTCTGTTGCTATATTAATTATATTTTTAAAATTAATTTGGATTTCTTTTGTATTGCCCATTTTAAGTTTAAATTATTCTCCCGCATATCATTGCCTAATTTATTTGAATTAGCTACAACATTAGAGGCGGAAATAACCCCCCTCTAAATTTTTGCAGCTTATACGCGAAATGGATGTTGGGTGGTTCGCCAGAACCATGGTTTTGCTGGTCAACACCGAAAGCCGATGTCAAAAATTAAAGTTTCCCAAATTGAAATTCTAGTGTTGGAAAAACTTATATAATTTATTTTAGGTAGAAACCAATTCTAAAACTTAAAAACCACATCATTAAGGTAAAAACCACGGCTAGCAGAGTTTATGCCGTTTCACATGGTTTTTGCCAAAAGACCAAAAACAAAAGGTGGTTTTAACATGTTTTTGTTGGCAAACTATTTGGATGTGCCTAGAAGTAAAAAAATCATAAAAGCTTAAAAACTACTTGGTTGATTCGAACACCAAAACCAATGACGATAACCAGCGCCGAATGTTGAAAACTAACACCAAAACACGAAGGTTATAGTTTTTGAAAACAAACCATTTGGAAAACCTTTACATGTGTCCAGAAGCAAAAGGCAAAGATAAAAACCCAAAAACTGTTTGGCTAATATCAAACGCTATTCACCCCCCTCTAGCGTTGAGACTATTATTTAACAATTGGTATCGAAGCCTAACTCTCTTCCAGACTTAACAGTTTGAGAGGAATAAGATCATGGGCTCTTCGTCTAAAAATTTGTACGCTATAGGTGAAGGACAATCTACCTCAAGGCCACCACTTTTTGATGGCACCAACTACACATATTGGAAGGAACGGATGAGAATCTATATTCGTTCCACCAACTTCCAATTATGGTTGTGTATCAAGAATAGTGAAGAGGTACCTATGAAAAAGGTAGGAGAAACCACGGTTCCAAAGACCGAAGACGAATTTGATGCCAAAGACATCAAATAGTCGAAAAATATGCAAAGGTCATATAAAAATGCTCTATTGTGCAATAAATCATGATTACTACAGGAAGATCTCTTGCTACTCAACCGCCAAAGAGATGTGGGAAAAGTTTGAGGTAACCTACTCCAACAAGGATCTAGTGAGAAAGATCTTGCAAAGCTTGACTCCCGAATGGCAGTTTTGACCAGCTTGTTAGTACAAAGAAACACCCACTTATGTTTAAACTTGTTTTTTTTATTTCTCCGTTTTGACCAGATTACTAAAAAACTATACATCACCTATTATAAATATCTCCAAATGACTTATATACCATTTAAGTCATTTTATCTACACGGATTTTTTTAAACTTATAAGCAGCTTATAAATAAAAAAAACTACTTATAAACAATAAGTCAATAAGCATCAGTACGGAGAAACATCCACTAATTAAATGGAAATTGTAATGGATATTAATATAAAATTATTGCATTAAATTTATCTTGTTGAAAATTAAACAAAAACAAATAAATTTATTGTATTAAAACACAATATTATTTTTAATAATTGATGACCCAAATACATTAAATTTGATTAAAAAAATCAAACTGGCAAAAGTGTAAAAGGAAATAAAATACTCCCTCCGTTTTAGAAAAAATATCACAATTTAATATTAAAAAATAGCAATTTTTTTAATTTGTGTGTGCTTTTATTGACTATATGGTAAAATAAAATATTTTTATCACCTATTATTTTGTGATAGAACTTTTGACAAAATTTTTAAATAATATAATTTTTTTATTTTATTTTCCTATACTAATTTTTAAATAAAATAAATTTTAAAAAAATTAAAATTTCATTTCCTGTTACATAATGTGATATAAAGAAAAGTAGATCTTAACGCCAAAGAAAAGGGTGTGACACGGGACTTGTTTGGTGGCGGTCGAACGCCAGTTTGCACTTGTGTGCAAAAGCAAACCAGTTCGTTTTTAAATAAAATTCTCTCATCCCATGCGCTTTAAATGATTCACTCACCTTAATAATCCTTATAGAGAAGAGGAGGGCAACCAGCAGCTCTGGATGAAAAACAATTCCAAATAAATTTAAAAATTAGGATGAAAAGCAGCCTAGTTCTATCTATGGTTTCATGAAAATGATACGGCACAAATAAAAATCACACTTAAAAGCTAACTAGGTGAGAAAGTCTTTAATTACATAAATTCTTCACCAGGTGTAGGACTCTTACCCTGAAATCATCCGTAATATTCAACCCCCAATAAAGCCCAACCACCTTGTTGGTCACGAGTAGTTTCACCATGCCACCACTCCGAGTTGGCTCTGATACTATTAATGCAACACAAGAGAGAGCCACACTCCAAAAGTTTATTTTTTAAAGTTTAAACTCTTAACTTTCAGTTTCTTCTAACTTTTTCTAGTTTCTTTTCGTTTCTTCCAGTTTTTTTTTATTTTTTTCTAATTTCTTACAAATCCATCCAACTTCTTCCAATTTTTTTCAGTTTGTTCCACTTTTTCTACTTTTTCCAACTATTGTCAGTTTCTTCAATCTTTTTCTACTTCACAAATGACTTTAAAAATGATGTGTTTTTCATGTATTATTATTACTATTATTACTATTATCATTATTATTGTTATTATTATTAATATGTTCATAACTATAGATTATTTTTCAATTTTTATTTTTTCTCGTGTCACTTTTTGTGATTCACACTCATTATTATTTTTCTTTCATTTTAATATGAATAATTCATGGATTATACTAGATTGTTGTTTAATATCAATAATTCAAAGTACAATTTTTTGGGAGAAATTGTTTTAAATTTAGATGACACTAAACGGTATTCAAAAAATTAAGAACATTTTATTAATCTAAAAATTAAGAAAAAACATCAATACTTTAGATTAAATAACAATAATTATATTCACCCTCTATCCCAATTGAATGCATGCACACGATTCACGTAGTCAAATTTTATGCACACAATAATAATAATAATAATAATAATAATAATAATAATAATAATAATAATAATAATACCCAATAATAATAATGTTCATAATAACAATAACAACAATAAAAATTATAATAAGAATCATATATAAAATACATTTAAATAACTTTTTTGAAAATCCTTCTAATTTTTTTTATTGTTTTCCAATTTCTTACAGGTTCATCCAGATTTTCTAGATTTTTCCAATTTCTTTCGATTTTTTCCAGTTTCTTTCAACATCCAGCTCTTTTTTTCAGCCCAAAAAACAAGTTTCTAAAGTGAGAGAAACATTGGCTATATAAATCCCCCATTTGAAAGTTGGACAACCTGCCGCCCTGAATGATGTTTCTCGCCAGTCTTTCTAGAATCAAACCCCAAAAGCTGCAATTTTCATATATGATACATGAAAAATGCTAGGGGTACACCAAAGGTGTACCCCATTTGTCCCCCACCCCCTCCATTACCACAAAAATGGGCAAAAATTTTTAAAAAAAATTAAATAAATAAAAAGTAGATAAAAATGAATGGTGGAGAAGGGGGTGGGGGACAAATGGGGTACACATTTGGTGTACCCCTAGCATGGCTCATGATACATCTCTAATGCGAAGAAGTAGGGGGGGGGGGGCAGGGGGGTTCTAAACCACCAAACCATGTTTCTGGTCCAACTGAGAGACTACGAAATTTGTAAGGTTGAACAAAGGTGATTGATTAGGTCACCAAATGTCTTCTTACTCTCATGAGACTTGTGCATTTCTATCTTTAAGCAGAAAGGTGCGCTAAGGAAGGTAATAAACACTTATCTTAATTCCATATATATATATATATATATATATATATATATATATATATATATATATATATATATATATATATATATATATATATATATATATATATATATATATATATATATATATATATATATATATATATATATATATTGCATTTACCCTACCACAAGGTGGGGATAAATAGTGAGATTAAAAAGTAGGAAGAGAAAAAGGGGGGACAAAGGGAGTAGTATGTTGAATAAATACTACTACGTAGTATAATAAAATCAAAAAATCAGTCAAATAAAGCATGACTAGGACCAATCATCTCGAGTGTGAAATCGAAACACACTTGAGCCGAACAAACATTTGATTAGTCTCCAAAAAGAACATAATTTGTTGTCCAAATCAGGCTACCTGAGCTGAAGAAGGTTCAGCACCATCACATTCTTCGAGACTGCAAGGTAATCCCAAGACGAAATGAAAAGTCAGATAACACTCTAATAAAAAATGCTAGAGTACTTCAAGATTACATCAATGAGTAATAAGTAACTTTATGACATGATATAATGACAATCCCACAAGGGTTGTGGTTGTAAGAGCAGTTCTAACTTCTACCTAAGAATATGGAACTTTCTTTGAATCTAGCAGTTGGTGTATCTAGGTTCAAAGAATAGACATCAAAATTTCTTCTCCACAATTTTTTTATTTATATTGAATTTAGCAGAAAAAATTTGTTATGCAAGAAAAAAATGTGGCCAAATTACATTTAATCATCACTACAAAGTTAAAGGAGTAGAAATACAATATTTGGAATGAAGTTTTGAATCGAAATTTAGGTAAATGAAGAAAAAAACCCATTGTGCATGCCTGTCAGGGTGATGGTGCTATAAATTGAGCTACATGTCAACCATCTATTAAATGGAATGCTCTTCTTAGCCTTAAGTGATCATCCCCTTAAGTGAACAACTAAGAAGAGAAGAAAAGAGAAAGGATCATGGAAAATAATAATCCGTAATGCATTTCATCCATCACTATATGTGCAACGACCAAGAAACCTGTAAACACTAATGCTTTTTTGGATGATTAAAGTGCTCATTAAGAAAAACATGGCATTCAAGGATAGAATCATTACCAGACCTTAGAATGTTAGACGAAGAAAAAATAAAATGTGTTCCAACCAATCAGCCAAAGTATAGAATTGTATCCTGTCTTATACTCCCTCCGTCCTAAAACTATCTTCCCATTTCACTTTTTTCTCCGTCCTAAAACTATCTTCCCACTTCACAAAAAAACAACTATTCTCTTGTTAAAAGACATTACTACCCTTTTTATTTTAATCCACCCACAATAACTCTAAGCCACCCATCCACTCAAATTAATTCCTAACCCATCCACATTTAGTCCCATTCCACCCACATTCCCTCACCCCAACCCTGGCAGCCCATTCATTTCTTCTGCACTTCTGCCTTTCTTTGTTCATTCTGCCACTCATCAAGAACCCTAGATCTCTCTTCCCCCAATTCTCAAGAATTTTATTCTCTAATCCACCTCTCTCTCTCTCTCTCAGTTGCTACCTCTGCTATCGATTCGTTGTGGATCCACGGTAAATTTTTGTATTAGTCTGTTTCAATTGGATTACATCTCTCTTGAATTGTTGCTCCAGATCTAGATCTACTGTATATTTCTTCATATGGACTCAGAAGGATGATTGTTTCCTCTGCTATTCCTAAAATTAAGCCTTAATCGTCCACGACGGTGAGGACGAAGAGGGCAATGATAACATCGTCACTAAGAGTTAAGCCAGCGCGGCCATCGCCCAGCGTCGCCAACCTCCATCCACCTCTCTTTGTGTTGATGTGTAAATAAATTAAAGAAAGAGAAGATTCTTTTCTTGCGATCTGATTTTAATTGAAGAGAAAGAAGATCTCTGGAATTTTTTTTTACTTTTGTAATGGTTTTTATTTGGATCTGTTAAATTACACCAAGAATCTTCAATATTGTTCTTTCCTCCCTAGAAATTCTTTCCTTTTTGAATTTAGTACTATGTGGGCCGTATGGATTCTTTAGAATTGTATGATTTCTTACTTTCTAAGTTAAGGGCATATTTGGAAAGTCAAGGCATATTTTAGAGTCCCTTAAAAACCACCTCCGGTCAAACCGGGAAGGTGGTTTTAGGACGGAGGGAGTAATTTTAACCAATGTTATGAAAACTGGACCGGCCGTCGACCCGGATGACGGTGTGGGTCAAGGGCTAACCGGTCAACCAGGAGTCAACGAACCGGTCAAATATAATTAATATACTTATTTTTTATATTATATAATTAGATATTTTTAATCAATAAAAGTATTTTAGTTTGTATTTTTTGAATTCTCCATCTAAATTTTAGTATCATTGTGAATATAAAATTTAATAATTTCTATTTTTATTAAAAGCTCAGAGTGAATGTCTAATAAATACTTAAATAGTAAAAACAATACTCATATTTTCAAAAATAAATAAAGACTAGATAATGTGTTCTTGGATATTATTGACATTATAAAGTTTATATTTAGTTGATTAAAAATGAAATGTACCATATTAAAGTATAATTAATATTTTAAAGATAAAAATATTATTTCAAGTATTGATTAGTTATATTTTCTAAAGATAGAAAATTAATAATACTAATTGTTTTTAACTTTGAACTAGTTTGAAAGTTGATAAATAAATATATTATATCAACATAGTTCTATTTTTAATCATTTGAAGTCTTTTAAATGAAATATGAAATTGATTATGTAGTTCTTTCTCTACATAATTTTAAGTAATATATAGAGTATTGCATGTTATGTAAACCAAAGCCGCGGTTGCACAAGTGGATAATCCTTCCTGCCAACCGTAGGTATCAGGGTTCGAAACCCTGCTGTGTACTCTATCTTTTTATTACATAGTTGGTCTAAACCTGTGAACCCGCTGGGCCGGTCCGGGTCATCCGGTTCGCCGGTTCCCCCGGGTTTCAACGGGTTGATAACAAAACGGGTTTCAACATCGAACCGGACCGGATTCGTGTACGGGTCACGGTCTAACTGGTTAGACCGGCCGGTCCGGTCCGGTTTTCATAACACTGATATTAACAAGTCCTAAGAAATGGGAATCATTTACCTGTGAAGGCCTTCTCCGACTTCCACTCGTAGAAAGCTTCCTATCTTTACAGGTGAACCCACTTCCTTGGCTAGATTACTCAACACTGTCTGCAAGATTTAAGTGGTTGGAGAAAAATATATTGTACACATCGCAAAGCTTGAGTTTTTAATCATAAGAATAAACGGAATACAGAAATGATGATATCATGTCATCGCAATGAAACTATCTATTTTTATTAGAAGCAATAACTTCTAATAAATGCTTCCCTTGTAAAAGTACAATGCTATATTTGAATGGGAATGAAAACCACAAGGGATTTAGAGAAGTAAAACTGTGATAATTATATGAATGAATTAGGATCCATAAAAGCAGAACACAAAAATATTACCCTAAAAGCAGAGTAACAAGGGGGTGGAGGGGGGGTGGGGTAGACTTTACCTTTATATCAAGTTTGTCATTCACAACAAATTTCTGCTCCATCAACACTACATCCTCGTAGTATTTCCGCAGACGACCTTCAACCATTTTCTCAATGGCCATTGCAGGTTTGCCTGTACTTTCTGCCTGATAAGGAACAAACTACATGTTCATCTAACTTGACATTAAAAACATTGACATGAAAGGTATGTGCAGCTTTTGACATTATAAGCCATTAAGAGCAAATATGTTTTCAAAGACTTGGGGGGGGGGGGGTTGCACCATCTCATTGATCCATGTTTTCTAGAAATAGGAAATTTTGCATTTTTAGAGGAGAGAGTGAAACCGCCACTTGGGTTGAAACAACGCAAATAAGAACTTATTGTCAAAGGCCCAAAATCCTAGCAAAAAGAAATGAAATAATCCCTCCGCCCGGTGTTTGTCAGGTTTCTATTTGGTACATGGACCCAAAAGATGGGTCATGGGAATAGGGGGAGGGGGGAAGTGTCCAACTTTCCATTTTGGGAAGTGAGTGAAGGAGTTGGGGGTAAATCAGGCATTACATGCTTTCTTTCTTGACATTATGTTGAAATTGGACAAATACCCTAGGACGATCCAAAAAGGAATACTAGACAAATACAATGGGACAAAATGAGTATTTACTGTTTACGACAAACTGACGAAGTCTACCTGCGATTTGAGAATCTCACGTTCATTTTCTAATGCATCAGTAGAAACATTTTCCCGGGTTAAGAACAATGGCTTTGCTGCCACCACATGCATTGCTAGTTCTGATCCAATGTGCCGAACAGCATCCAAGGGAGCATTAGGATCCTCTACTTCAAGAGATAAAATCCCAGCAATGCGCCCAATGCCTGCAACATTCACACCAACAACAGAGCTATATTAACTCAACATGTGATGGAAAAGACGGACAAGGTACACTTTGTGACATCCACTTCAGGTAAAACAAATATTTTCACCGAGTACCTTGTTGGGGACTTGTATGTAAATATGTAGCCATGATACCCTGCGAGGGATTGGCTATTGCAAATCCCCTTCTCAGTTTAACATGTTCCCCCATCATTGCAGCTATTTCAGAAATTGCATTTTGAACAGTTCTCTCTCCGTTTAATTTAGGGTGATCAAGATTAAGCTTCACACCCTGCAGTCAAAGTTATGGTCTCTTGCTTTCATTTTCATTTGATACATGAGTATCTGTTTTCACTTTAGAGACACAACCCCAACATGACAACATGGCAGCATGACAGATTTAATACAATGTTTGTTCACAAAGGCAGCAAAAGCAACAGCAACACAGTAAAGTCCCACAAGTGGAGTCTGGAGAGGGTAGTGTATACAGACCTTATCCCTACCTATAAAGATAGATTGTTTTCCGAAGACACTCGACTCAAGAAAACAAAAAATGTTATAACAATCAACATGAGAAAAAAAAGAGTCAGGGAAAAACAGAGGACTGCAAAGATCTCACAGGAAAGAATAGAAAGTAAGCATATCAATAAAGGCCTTCAAAATAAGTAACAGAGAATATGGCTGTTAATACCAATGAGATTTAACTATGCTACGACAACATCAGTAAAAGTGGAAGCTGTTCAGAACATACAATGCAAATAAACTTCCATACACGGGTATAGCTTTGGAAAATCAATATTTCGGCCGGCCAACAGCTCAATATTTCTTTGATAGAAAGAAGTTATACCCAAAATAACCATTGCAAAGCTTCCTGCCATCTGTGTAGTGAACTAAAACTCAACATTTACATGCAGAAAAAGCAATAAAGACGTCTTACCTCCAGAAATTCAGGTCCAAAATGAATTGAACCAGATGCCTGCTGTGAACCCTCAACCAATAGTGCTGATCTTGCCAAAGACAAAGCCTACCACGATTTATACTGAGGGAATAAGCTTTAACACATGATAGATAACATAAGAAAAAATATGTAAACAAAAACCAAAAGCAGAATGGAACTCATAGATTTCATTCAAAAGGCATTGCAGTGAGGACACAGTACATCCCGGGACAAGCATATGTCCAACATTTCATGCAAGCAATCAGATCTCATCCTTTTCAAATTTCTGAACACTCCAAAATTTGAATCCAATAGTCCATGAAAGGATTTTATGAAGAACAAGGCAGCCGGTAATGTGTTCAACTTTGAGTCCCATCTTCTTTATCTAAGAAAGTAGAGTTTAAGGTCAAGAAGGTTTTGTACTAACCAGGTACTGAAAAATTTCATTCCTTGCAACAAAATCTGTTTCACAGTTAAGCTCAACTAGTGCAGCCCTTCTTTCATCCTGTGCCAAAGCCAGCAAACCTTCAGCAGCAGTACGAGATGATTTTTTTGATGCCAGAACAACTCCTCTTTTCCTTAACTCTTTTTGAGCCGCATCTGCATTCATTAATCCATGCAACAGTGATAATTCCTCTTAAAAGAAACAACACAGAACTACAAAGTTGTTCATAAATTTACTTGTTTTTAATCAATGGTAGAAAAAAAAACCTCATCCATTGACAACAAAGCTAAAAGTGTCATTTTTGACAAGGTTATAGCTTTGGGTATATAATAGACTAAATCAAAAGTACACTTTAAACTTCCCTTGCTCATTAATTACTTTCTATGAAGTTTTGGACACTAAATGCATAAAGGAAAAGGTAAGGTTGTGTACATCTTGACCCCGAGACGCCAACAGATTTGAAGATATAGTAGAGTTCAAAATGAGAGTGAATAACATATATAGATAGAAAGCGTGAGACTTACCAATGTCCCAATTGGTACCAACAAGAGCAGCCTTTACTTCTTTTATGGGTGCACTAGTTCGCTCCCTCAGGAGCTTTATCAAGCTCATCTGGTCCACAGCAGAAACATCAGTTGAGTAGCTTCTTAATGGGAACCCAATCTCAAGACTCCTATTTGGATATCTAGAGACGCATGGGTTTGCACTTCCCCCAATTTCATTACCCAACTTTCCTCCACTTGTCAGGGTGGAGTAAGACTGTCTCAATTGCAAGGGGGCATTTAACCTCTTGCTCAGGATCTCAAAGGGGCATTTTACACCTCGAGGAAAGCCCATTTCCAATATGGGTGTACTAACAATTAAACGCAGTCTGTAGAAAATGATAACAGAGATATCAGCACAGCCACAAAAGAGGGTAATGGAAACTGAAAAAGAGAAATAGAATTTTATAAAGCAGGCAGTAATTGGAGAATGAGAGTATTGTTAGGATATGTTTTAGGGTTTGATAGTTTTCCTATTCTTGTTATAGTAGGAATAGAAGGTGATGCCGCCGTCGCCGGACAAACCACCCGCGACGGCGACCGCAGAAGCAACGATTTAGAGTAAACTAGGGTTTAGGTTCCCAGGTTGGCTCCGATACCATGTAGAAAATAATAATGGAGAATAATTTTGTATTGAATTGTCTTGGCGATTACAAAGATTCAACCCTCTTTATATAGATAGAGAGTCAAACAAATAAGTAAAGTTCTATTCCTACCATAATTCATAATTCTATTCCTACTATAACAAGAATAGGAAAACTATCAAACCCTAAAACATATCCTAACAAGTATGAATTGAAAGAGAGAATGATAGAACATCATTTAAAAGGACATAGCCACCGTGCCTCCGGTAAAGATCAGAAGAATCAGATAGCGTTATGCGGTGGCGGTGGCGGCGGCGGTAATGGTTGAGGTCACTGCCGGCAATGCGGAGGGCTCCTCCTAGGTGGGCAGGTGCAGGTTTTGGTGATGTTCGGACTGTTGCGGGTCGCTAGTATTCTGCAATTGGACTGATTCTTGGTCCGGTTAATTATTTACTTGGATGTGCCGGTTTGGGTTTAGAGCAAGTATTGTTTATGACATGATAATAAATTTTACTATCATTTAAAATATTTTATACAAATTAAACATTTTATAAAAATGGAAACTAAAAACGAATAAATATGAATTGTGTAAAATGAATAGAAATGTATAGTGTTTTCCTATAGAGAGTATGATAAAAATAGTGGAATAAAATATTAGAGAACTAATTTATATATGACTTCTTTTTATATTTTATAATTAAATTTTTAGTCATTTCATAATATATATGACTATTTAATAATATTTTTATATGATAATGATATATATTACTTATGTGATTATTATTGTTGTTGTTATAACCATCATATTATATTTTATTTAATTTAGTCAGTAGTCATACTCAAATTTTAATGCGCATGTGTGGCATGACATGTGTTGTATGGAATACATATGACGTTTTCCTATACAAAAAAAACTATTAAAAAATTATTTTCTAAAAATTTATGATAACATGAAAAATTTAGTTTGTTTAGAAAATATACAATTAAATTAAAATGGAAATAAATAATTTTCTAAGTGAAGATGCGCATGCATTTAAAAGTAATAAAATAAATTGTGAATAGTTTCAAAAATTTATAAGTAATTATATATATATATATATATATATATATATATATTTAAAATTACTTATAAATTTTTGAAACTATTTACAATTCATTTTGGTATGATTGAAAGGGTTTTCATTATCATCGCAAACTAACATTTTTAATCATGTCTTTGTCTTCACTGGTGAAACAATAATATAAAACTGACCATCGACTTCGATAAAAATAATCCAACAAAAAAAAAATGTGACCTTGATCTTTGTTGATAGTTATAGAAAAACATAAGACTATTGAGACTCGTCTTTTCTGGAACTCTTGGGATAGTCCTGGATGAGATAGTACCAAGTTCATCCGGGATATGCAAACTTTTTCCCCAACCCAATTTTACGAAATCACAATAGCACCGATAACGTTCTTTCGCAGTTCTTCAACATAACCGATACCTCCTTTTTAAAACTATTTTGGGAGATAAGATTCTCGAAAATTTAATTCATTCAAAACTCAATTGTTATTCAATCATCATCAATATTACATCTGAATTTGTCTAGCATGCATAATCAGAACGCAAGTACTCTATTTCATTTTTTTGGATGAGGAACATGACAAATTAATTTACCATTTCTACAACCTCAAGTGTGTGTGTCGATAACCATCTTTCGTTACATTGTTCTTACATTGGTGTTATCAAAGCAGAGAAGTAATAAATTTTTGTAGTAGACAGTTCGATTAATAAATAACCAAAAATATTACTTTTTATGAACTCAAATTGCTAGTGATTTTTTTCAAGAGTATAGAAGTGTATAAAAATTAATAATAAGCTCAAAGATGTGAACCTTTTGCATTTAATATAGATAAGGCGTGTGTTGTATAAAAAGGCATTAGGGACCATATATAATATTTTTTTTGCATTTTAATATTCATAGTGTTACCACTTATATTAAACATTTTTATAACTTTTATTATAATTTTTAAATTCTATATATTTTTCTACGAATAAATTGTGTACCGTTTAAGCATATAACAATTACTTTTTATCTAAGAATTTGGCATAATTGTTATTAGACTTAGAATATTTTTTATTGTACACAAAATATCATTAATGCTCTATTAAATAAACATGCGAATAAAAATCCTTTTCTTTTTATATACTTGTTTCACTTTTTTCGAAATTGGAAACTAATGCTTTAAATATTAGTTTATACTCCCTCCGTCCCATTTTAAATTGTCTGTTTGCCTTTTTTCTCCGTCCCAAAATAAATTGCCTGTTAGTTGTTTTCGTAAACTATTAAAAATAAAATACCTAAACTACCATTAAAATAAGTCATTCTTTTTCACATTATCTTCTCATTCATCATTACCCCTCTTAAAAAATAATGTCAATTTTGAAAAATCAACTCTATTTTTTATTTTCCTTAAATATGCCCAAAAGTCAAAAAGGGCGATATAAATTGGGACGGAGGGAGTAATAATAATGTTATTATTATTATTATACGTAGCTCAAATCCTTAATTTACATTTTTATTGAGGTTGTGAATATGAGGTTCCAAACCCAAACTTACATTTTTATTTTTCAAAATTATTAAAAAAATAAATTTTATTTTTTTTCTTTCAATTTTTAAGAAAAAGTATTTGAGTATAATTTTTTTAAATTTCAAACACACATTTTTTAAATTTTTACATCACTTTAATTAGCTTTTGTTTATTTTTAGCGTATTCAAATTTTATCAATAGAATAAAATTTGATTTATTGTCATTTTTTATTTAAAAAATTGTGTCATGAATATATATTTTAGTTAAGATTGTAGAGTCACAAAAATTATTAAACTTTAAATTAATTAATTTATAATTTTCTTTGTGATTTTGGAATTTTTGTTTACTATGTTTCGTGTTCTTATCAATGTTTTAAAATTTTGACCAAAATAATTGTGCACGCTGTTTTTTTCAGTAAACATTGCATGACTTTTAAATGTGTACAAACTAATAATTTTAATGTGTAAGGTCATGTTCTTCCCAACTTACGTTTTTTACTTATTACTTATTTTTATTGGAATGACAACAGATCAGATCAGATCAAAAATAGCTTTAAATATAAGTATATTCAAATCATATCAGAACTAATCAGATCAAGTGAAGAGAACATGGTCTGAGTTCTTAAGAACATTTTAATGGTATGTGCTTGAAAAGTTGCTTAACTTAAACAACTGTATTTTATGATAAGTTTTCATTAGAGATGATCTAGGTGGCACCCATAATTGCTTACAAATTAGAGTGTCTTTAATAATATTCTTCATTGGAATTGTGTGTTGTTTGCATTATCATTAGAGCAAAATATATGTAACTTGCTTATGAAGTCGCTTAGATGATGTGGCCTTGGACCATTTAAGATACAAAATATGTCTCTTAAACTCCTCCCACTAAAGATGCTCTAAGCATATGCTAAAAAAATGTTCACACATCAATTTAATATGGAAAAAAAGTAATTGTGTAAAATTAATCTTGTTTATGCCTATTTTTCTTTTTCCCTCATTATTTTAGAATAGAAATTTTTCCTAATAAATATAAGAATATGAATTTTTTAGAAATAAAAATTACTCAAACCCTTGCACGCACCCCTAACCAAATTCGAATAAATTTGCACCATTTTTTATGCATTTTTATCTTTTTCCCTCCTTTATATTATTTAAATCCATTTTTTTCAACTAAGATATACAAAAAGTAATGACTCATTTCTCTTTTTATTTCTATTACATGATTAGTGACATAGAACTGAACAGCGAAAAATTATATGATTGATATTGATTTTAAAAAGTAATGAAAGAGTATGGGTCACACAAAAAATTACAAATACGAATTTGGATAAAATATAATGATGTAAAAGAAAAACTAAAAAGAGAATAAAAATTAAAAAAGTAGAGTGTACATTTTTTTAAATAAAATATGAAATTTATAAAATATAATATTTATTTTAACATTTTTTTAAAAGTTTTTTAAAAACTTTCCAACTCTTTTAGTTTCTTCAAACTCCTTCTAGCTTTTCTAACTTCTTCCCGTTTCTTCCAACTCCTTTTATTTTTTTTTTCAACTCCTATTTTCTTCTAACTCTTAGTTTCTTCCAACTCCTTCCAGTTTTTTCTAACTCCTTCCTATTTCTTTTAACTTTTTATAGTTTCTTCCAATATTCAACTTTGTGTTTCCAATCGAAAAAACAGAGCCTAAAAACCATATTTAAGCTTTTTCTTTATTACAAAGTAATTTGTCAATCTATTTATTCTTTTAAGTTATGACTTCTGAGTCTAAAATAAACTTTAAAACTATTTGTTATTGCTTCTACTTAAAACTTTTATTTCTTCATTAATTTATGACACTTCCAAATAAACAACTTTTTTAGGGTAACAGATAAAAAAAATTTGAGTCATTTGAAAAATAAAATTTTCCCTATCCACAGACATTTCCTTAAACATTTTTTGTATAAAAATTATTTTTGGGTAAGAAAAATATCTTTTAAAATATTTTTTTTGTACATCGTTTGACACACAAAATATTTTTGAGTCTCGTTTCCTCACCCAAACTATCAATCCTTCATTCGAACTATTTGAATTACTTTGATGGTGATTGGGAGCCTTATATACTCTCCTTTTTGTTGGGAGCAAAAGGATTTTGATAAAAATCCTCCATCTCCTCGCACATGGCTATTTTCGTGTTGTTTGTGCATTATTCACGTTAAAAATCAATTATCCCACTTTGTCAAAAACTGATTTTTCATCTCATACACAAAAGGATTTTGATAAAAATCATCCATCTCCTCGCACATGGCTATTTTCATGTTGTTTGTGCATTATTCACGTTAAAAATCAATTATCCCACTTTGTCAAAAACTGATTTTTCATCTCATACCCAAAAGGGTTTTGCCTAGGCATTAAAAATCAATTATTCACTTTCGGGAAAAATCGATTAGCATTTTCCTCCTTGATGGGCCGATATCCAGAGGACGGCCCAAATGAACCATTTGAACAGCTTCGGGTCAAGCACCTGTGAAATACTCAAGCTGGGCCGGCCCAAGGAGCTGGGCCTAGTTAACCTCAGGCCAAGCGCAGCTGGCAGAGTCAATCCGGAGAAGGAGACGGAGCTGATGGGCCGTTACGGAGCCGGGAAAAGGGGATCGCGCCCTTGGCGGGATAGACTCCATCGGTTATGCATTACCTTAATTGTTTAGAGCTCATGTATAAATAGAGGGGACCCGAAAGGGGAGAACTCAAGCTAAATCAAGCTGGTAATACACGTCCAATTCTCGAATTCTTGTTCTTAGTTTTGTTCTTACGATCCGCTCTGTAAACCGGATCATTTGGTGGATTTATTGTCCATCAAATTGGTGCTCTCGTTGAGAGTTCGAGAATCATACTCAGAAGAAATCCTCCACAACGACGATGGTGCAAACACGTAGCAACGCCAACGTAGGTACCGGAGTTCCCCAACAGGGGGAGAACAGCGCCACCGGAGGCCGGCACCCCCCCCCATCACCACCGGGGAGGCTGAGGCCCTCTTTTAGAGGGTTGGGATCACGGCCGAACAATTCAAGGAGGTGCTGGCCGCACTTGCGCCCAACCGCGAGGTTGTGGTAGGAGATGTGGCTGGGGGACCCACAGGCGAGAAGGCTGGACCTGCAGGCTCCCAAGGAAAAAAGAAAAAAGTGAGGCGGTCCCAAAAGAAGAAGGCGACCAAGCCTAATGGGAAGGCTATGATGGCAGATGCGCTTTCCAGGCTGGAAGAAGAGGACGAGTCGTCCTCCTTCGAGCGGATGTCTGCTTTTGACCGTTTGGGAGACCCCAAGTCGAAGAAACCTCGGACCTCTGCGTTCGAAAGGCTGCAGGACACTCGGTCGGCCCGAAAAGGCGACTTGAGAGACACGCTCAAGGAGAAGAGAGGGGAGTCCACAGCGACCTCCAAGGTCGGTTCTGAGGAGCGACGGACGACAGTCGGGGATAAGGGCGCAGCCGAGCTGTAGAAAATGTACGAACAACTAGAGAAGCGGCTGGATGCCCAGAACCCCTATCGCCAGGCGGTCTTCAGTGAGGTAACGCCCTTCTCCAGAAGGATAATGTCCTGCCCTCTCCCAGATAATTTCAAGACTCCCCAGATCAAGGCATACAACGGGACGACCGATCCCCAAGACCACCTCGCTCGCTTCGGGGCCAACGTGGTCATGTACGCATATCCAGAAGAAATCAAGTGTCGGTGCTTCCTGGCGACACTGGAAGGGCAGGCTTGTGAGTGGTTTCACAAGTTACCCAAGGGGTCGATAGATAAGTGGGGCGACCTGGCCCACAAGTTCTTGGAGCACTTCGCATCCAGCCGGAGACAAAAGCTCCCCTTCTCGCATTTGCTCAATGTGAAGATCCGGAAGGGGGAACAGCTCCGGGAGTTCATTAATAGGTGGGAGAAGGAGGCGAGGGATGTCCAAGGGGCGGACGACCAAGCCCTGATCGCCATGCTCCAAGCTGCACTCCCCCAAGGGGATGTGCGTAAGGAGCTGCGACGGAATCCTCTCTCGACCTATCAAGAGATGTTGGCCAGGGCGAAGTACCTGGCGCTGGAAGAGGAAGATGATGAGCCACCAGTCCGGAAGGAGAAGAAAAGCGGGCCACCGGTGGCAAAAGGAAAGAAAAGGAAGGATTATGGTAAGGGGCCGAACCCCACCGGGTATCATGCGAACAGGCATCCCGTTCACGCGGTGCAGTCGTTGCCGGCCCCTCCTCATGGTCGGGAAAGCTATGGTGTGCAAGATGCACCCAAATACTGCGAGTACCACCGTAACAGCACCCATAACACGTCGGAGTGCGTTACGCTGAAGAAGGAGATGGATCAGCTGATCGCTAGAGGGCCACCTCCTCGGTCAGAGCGACCGTCCACAAGTAACCGGACCTGGAGGAGGCCGCCAGCCCCCACGGCAGCGATCACAGCAGGAGAGGGGCAAGAAGATGGACGGCGGCACCTAGGGCGAGATTGTGATGACCTAGATGAGGAGGAGAGGCAAGGTCGCCGACACCTGGGGTGTCGGTTCATCATGGGAGGAAACACTTGAGGAGATTCGATATCCTCCCGGAAGAAGTGGAAGAACATGGTGTACCTGGCTGAGGTACAAAGGCCACCGCTACCTAAGCGAAAGAAGAAGGAACCTCTGATCTTTGACGAGGATTATCCCCCAGTCCTCAGCCCTCACAGGGACGCTCTGGTGATAAGAGTGGAGATCAATAATGTGGTTGTTCACCGAACCTTGGTCGATACGGGCAGCTCGGTCAACGTAATGTACAGCAACACCTTTAAGGAGTTGGGATTGTCCCGAAGCGACCTGAAACCAATCCATACGCCGCTGTCAGGATTTACAGGGGATACTATCGAAGTAGAAGGAACTATCACGGTAAAGGCCGGGGTAGGAGATGGCACCCACCGACTCTAGGTCGACATGGAATTTATGGTAGTACAGCTCGACTGTGCACACCATCTGATTCTGGGATGACCAGGGTTGGAGGACCTGGAGTGCGTAATCTCCCCCGTCCACTTATGCCTAAAGTTCAACACTCCCACAGGGGTGGGAGTAGCAAAGGGGAACCAGAGTCTGTCACGGTCGTGCTACGTCAGGGCGACCAAAAGCCAAGCCCGAGTCGATGAGAATGTGAGCACGATCTGTGCGGCGATCCAGAAGGAGGAGGGGCGACCCCGAGCTGAGCCGGCGGAAGAGGTCGAGGAAGTTTCTTTGGACCCGGTTGAGCCAGAGCGGAAGGTGAAGGTAGGCAAAACCTTACCGCTTGAATTAAAGGAGCAGTTATTGGAGGTCCTCCGAGCATTCAAGGTGCTATTCGCTTGGGGACCAGAGGATATGCCAGGGGTCGACCCAAAAATCATCTGCCATAGATTGGCAGTGGATCCGACCCACAAGCCGGTCAAACAGAAGAAGCGTTTCCTTTCCTCAGAACGGAGAGAGTTTGTCACCAAGCAGGTGACCACCCTGCAATCCATTGGGCACATCCGGGAAGTCCGCTACCCGGAATGGTTGGCAAATGTAGTCCTCGCACCCAAAGGGAATACCTGGCGGATGTGCGTCGATTACACTGATCTAAATAAAGCTTGCCCGATGGATCCTTTTCCTCTCCCCAACATTGATCAGTTGGTTGATGAGACGGCAGGATGCGAGCTGATGAGTTTCATGGACGCATTCAGTGGGTACCATCAGATCAAGATGGCAGTGGCGGATGAAGAAAAGACCGCTTTCATCACCCCCAGTGGGTATACTGTTACAAGGTGATGCCCTTTGGTTTGAAGAATGCTGGGGCGACCTATGCACGGATGGTGAACAAGCTGTTCGCGCCAGTACTAGGGGGGTGCATGGAAGCGTATGTGGACGACATGATTGTCAAGTCCAAACGGACAGAGTCTCATGCTGGCGACCTGGAGAGAGTATTCAAGATCATGAAGAAGTTCCAGCTTCGCCTTAACCCCAAGAAATGCACATTTGGGGTGCAGGGGGGTAAATTCCTAGGACATATGGTCAGCCGGAGAGGGATCAAGCCTAACCCGGAAAAGGTAAAGGCGATTTTGGAGATGGAGCCTCCGCGGAATGTAAAGGAGGTCCAGCAGCTCACCGGAAGGATTGCTGCTCTCAGTCGTTTCTTATCAAAGATAGCTTATCGAGCGGCTCCTTTCTTTCAGACCATTAAGAAGAGTAGAGGGTTCGTTTGGACCGAGGAATGTCAACGGTCTTTTGAGGGGTTAAAAGCATATCTCGTCTCCCCACTAGTGCTTTCGAAGCCAGAGCCCGGAGAGACCTTATTCCTATACTTAGGAATCTCTCCTCGAGCTGTGAGCTCGGTGCTTGTGAGGGAGGAGGAGGGCGCACAGCGACCTGTGTACTATGTGGCCCGAGTGCTGCGAGGGGCGGAGTTGAGATATACCAACATGGAGAAGACCATTTTTGCGGTGGTGTGTACGGTGAAAAAGCTCGCCCCATATTTTCAAGCCCATCCGGTCCATGTGTTATCACAAATTCCCATCGGAACACTTCTTCGAAGCCCAAATGCCCCGTCACGGGTCAGCAAGTGGGGGGTGTTCCTGGGATCCTTTCAAATAGAGTTCAAGCCGCGACCGGCGATAAAGGGGCAGGCATTAGCAGATTTCGTGGTAGAATGCACTGCGAGAGAGGTAGAATATAGTGGAAAAGAACCTGAGGGGAATTGGTGGACCGTGCACACCGATGGGTCGTCCGCGACTGATGCTTCGGGGGGAGGTGTCGTGGCGATATCTCCGGAAGGGTTCAAGGCATACTACTCCGTGAGATTCCGGTTTAAAGTCTCGAACAATGAGGCTGAATATGAGGCACTGCTTTGCGGCTTGAGGTTGGCAGCCTCATTAAAAGCTGAGCGAATCCAAGTCCGGTGCGATTCCATGCTAGTGGTAGGCCACGTCACTGGAGAATTTGAGGCCAAGGATGAACGAATGAAGAAGTATAGAGGCACTGCCCTGGAGTTGCTTAAGGCATTCGGGGCGTACCGGATAGAGCAGGTTCCTCGGGAAGAGAACGCTGAGGCAGATATCTTGTCAAAGCTTGGTCCGGATTCCCCGGATCATATTAAGGCAATGACCCAGGAAGAAGAGTTGCTCGAGCCAAGCATCGGTCCCGGACAAGTGCTGATCATCACACTCAAAGAGGAGCCGGATTGGATTGATGAGATTACCATGTACATCCTTGACGGGTCGCTACCTATCAACCCAATCGCGGCAAAGGTGGTGAAGCGACGTGCACCCAGCTACACGCTGGAGTGCGGTCGGCTGTATAAGCAATCGTACAATGGTACATTGTTGAGGTGCTTAAGAGCGGGTGAGGCACAAGAGTTAATGGAGGAAATCCATGAGGGAATATGTTCAGCACATCAGGGAGCCTTCACGATGTCCCGGAAGGTGACCCTACAAGGATACTTTTGGCCAACGATTATCAGAGATTGCGCAGAGTACGTGCGCAAATGAAAGGTTTGCCAGGAATTCCAGAGGATGCCAGGGCGACCGGCGACTAATTATACCCCGATAAGCACAGCGATTCCTTTTGCCCGGTGGGGCATCGATCTGGTCGGTATTTTGCCTCGGGGGACAGGGAACAACACATACCTGGTGGTCGCGATTGACTACTTCACCAAGTGGGTCGAAGCCGCCCCCGTGCCAACCATCACTGCGGAACAGATGACGAAGTTCGTTTCCAAGCAAATCTTGTGCCGATTTGGGGTGCCCCAGCAGATCATCACTGACAACGGAACCCAATTCAAGGCCGGAGGGTTCAATGAGTTTCTATAGAGCTGGGGCATAAAACACAGCTATGCAGCGGTCGGGTACCCCCAAACCAATGGGCAGGTTGAGAACACCAATCGTACCATCATGGACGGCCTCAAGAAGAAGATAATGGAATGCAAAAGTGCCTGGGTGGAAGAAGTGCCCTATATTTTGTGGACCTACAGAACTACCCCAAGGAAGGCAACAGGTGAAACTCCGTTCTCGCTCACATATGGATTTGAAGCAAGGGCTCCAGCGGAGACCTCGTTGTTAAGTTATAGAGTAGAGACGTTTGATGCTCAAGGAAATGAAGGGAAAGGGCATATATGCGGGCAGAAAACTACCGCCGGCAGGTCAAGTCATATCACGACCAGCGGGTGCGACCAAGGCAGTTCAAGGTGGGCGACTGGGTCCTTCGAAAGAGGGAGGTCAGCCGGCCGACCGATGGAGGGAAGTTTGCTAAAAGCTTCGAGGGGCCATATATCATAAAGGAGGTGTTGGCTGATGGGACATTTAGATTGCAGACTCCAACCGGTGGCGACGTTCCGCGAGTATGGAATGCCGCCAACCTTATTAAATTTTATCAATAGATTGTATTCCAGCCATGTCTTTTTCTTGAGATTTAATAAATCCAGCTCTCTGGCACATCTTGTCTCCAATTCTCCAAAAAAAAAAGGAGCGACCACAAGAGATCGCTAAAATTGCACGGTGATTCGTGCTAAGATACCCAGTAGTGGGTGAAGCGTCGAACCCTGTCAAGCGACCAAGGTTGAAGAAGACGCCGTGGCAAGAAAGTCTGAGAGAACGGCTAAGTCTGGAACACAAGATCTGTTGATCGCATGAGCGACCAGGGGATCTTGGGGGTATGGCGACACCACAAGGGTCAAAATAACCCGAAAATGGCTAAGTCAAAAGAGGCGAGGTATTCTCTGATTCAAGTCCGAGGAAACCTGAACGTCAAAAGTAGGATGCGAAAGAGAAGAAGGTGAAACTTGTAAGTAAACAGGTAACATCAAAATACATTCACAGAAATGTTCATTACATTTCAAGGATAATCTCTTGCATCTGCTACAGTACAGTTGAGAACAATCTCTACGTAAGGAAGGATACTTCCCCATACATCTCCTACAATGAAAAACAACAATCTAAGACTTTGCGAGCGAAGGTCTAGGGGGGACAGGCAGGTTTGAAAGGTAGTTCTGCGGCTGTATAGGTAGGCAAAACTCCGATCACCGGCCGTCCAGGACGACCACCTTTCTTCCCCAACATGGAAAGGGAGTGGTCGCCCCCAGCCTCGGCAAAAACCCACCGCCCTTCTCCTACCAAGGAAGGACGGGGGACGGCTCACTTCTCTGTGAACCCCAACCAGCATCACCTAGGCGAGGACGGAGATCCTGAAGCCGCCCGAGCTACTTCAGGTCGCCTAGGGGTCTTCTGGGGAAGTGAATGGCAAGCGGGGCGAGGTAGGGAAGAACCCAGTTCTTCCCCTAACACAACCTCCTCCGTAGGCCTCACCGGCGAACTGGTGCGACTTTCGCTAGTCCATCGCTCAAAAACTTGCGTAGTATGCGCACTCATGCTCCAGGAGGGGTAAGTGCTCATCTTGAAAGCTCTCCCAGGCCATACATTGCAGGGAATGGAGGGGGCATGGAGCATCCCAGTCAATCCGCCCGTCAGGCAGGCGGTTGGCGGAGAGGGCCTCGTACGCCTCACTAAAGTCTTCATAAGGGTTTGGAGGTGGTGGCGGCGGTTTCACCGACGCCCACTGCCGGCGAGGCAACCGGCGACATAATTCGTAAGGGTCAAGCCCCCCCCCCCCAGTCATTGGAATTGACTGACTTGGGGGAGGAGGCAGGCTCCGGCGAAGAAGGAGCCTGCCCGTCGGAAAGAACCAGAGAAACAGGAATTCCTTCAGACATGGCGAGAATGGAGAAAAGGAGGATATTTGGTGATGGAGCAGAGTAGAGGCCAGGGGGATTTATAAATAAGCCAGGGCGAAGGAACCGAAGAGACGGTCAAGTCTCGAGGCAGCCGAACCAATAAAGCAGCTTTGAGCCGCGCGAAGGTCCAATCAGAAACGGTGAAGGGCATTGGATCAATTGGGCGGCACGATGGCCAATCCAGAGATTGGGCCCGGACAGGTAAACGGGCCGGGACTAGGAGTTGGGCCCAAACTAAAACATACATGTTAACCAGCTAAATCAAAAAAAGAGATTGCTGAAGTAAAGCGCCAAAGAGAGAAAGCACATGGTGAATCTAGAAAATCAAACAACATAGGAGCATTGTATCAAAACGACAAATCATTCCGAAGGAAAAGAGAGAGGCAAGTGTTGGTAAAGCTATGGGGGAACAATGGGGGATTTAGACGGCCGAGCCGGAAGGTCCACCCGCTTTGGACATGGCTAAGCTGGCCCCTGGATTCTGGTCGCTCTGACCACCTTCCACTTCTTCTTCTTCCTCTTCTTCCGACGCACTCGAGCTCCCCCCGTCCAGATAGGGACTGGGGTCGAACTCGGCCAAGGAGCGGCACGGAGGAGGGAAGCCAAGGTCGGGGAGAGAGAATCCTTTGGGGAGCTGGGCCAGCCTGTCGTGGAAGACCTGTTGGGCGTGGAAGAGTCCGCAATTGAAGGACTTGGTTCCCTCCTTGACCATCCATTGAGCCCCAGGTTCAGTTTTGAGCCAAGTGGCCGTTAGCTCTTCCATCCGCTCCATCGCGACTACCGTGAAGTCAAGAGAGGACTTGAAGGATTCTACCGCTCCCTCTGCATGGCGGACCCGATCGCTCCTCTCCACCTCCAACTTCTGGATCAGATCAGATTTCTCCCCTTCCAGCTCGACCACTCGAGCAGAAACAGATTCTACCTCCAAGGACAAGGAGGCCTTGTCTGCCTCAAGGGCGACGCAGCGGTTCTCCTGGGAAGCTTTCTCCACAGCAAGCGCCGCGGAGCGATTTTCTTTCTCCTCCAACTCCCTGGTGAGTCGAGCGACCTCCTCCTGCAGCTCCTTCTGCTTGGCCTCGGCTGCTTTCATCGCCTCGTCCGCGGCGGCCTGGCGACCCCGTTTCCGGCCAACCACCTCAATCATCCCCAGCGTAGCCTGCGCAAAGGGGTGAGGGTTAGGGGCATAAAGAAAAGGAGTGATGCATAGGAGATCAAGACCAGTACCTGACTGAGCCTCAAAAGGACCATGTTGTCAAGGTCGTCCTCGGAGCCTGCTGAGATACGAGCCTGGTCTTCTGCAGGCAGAGTGATCAGAGTCTCCAGCTGTACGTCCCCTAGGCTTTGGGGCAGGGGAGGGATGCAGAGCCTCCTCGAGCGACCCCTGGTCGCCACCTCGTAGGTCACTGCAGGTGGTGAGGGAGGTCGCTCCAAGGCAATGCCCTGAGACGACCCAACGAGGTCGCCACCCTGCATCGCGGGGTGTGGAGGGGATTGGCCAGCCATGGTACCCGGTTCCTGGGTAGCATCTTCTTGGTCCTCCACCAGAATTACGGCCGGCTCTCGAGAAGGACTCTCCTCGTGGTGGGATGAAGAACGTTTGCCCTGGCCCTTCGTCTCTCTCTTCCTTTTCCTCCCTGCAGTGAAGCGACTGAGCAGGAGATCGCTGTCCATCTCCTCTCCTGAATCTTGTAATTCCACTGGAAACAAAGGAAATGGTCAGCCTTGGGAAAAGATAAACTAAACATCTGGGCAAAAGAAAAGGTCACCTACCAAAAGGACCACAGTCAAGACCTTCCTCAGGAATGTCCTTTAGCTGGTCAGGCTGATGCCCCCCGGGGATGTCCCTCAGTAGGTCGGGTTGGTGGCGAAGCTCATCCTGAACACACTCAAACCCCAACCCGGCAAGGGTTTCCTCTGTCACCACCTCTTTGATGTTCATAACTCCCTTATTGCAGAATTGGCGAGTGATAGACAAAAGGGTGGCATCAGGTGGGGGGCGTGGGATGCGGCGGAAGGAAGGGCGCCCTGAACCCGTGAAAGGAGATTCGGGCCCCGTCGAAACGAAGACAAAGAAAGGCTTCCAGTCTTTGGTTGACCCCTTCTTATCACTAGCAAAGAGTTTACTGGACCTCTGGGAAAGACTGGCATAGGACGCCCAATCTTTATGGCCCTTGGTCAGTTTGAAGGTGAATATGAAATGGTCCAAGGTCGGCTTCACCCCTACATCTTTGCACCGGACCAGGTAACCGACGATGTACCGGTGAGAGTTGGGGACCAGTTGGCATGGGAGAAGGTCCACCACGTTGGAGCGTCCACGCGGACTTTGCAAACCCCCCACTCCTCCGCTTGGCCCAGTTGAGGACTGAGGAGTTGGGGGGCTTATGATGGGCCGATATCCAGAGGACGGCCCAAATGAACCATTTGAACAGCTTCGGGTCAAGCACCTGTGAAATACTCAAGCTGGGCCGGCCCAAGGAGCTGGGCCTAGTTAACCTCAGGCCAAGCGCAGCTGGCAGAGTCAATCCGAAGAAGGAGATGGAGCTGATGGGCCGTTACGGAGCCGGGAAAAGGGGATCGCGCCCTTGGCGGGATCGACTCCATCGGTTATGCATGACCTTAATTGTTTAGAGCTCATGTATAAATAGAGGGGACCCGAAAGGGGAGAACTCAAGCTAAATCAAGCTGGTAATACACGTCCAATTCTCGAATTCTTGTTCTTAGTTTTGTTCTTACGATCCGCTCTGTAAACCGGATCATTTGGTGGATTTATTGTCCATCACTCCTTATGCCATAATCAATTTTTTATATGTTGCACCTCTTCTAAATCCTTATTTTTTGCCCCTATAAGTTCGTGGAGGTGCAGTGGAAATCACCAATTGAAAGCTACGCAAACAGATCAAACGACTATGCTGTAGAGAAGATACTGCAGCATTGTCATAGTAACAGATGACAGACAAAGTGCTATAATATCTTCTCTGTCTCAAGCACACACGCAGAATATAAAGTGAGAGCAGTAAGCGGTACACGAGAGTTGTTTACGCAGTTTAGAGCAACTCTCCTACGTTTGTGGGGCCCACGTCCGTGTAACTGCCCTTCCACTAAATCACTGTAAGAATTACACAACAAATCACAAGAGAACATTCAAATGTATTGATTTGTCTACTACCGAATGACTTGACGACAAACTCTGTTTCCGTCTTTCTCCACGGTTTGTTACACCTTCTCAAAGATCTTCTTCAAGGACGTAGATTCTAGTACACCTTCAAACAATGATTCTGCCTTTCTCTACAAAAATATGCAGGCAAATTCGAAGCTCATAAATCAATATTGAACCGTTGGAATTCAATCTCCACCGTTCAGATTGAAGCTCCACGAGTCCTTAGACTCCTCCTAAAGACAGTTGATGATCCTCTATATGTGGTCAAGGATATGATTCAACTTGAGCCTTTGAATTATTTTCTATTCTTAAAGTGCGTAAGTTAAGTAATATATTGTCTACGTGTCTATTATATGTGTAATGTTCGACTTGTGTTTGTTCTCTTTTTCATTTTGTTTCGGGTTCTTGGCAGTGTTTCTTGGGTTACCTTAGTTGGAGAAGCTCATTATCTTTAGATCCTGTTTTCCCCCATTTTATCAAAAAAAACAAAAAAAAAGAATATTTAGAAAAACCAAAAAATATTCATTTTTCATCAAACCCCCCTCCTTTCGTGGTTTAAGTTATAGTATACGCTTTATTTACTAAGTTATAGAATAAGTGTTTATTTGTAAGTTAGATAAACGTTTTTATATTTTTAAATACTTAAGTGTGTGTTTTATGTTTTTAAGTTATATTTTAAGTTCTTCATTTATATAAGTTCTATTTATAAGTTTTTATACTTATTTAATTATAAGTTTTATAAGTGTTATCATATGTGTAGTAGTTAGTTTTGTTTTATTTGGTGACAATGTGTGTGCATGCTTAACTAATTTCAAAAAGTACAAACTTTCTTCGTGGGATCGACCTTTACTTGCCCTAGCTATAGTTTTTATTTGATTATATCTTGGAGGTTAGCTAAGGAGTTTTATAAATTTTTAATTTGTTTTAGACCGTACGATAAGTCTTTAACATTATAACCTTAAGCATGTTGATATCACGACCAAATCTGCCCAGAAACAACATTGATGTCTATCTTCAGATGGTAACTAAAGATCTTCAAAGCTTGTGGTTTGGTGTACAAGTCTATGATGCGTACGGAAAAGATTTGTTCACATTGAGGGCAGTTTTGTTGTGGACCATTAGTGATTATCACGCAGTGGGTAATTTGTCAGGCAATGTTGTAAAAGGCTATAATTCATGTATTGTTTGAGGTGAAAAAACAAATGCTATCAGGTTGCGTAATTACCGTAAGATGGTAGTTATGAAGCATCGCAGGTGGATGCCACGCCAACATCCTTACCGAATGCAAAAATCAGACTTTGATAACACCGTGGAAAAGAATACAGCTCCTATCCCATTGGCTGGGGAAGAGGTATATTTACGTGTGCAATCTTTAAGTGACCATGTCTACGGGAAGACACAACCAATTCCTCGTCTAAAAAAAGGAGACATCCGACCTACTTGGAAGAAGATGTCTATTTTTTCAATGGAATATAGGAAAATTTTGCCAATAAGGGATGTTCTCAACGTAATGCATATTGAGAAAAATATATGTGAGGCTTGAACTGGTACGTTGCTTAATATACCGGGGAAGACAAAAGATAGGGAATCTGTAAGCATCGATATGGCTAAAATCCTATCCTATCCTATCCTATCATATCCTTCCTATTCTTATTCCTATTCCTATTCCTATTCCTATTCATATTCCTATTCCTATTCCCATTCCTATTCCTATTCCTATTCCTATTCCTATTCCTATTCCTATATATGTAAAGGAGAGTTCATTAGTTGTAGTGGAGACATGTGGCGTATGACATGACAAAATTTATATCTACATGGCATAGTGTCATCATTTTATTGGTCCACATGGCATTTATTAATTTATTTTTTATTTAAAAGATTGTTCATGATTATTTATTTAAATTACCATAAACTTCTATTTATAATACTTTTCATATTCTAATTATTATATTAATATGTCCTTCATCATTTTAAAATATATTTTAATATCTTATAATTAATTAATTACCTTTTCAAAGGTTATATAAACTTTATTAAATTTTTTAAAAGACAAGTGCTTGTATAAATTTTTACACCATTTTCCCATGATAAGTGTAATAAACATGAAAGTTTATATTATAAAGAGTATGATTTCAATGTATAAAAGTTGTCTAAAATTCGTATTAAAACTTCAAACTTTTCCTTTAAAATTTTAAACAATTTTTCTATCAAAATTATAAATTTGATTAGTGAAGTGTAAAATAATAAGAGCCATAGAGAAAGTTAATAAACACATCCTCCCCATGCATACCATGATATCTCCAAAAATGAAATGTCTATGTAAGTTATTTACAAATAATTAATGTATTATGCTTCATATGTACATGCGTGTATACTATTTATGTATTCTATCAATAGGCAATGCGATAGAACAACTTTAATTGTAATTCACTTTATTATTTAATCTAGGTTTATATTTTAATATAATAACAATTTTATAGATATATTTTACAGAAAAATATGCGAGCCCGTGCAAAGCACAGGGCAAAAACTATGGGGTATGAAAACGGAGTTGATGCCCAAAAATCTCGGAAAAAATGAGAAGTTACCAATGGCATCTTGTAACTTATTTCTAAAAAAAGAATCTTTGCTCATCTTTATTTTGCATGAAATTACCTGAAGGTTTTTCTTCTAACGTCAAAAGTCTCATATCAATGGAAAATCTTCGAGTTGTCGGGATGAAGTCTCATGATTGTCATAAAATATTGCATCACTTGCTCCCCATTGCAATACGACCAGTGCTACAAAAAGATGTGCGGTCCACTATTATTAGGTTTTGCGTCTTCTTCAACGCAATTTGCAGCAAAGTCATTGAGGTCGATAATTCGAAAAAATGCAATCCCAATTGGTAGAGACTTAATGTTTGCTTGAAAAACATTTCCCTCCTTTCTTTGATATAATGGTCCATGTTGGGGACTTTTCGTGCGGTTCAAAACAAATTAAAAATTTATAAATAACCTTAGCTAACCCCCAAGATATAATCAAATAAAAACTATAGCTAGGGCAAGTAAGGGTCGATCCCACGGAGAAAGTTTGTACTTTTAAAATCAAATTAGGACAAGGCCTGGACTTCTTTATTTGATGATGGGTTTGGGCTCTAGCCAAAATCAATATCTTCTTTCCAAACTTGTACTGCACGTTTGGCCTTCTGCTATATTTTTCTCCAAAAAATAAGATATCTGATAATTTTGGGTTAGGGAAAAATAAAATGAAATAATATAATGTAAAAAAAATGATTAAAAAACTACTATTTTTGAAAGAAAATTAAAAGATTGTAAAAATGAGAATTAAAATAAAACTAAGCTAAACAACTAAAAATTAAACACTAAAAATATTAAAAATGCCTAAAATTGAATAAAAAGAACTAACCCAAAAACGACTTATCAAATACCCCCACACTTAAGAGTTGAACGTCCTCGTTCAAGGCCAAAAAGAGTACATTATTTCTTTTTATCATCGTCAAGAAGAAACAAAGTTAACTTTAAACCCCCACACTTAAGATTTTATGCCCATACAAATTTTAAAAACAAAGTGAGCTAGAAATCCTACAAAGATGGAAAACTAAGGTGTGGATTTTTTTTGGGTTCTAACAAATGCTCTAAAGCTGCTACAAAAAAGTTTCCTAGCGGAATCCTATGGTTTAAAACGGCTCAATAGCAGCGCTGGCAAGGTTCATCAATAAAAGCCTAAAAATATAAAAATCACTCAATTTTCTAAAAAATAAAGGGCCCCTAAAACTGGTTGCTTAATACATTGAAATATCAAATAAGGTTGACTAAAACAACATCTAGGTAGTATGTGGATGGCAAGTTCTAGAAAAAAACTAAAGGATACTTAGAAGGATTCAAAATTTTAAGGTCATTTTATCAAGAGAAAACGGGCATAAATCTCAATGCAGGTTTAAAAAGTATACACTTGCTATCTTTCAGAATAAAGCCCCAAGAAAAACAATGAGGTTCTTGGGTCAAATTTTGAAAACAATGCTCTAAATAAGAAGATATGCAACTAAGAATGAAAATATTTGAACCCAAAACCTTTTTTTGTATTGAAAAAAAATTTGCCCCAAAAGTTTTTTTTCCAAGCAATGAAACAAACATGAGCAACTCCCCCCACACTTAAAATGTGCATAGTCCCAATGCATCTATATGATATGCAAATAAGCAAGAATGATATATCCAAAAGAATAAGCCAAGAGAGAAGGGAATGAGTAGATTCGCAACAAAAGGAAAGGGGAAAGGATGGGAAGGAGAATGCAAATTTAAAAAAGTATACGCGGCATCAATTCATCATTCTCATCCTATTGTGCTCGATAGACCTGAAAATCTGCAAAGTGAAGGCTAAGACCAAGTTTTTTAGCAATGAAGAACAAAAAATCTGATTTCAAATATGTAGACTTTTTTCTAATTTAGCACATGTAAGCCGTGAAAAGTGTATAATTTTCATTCTGCACTAAAAAAACAGCTTACAAAATGCATATTTTCAGTTTATAGCCCAAAAATCAGATTCAGGAGTGCAGATTTTTTTCAATTAATACCCAAAAATTAGCCTTAAAAGTGCAGAATTTTTGGATTTCAGCCATAAATGATCAAATGTAAACACTCAAGGCTTCAAAAAACATAAGATAGACAATATACCAACACTCGAGCACTCGGAGTTTTTGTTCCAAATCACACCTTTTGTTTTTGCACCTTACTGTGCAGATGTTTACTCCAAACATTTTGCTTCCACCTAAATCTCAACAAATCTTGCAAAAAACTCTCAAAGTAGATGGTTAGAAGCACATGTAAAATAAAAAATTAAGCTCAACAAGATCACTTTTTTTTTGTTTTGATTTTATACATAAAAAAACTAAATGAAAGAGAGAAAAAAATTCCTATAATTATAATAAGTACAACTAGATCGATTTGGAAAAAAAATTACAAGAAAAGTTAGTTATTAAAAGAAAGAGAATAAAAACCAAATTAACCATTACAAGGGGGGAAAAATTAAGTACAACAACAAGTTAAAGTTATTAGTAAGCATAAGGAACTTAAAGAAAAATTAAAAACGCTATAAAAGTAAGTGGGTTATGTTTTAAAAAAAATTAAGAAGGAAAAAAAATGCAATCAACAACTATAAGAGAAGAAGAAAAAAAAGTACAACAATTACTAGAAGTTAGAAGTAAAAAGATTTTAAAAAAAAAACCTAAAAAGATAGTGGGTTGCCTCGCATAAGCTGTCTGATTTAACGTCTTTGGCTAGACAAAGCTTACTATTTGCCAAAAACATATTCAAATAAACCATCAAGTAGTAAAATAAATGTGTTTCTTTAAAACACAAAAAAAGAGTAAAAACAAGATAGCTTCAAAATTCAAATTTGATTTCACTTTTTACTCAAGAAGTAGCACATTGTAGTCAATTGAGAAGAAAAAAAAAATCAGGTTCAAAGGTGCAAGGTAAAGCTTGAGATCAGATTCTTAAATCAAATTTTGAACCTTTTTTTTCACTTAGAGAGCAAGGAGTATATATAAGGATCAAGAAAAACTCATGCTAAATGCTCCCACATAAGTTCCCAAACATGTTTTTGACGATTAAAGTTCATAATTCAACAAATGAGCATCTAAAGAACTTAAAAAAATCAGATTATCAAACAAAAAGTTGCTGATTTTTTCAAAAGATATGCACTTGAGATTAAGTTTTTCTCAAAATCAGCATAAAAACCTCATAATATGCTTCAAAATATTGTCCCCAACCAAGATAGAGCAATGATATTTCAAATTTCAAGCATGTGGAGCACTCTAAGGGACAAACTCAGCATATAAGCTAAGTAAAAAAGTGCAGATTTATATAAAAAAAAAGCAAGTAAAATCATTTTTTCTTTGAGAAAACAACACTAATTCATTCAAACTCAACATTCATAACCTGCACCAACAAAAATCAGCAACTAAAAGACCAAATAAAGTTCAAAATGCAGATTATTTCAACAAGAGTTCAAATTGCAGGTATATTAGCATTTCCAGGAACACAATACAACATCTAGACGAGCAAAAGAGTGCAATTTGTAGAACAAACCGTATTGACATACCACAATTTCTGAAAAATAGCACCATGTTCATTCTATTAAGTCAGAATGCAATGCTTCTTCATTCATCATAACGTATATAAATAGCAACAACTAAGAGGGACTAAGTTTAGATCCCAAATCATAGCCTAAAGTCTAGGAGCTATACATGGTATACAATAAATACACATGAGATAAGGAAAGCAAATCAAGGATAATCAAGAATAAATATAAATGAATATTTATATTTATTTATCTATAATACGCCCCCGCAAGATTGGGGATCCGTCAGAAACACCAATCTTGGACCGGAACTTTAGAAAAAGTGGGCGAGCAAGAGGCTTGGTAAGAATATCCGCGAGCTGGTCAGATGAACGGACATGGGCAACCCGAAGCTTACCAGCCGCAACTAATTCCCGAACAAAGAAATAATCCAACGCAAGATGTTTCATCCGTGTATGGAACACTGGATTTTTGCACACATGAAGAGCACTTACATTATCACAGTAAAGCATTGGTGGTGCTGGAACCGATATATGCAATTCTTGGAGAAGATTTTGTACCCATTGTAACTCAGCAACAGCATTGGCAAGAGATCGGTATTCAGCCTCTGTAGAAGACCGTGATACAGTCTTTTGTCGGATGGATTTCCAAGAGATAATGTTAGGACCAAGATACAAAGCATAGGCAGTGGTCGAACGGCCACCATCACCGACACCGCCCCAGTCAGCATCTGAAAACGCAGTAAGATGCATGGGGACCTGCTTAGACAAGAATAAGCCATGAAATAGCGTGCCTTTAAGATAGCGCAGTAGACGTTTCAGAGCGATCCAGTGAGAAGTCGTTGGAGCATGCATAGTCTGTGCAAGTTTATTGACAGCAAAGGACACGTCAGGTCGTGTGAGAGAAAGATATTGGAGTCGCCCTATCAATCGACGATAGGCCGAGACATCAACACCCGTTGTAGATGAGGCAGAAGACACACGTAGATCAGAAAGAAGCATAGGCGTGGTCGCTTCCTTTGCACCTGTCATAGATGCATCTTCAAGAATGTTGAGCATATATTGAGATTGGGAGAGGAACAGGCCTGTCTTCATAGGAATAACCTCAACACCTAGAAAATGACTCAACTGGCCCAAATCCTTAAGTGAGAATTCAGTGGCGAGAGCACGAACAAAATCATCTAGAAAACCAGATGAGCTACCTGTAAGTATAATATCATTGACATAGACCATAAAATAAGCCAGAACACCATCTCGGTGATAGACAAATAATGATGCATCAGAGTGAGCCTTAACAAATCCGGAGTGAAGCAGAAAGCGAGACAGTGCCTCATACCAAGCACGCGGTGCTTGTTTTAACCCATATAATGCCTTGGAAAGGCTGCATACATGCGAAGGAAAGTCAGGATGAACATACCCAGGGGGTTGCTCCATAAACACCTGTTCATCAAGTTTTCCATGTAAAAAAGCATTATTCACATCAAGTTGTCTAAGTGGCCAGTTATGGGAAAGAGCAATACTCAGAACCAGCCGAATACTAACAGGCTTCATCACTGGACAGAATGTCTCGAAATAATCACGACCAACCTCTTGGAGATATCCCTTTGCCACTAGGCGTGCCTTGTAGCGATCAATGGACCCATCGGCTTTGTGTTTGATTCGAAATATCCATTTGCAACCAATAGGGCGCTGAGTGGGACGAGGCACCAATTTCCAAGTCTGATTACGCAACAAAGCATTATACTCCTCATCCATAGCCTTCCGCCAACGGGTGTCTTTGAGTGCTTGGGCAATGGTTTTGGGCTCATGGGTTAGAGGGAGAGGATGTTTGGTGGTGAGATGAAGACGGGGAGGATCTGAAACAAAGTCATTGTTGAAATATTTAGGGTTAGGATGACGAGTACGTGTAGGACGAGAAGTGGCAGTAGGGACTGAGGGAGCAGCAGGCTGTTCGGGAGAAGACCCGGCAGTACTGCGTTCTATAGCAGTAGGTCCAGTAGGGATTTGGGATGTGATAGATGGTACTGGTGACTCAGGGATGGGGTTGGTATGAAGGGGGATGGCGGAACAGTGAGAAGGAGATAAGGGTTGAGTTGGAATCGGTGTAGAGGAGTGTGGTGGGTTTGAAGGGTTTGTAGCGGAGAACAAGGGTGGAAAAATTGGGAACGGAGGAGAATGGACAGTGGATTGTGAGGGTTTGTAAGTAATAAACGGATAGACATGTGGAACAAATTGAACGTGACGAGAAATGTAGACCCGATTTGTAGATGGATCTAGACATTTGTAAGCAGATTGTGTAGTGGAGTACCCAACAAATACACAGGGAGCAGAGCGGGGTTGCAATTTGTGGGACGTGTATGGACGCAACCATGGATAACATAGGCAACCGAAAGGTTTAAGTTTAAGATAATTGGGCTCTGCTCCAAACAGAACACGATATGGACTTTGAGAGTCGAGTATTGGGGTAGGCATGTGATTTATGAGATATGTGGCTGTCTGAAAGGCATAAGTCCAATACAGTAACGGCATGTGAGCATGATGTAGCAGGGAGAGACCAGTGTCAACAATATGACGATGACAACGTTCAGCCGTGCCATTATGCTTAGGTGTGTGGGGAGGAGTGGTGAAGTGAGAGATACCATAGGCGCTGAGCACAGGACGAAGTTTGATAAATTCACCACCGTTGTCTGAAAAAATGGAAATTATCTTACGTTTTAAAAACTTTTCCACAAGTTGCTTGTATTGTGGGAAAATTTTAAAAACGTCAGATTTACGAGACATGGGATAGAGCCAAACATATTTGGTGTAGTGATCAACAAAAAGAACATAGTATAAGCAGCCATCAATAGATTTTTCCTTGCATGACCAGACATCCGAGTAGATTAGTTCGAGCGGTGCAGTGCTCATCATGGAGTTTTCAAAAAAAGGAAGTTTATGACTCTTATTAATGGAGCAAGCATTACAATGAAACTGCTAAATATCCTTTGTAGAGAAGGACTTATTACAACGACTCAAAAGAGATAATAGAACTTTATTGGACGAATGACCAAGACTATGATGAAGATCAGACACAGATCCACCTCCATGAAAATGCACTTGCGGAACAGACGTAGACGGCATGGCATAGTAAACACCATCTGTTGGAATGCATGAGTTCAACCCTTTCTGTGTTGTTAAGTGTTGACTCACAGGTTTTGATAATTGACAAACACAATTTATTCAAGTCAAGATCAAAGTGCTACAACGACAAACACGAAGACTTGAAGTGCCATTCCTTGAAGTATTCAAGAAGGTGCACAGGATTTTATTGAAGTCCGAGACGCATTCGGAGCGCCTAACGGAGGACTCGGAGGAGTAGAAGATTTCCGAAGACTTTTATTTATTTGAGTCGTAGGAATTTTTGTAAGGATGACAAAAATATCTTCTCTCCAAAATTGTTTTTATGAGAGTTAAAATAAAAATTATATTTAGTTTTTGAGTCGGTTTAAAAATCTTTTTAACTGTTCAAAATAATTTTATTGAGTCAGTTACAAAAAGTGTGTCAAACATTTATCTAATATTTATTTTAATATTATAAAATATTTTTGGTAAGCAAAAATATTTTATTCAAATATTTTTCGTGTACATCGTTTGACACACAAAATAATTTTTGGACTCATTTTTACTCCATTTTTCAAATTCATTGAATAAGAGATTTTTTTTAGGAGCGTTGCTGCCTGATTCCCGTTGTCTCAAACAACGAGTATTCATCCAATTTACTTTCAATCGCAACTGGCTTGGGCCCTTTGTGTTTGTGAATCATTTCGAATCTAATCGATTAATATTCTCACATTAATCGATTAACCCAGTTTTTGTTTTGATTAATCAATTAAATTCTTTTGATTAATCGATTAATTGAGTTTTACTTCGTGTTGAGCTTCTTTGATATAATCGATTTTTTTCTTCCCATTAATCGATTAGTTTACTCAGACCATTCTAATCGATTAATAGCTTTGCATTAATCGATTATTTACACGTTGAAGGAACTCTGCGCAGACTGCATTAATCGATTATTGACACTGCATTAATCGATTATTATGCTGCATTTTTTCATCCCAGCTTCTTTTCTTGGACCAACGGATATATTCCTTCAACCCCTATTTAAACACTCTTCCTTGGTCATTTTTCTAATGAACAAGCACTCCTAAAATCCCCAATCTTGAGGTTATAATCCTCCATTCATTTCTTCCTCAAATTGATATATTTTGAGAGAAAACTAAGTGTTTTCAAAAGAGTGTTCTTGTCATCCATAGAGCTTAATCTTTTCTCATTTCTACTCTTGTGAGAGTTATTGCTGAGAGGTTGAAGAAGATTGTTCTTCTTGTTGTTCAAGGCTTATGTGATTTAAGTCTTGGTTGTGAAGTCTTGTAGAGAGCATATCTACGAGCGGTTGTGTCGAGGCTTGTGGGATTCAAGTTCTCGAGTTGTAAACGGTTTGTTAAGCACCCGTAAGCTTAACGAAAGTAGTGGTAGCTTCGAGAGAGTCTCTCGGGGAACTGGACTAGCCACGAGGTGGTGAACCAGTATACATCGGTGTGTTCTTTGCCTTCTCTATTTTATTTCCGCTGCACTTTCGTTTATCTTATTTAATCCTGCGAAAATCGGTAAACATTCTCAACAACTCTATTCACCCCCCCTCTAGAGTTGCACGCCTTGTCTAACAATTGGTATCGGAGCAGGTATATCTAACGCTCCTTGTGACGTTTGAGAAAACGATCAAATTTTTTTGAGAATGTTGAACGTAGGGATAGGAGAAGGGCAATCCACCGTAAGGACGCCATTTTTTGATGGAACAAATTACTCCTATTGGAAGGAGCGTATGAGAATTTTTGTTCAATCTAATAACTTCAAAATTTGGCTTGCTATCAAGAATGGAGATAGCTTGCCAATGAAGAAGATAGGCGATACACTCATCCCGAAGGACGAGGATGAATATGATGAAGCCGATCTTAAGAAGGCTGAATTAAATGCCACCGCCATCAACTTCTTGTATTGTGCTGTCAATGCCAACGATTATCAAAAGATATCTCGTTGCCAAACCGCCAACCAAATGTGGAACAAGCTCATGATCACATACGAAGGTACGCCTCAAGTTCGTGAATCAAAAATTGATTTACTAACCCATGAATATGAGTTATTTGCTATGAAAGAGAACGAACTTGTGGAGGATATGTTTGGAAGATTTTCAAACATCGTCAACGACCTTGATATGCTTGGAAAGACGCTCACCGACAAGGAGTTAGTGAGGAAAATCCTGCGAAGTCTTACCAAGGAATGGGAGTCAAAGGTTAACTCCATCTACGAAGGCCGAGATTACAACGTTATCACATACGACGGTCTCCGAGGTAACCTTATCACTTACGAAACAAATCATCTTTCTCATACGCTTGACGTTAAGAAGAAAACTGGAATTGCTTTTAAAGCATCTTCTTCTCAAAAAGTAGAGATCGATGATTCGGATTCGGATAGTGATAGTGATTCTAGCACTTCATGTGATATTTTGGTTGAATGTTTTAATGAGTTTATGAAACATGAGCTTAACAAGAGCAAGAGGAAAAACACCCCAAGGTGTCACACTTGCGGAAAGCTTGGCCACCGAAAATTTGAGTGCCCGAAGCTCAAGAAAATGAGCAAACAAGATGAATTTGCTTATTTTTCGTGGAAGTATGATGAACCTTCCAAAGACGGTTGCCTCATCGCTCTTGAAGAACAAGATGGGTGGTCGGGCACGTGACGCACTTGAAAGGCGTGCTTGAAGACTACAAATTTGTAGTGGATGCTCCAAGCACTAGCCAAAGAGGTTGCATCAAAGGGGAGTCTTTATTTTTTTAATATGAATTTATTTGGGGAATTTACATAGGATGTTTTGCATATAGTAAGGGGGAATTTATTGCTATATGTGTTAATCTTTTTGTATGCTTTATTTATTTAAGGGGAGATAGCATACTTTAAGGGGGAAGTTTTTTTTTTCCCTAGAAATGCATGTTTTTAGGGGCAATGTGATTTTTTCTAAATTGTTTAGAATTTTTTTTCTCTCCCCGGAATGCATGAGTTCTTTTGTTGCATTATTTTTGATAATGCCAAAAGGGGGAAGAGTATAGGAGTATATGCCTTATTTTGTTATTTGTTGATAGCATATCCTCCATGTGTTTGTCATTATCAAAAAGGGGAAATTGTTGGAATGCATGAGTTCAACCCTTTCTGTGTTGTTAAGTGTTGACTCACAGGTTTTGATAATTGACAAACACAATTTATTCAAGTCAAGATCAAAGTGCTACAACGACAAACACGAAGACTTGAAGTGCCATTCCTTGAAGTATTCAAGAAGGTGCACAGGATTTTATTGAAGTCCGAGACGCATTCGGAGCGCCTAACGGAGGACTCGGAGGAGTAGAAGATTTCCGAAGACTTTTATTTATTTGAGTCGTAGGAATTTTTGTAAGGATGACAAAAATATCTTCTCTCCAAAATTGTTTTTATGAGAGTTAAAATAAAAATTATATTTAGTTTTTGAGTCGGTTGAAAAATCTTTTTAACTGTTCAAAATAATTTTATTGAGTCAGTTACAAAAAGTGTGTCAAACATTTATCTAATATTTATTTTAATATTATAAAATATTTTTGGTAAGCAAAAATATTTTATTCAAATATTTTTCGTGTACATCGTTTGACACACAAAATAATTTTTGGACTCATTTTTACTCCATTTTTTAAATTCATTGAATAAGAGATTTTTTTTAGGAGTGTTGCTGCCTGATTCCCGTTGTCTCAAACAACGAGAATTCATCCAATTTACTTTCAATCGCAACTGGCTTGGGCCCTTTGTGTTTGTGAATCATTTCGAATCTAATCGATTAATATTCTCACATTAATCGATTAACCCAGTTTTTGTTTTGATTAATCGATTAAATTCTTTTGATTAATCGATTAATTGAGTTTTACTTCGTGTTGAGCTTCTTTGATATAATCGATTTTTTTCTTCCCATTAATCGATTAGTTTACTCAGACCATTCTAATCGATTAATAGCTTTGCATTAATCGATTATTTACACGTTGAAGGAACTCTGCGCAGACTGCATTAATCGATTATTGACACTGCATTAATCGATTATTATGCTGCATTTTTTCATCCCAGCTTCTTTTCTTGGACCAACGGATATATTCCTTCAACCCGTATTTAAACACTCTTCCTTGGTCATTTTTCTAATGAACAAGCACTCCTAAAATCCCCAATCTTGAGGTTATAATCCTCCATTCATTTCTTCCTCAAATTGATATATTTTGAGAGAAAACTAAGTGTTTTCAAAAGAGTGTTCTTGTCATCCATAGAGCTTAATCTTTTCTCATTTCTACTCTTGTGAGAGTTATTGCTGAGAGGTTGAAGAAGATTGTTCTTCTTGTTGTTCAAGGCTTATGTGATTTAAGTCTTGGTTGTGAAGTCTTGTAGAGAGCATATCTACGAGCGGTTGTGTCGAGGCTTGTGGGATTCAAGTTCTCGAGTTGTAAACGGTTTGTTAAGCACCCGTAAGCTTAACGAAAGTAGTGGTAGCTTCGAGAGAGTCTCTCGGGGAACTGGACTAGCCACGAGGTGGTGAACCAGTATACATCGGTGTGTTCTTTGCCTTCTCTATTTTATTTCTGCTGCACTTTCGTTTATCTTATTTAATCCTGCGAAAATCGGTAAACATTCTCAACAACTCTATTCACCCCCCCTCTAGAGTTGCACGCCTTGTCTAACACCATCCAGATTACGACCGGTGAGAAGTTTCTCCCCCGTTCTCAGATCCTTAACATGAAATGAAAAGGGTAAAAATTCAACAGACACTTGATTAGACTGACATAATTGGGAGACAGAAACTAGATTACGATTTAAGTCAGGCACACAAAGAACATTTGATAAGGTAAGATTACGAGTGGGTGTGGAAATGGAAGAGTGACCAGTGTGAGTAATTGAGAGACCCTTACCATTGCCCAAACGTATTTCATCTGGACCACCATAGTCAGAGAATGAGTGGAGAGTCTGTGTTGATGGCGTCGTGTGGTGACTGGCCCCACTATCAAATAACCATGCAGGAGAAGGTTGTGGGGAGAGACCTGTGTTATGCACAGCGGGCTGAGACACAAAGCCATGGAACCGTAGAAACTTGGCCAACTTGCGACATTCTTTAACTGTATGACCTGGAATGGAGCAGTATTGACAACCACCTTGCTGCCTGGAGAAACTGCGAGTCTGACTGCCGCTGCCACCATACTGGTTCCGTCCCCGCTGACTACCAGACGAGGAACCAGGCCCGTCGCGGCGACCATGATTGGGGCGTTCAGAGGAAGCAGTGTAATTTGCAGTAGCGATCCCTACTTGACGGGCTTCATCCGACGCCTTGATTTTCCGTTCGTGTTCTTTTAAGATGTTTCCAAGTTCGGTGAAAGGAATTGACGTCGGCCGGAGAAGGGCAGCGGAGGAGATGTGATCATATTCTTCTCCAACTTGATTCAAGATATGAACAACAAGATCCTCCTCGGCAACGGGACACTGAACAAGTGCAAGTTCATTAGCGATACCTTTCATGTCATGAAGATAGTCCGTAATGGTACGATCTCCTCGAGGATTTTTTCCAAGTTTGGATTTGAGCGAGACAATATGCCCACGACTGGTGCTGGCGAAGGCAGAGTGAAGACTCTGCCAGGCATCATGAGAGGTGTCTGCATTGGAGATCAGTGGTTGAACCTGATCAGAACAACTACCGAGAAGAGCACCCACAATGGACTGGTCTTGTCGGAACCAAATTGAGTAGCAAGGATTGATCGCGTCGTTGACTGTTGGAGCCGGGGCAGCAAGTGTGCCGTCAATGTAGCCCAGAAGATCATGTCCGATGAGAGTTGAACGGACCTAACGTTTCCAGATCAAGAAATTGGTAGAGACCAATTTGATCGGAAAGTGAGATTTTGCATGAAGCTGGATCACTTGGGTGTCTTTGGTGATATTAGAAGATGATGGAGCTACAGAAGGAGCCATGCCGGTAGAGCAACAAGATCAGGAAAAAGAGAAGAGAAAGAAATTGGTTTGGACGCAGCTTCGTGCGTGAAGGACCGAAAAAGGAAGAAAAAGAATCCTTTACTGATGCTCCGATACCATATTAAGTCAGAATGCAATGCTTCTTCATTCATCATAACGTATATAAATAGCAACAACTAAGAGGGACTAAGTTTAGATCCCAAATCATAGCCTAAAGTCTAGGAGCTATACATGGTATACAATAAATACACGTGAGATAAGGAAAGCAAATCAAGGATAATCAAGAATAAATATAAATGAATATTTATATTTATTTATCTATAATACATTCAAAGTAAGCGTATATGGTTGAAAGAAACAAAACCAGCAAGTAGATATGCCAAAGAAAGTCTCAAAATGCAGTTTTTAAGAAAAATTGGCCAAAAATCTCACAAAAACTGACAATGGAGCACAAAGATAATTTGAACAAGCTGATTATGGTACTTCTAACACGCTTAACCTCAATTCTACGAATAGGCATGAAAAAAAATTTAAAACTCAAGAAAAGAGGTACTACGACATTCTTACTAACAAAAAAAACACAATGGCATACTAAATTGATTTGATACAAAACTCTCCCCGGTAACGGCGCCAAAATTTGTTGGGGACTTGTCGTGGGGTCCAAAACAAATTAAAAATTTATACATAACCTTAGCTAACCCCCAAGATATAATCAAATAAAAATTATAGCTAGGGCAAGTAAGGGTCGATCCCACGGAGAAAATTTGTACTTTTAAAATCAAATTAGGACAAGGCCTGGACTTCTTTATTTGATGATGGGTTTGGGCTCTAGCCAAAATCAATATCTTCTTTCCAAACTTGAACTGCATTTTTGGCCTTCTGCTATATTTTTCTCCAAAAAATAAGATATCTGATAATTTTGGGTTAGGGAAAAATAAAATGTAAAAAAATGATTAAAAAAACTACTATTTTTGAAATAAAATTAAAAGATTGTAAAAATGAGAATTAAAATAAAACTAAGCTAAACAACTAAAAATTAAACACTAAAAATATTAAAAATGCCTAAAATTGAATAAAAAGAACTAACCCAAAAACGACTTATCAGTCCATCTCTCAATTCATCATGTTCGAGAAGTCGAGCTTTGTGGGCCAATTTTGCTACGTTGGATGTATCCTTTTGACTAAGAAATGAAGACATTCAAGGGTTATGTACGCAATCGTGCTTATCCTGAAGGTTCCATTGCGGAAGCATATATTACAGAGGAGGCAATTGAGTGTTTAGTGAGTTTTGAAGAATCTACAGTAGGATTGCTAAAGAGTGTCCAGGATGCACAATCTAGACCCCTGTCTGGTGCGACGATGATAACACCGACCAATAATGACTCGCACCTTGCACATTTGCGTTTCCTCGAAAACTATGATGATGTCTAACCATACTTTCAGTAAGTTATGTTATTATATTTTTGACAGTTACTTGGCTTTCATTCTTCTTTAGAATATTATTAAAGAATATGATTTTTCAGTGAACATATGGCTGCCTTGGTGAAAACGTATCCACAACATTCTAATGATGAGGAGTGGCTCAAGAACAAGCAAAATGAAACTTTCCCTGGCTGGTTTTGTAGAAAAGTAAGTACTTCAAATCTGTCATGCTATATTATTTGTGTAGGTTGTTGAATAATATAGCAATATTTGAAGTTAATGTACTTGTGGTACTTCGTTTGGACAGATTTCAGTAGACTTGCTTGTGGAGAATAATACGGTATCAACAGAGATAATGTGCTGCACTCTCAACGGAATATGAAGAAGGTACGGAAGACGATAATTACATATCTTGAGAAGAAGGAGATTAATGCAATGATGTTCATCAAATGCCACAATTACAGGACATGCATAGACACGAAGCATATAGATCGTTGCAACCGGCATTCCACGTCCCAATGATTGAGGTTGGAAACAATTATCCTTCTTTCCAAAGTCTACAAAAAGCTGTGTCATTACGGACATTGCGGAGCACAAACAGTTTCACACAGAAGCAAGATGGAGCTGTTATTGGAGAGAGACTTGTGTATATGCCCCCCAATGCACTTGGTTCATACAAGCAGCAGAGAATGCTGGGAGTACTATATGGACCATAAAGCAATATCAGAGGTATCACCAGTGTAGACGAATTGTTAACAAGTGAGCTCATAAGTGCCCTGATTGGTCCAAAAAATTGAAGAAGATGTCGATTATAAAGTGAAACTCATAATGAGGGATGTTTATGAGTTATCTTTGTATCTTCTGATTCATACCCTTGAAATACTCAAACTTATTGTGTTGATCACACTCTTGAAACATCCCACTTGACCAATCTTGAAAAGATTGAATTCCATTACTGGTATCAAGATATTGAACCATGAAAAATTTGTCTTAACTCACAATGTAATCCCCAAGATGTTTTTTGATACCGATATTTGAAAACTATACCCTTGGAATACGTGACTCGATCACAATAGTAAAACTACCCTGACTTGAACATTATGTTAAACCTCTCTAGGGAACTGTTGCGAAACAGTTAATGCGATTGCGTTATCTATGAAGATTATTATCGATGATGATCAAGAAACTTTTTTTTTTTTGACCCTAACAAGGAAATGTGTGTGCAACAACCAGAGAAGAAATGATGTCACAAGAACAAGCTGAATCATTCAAACGAAAATCCCGAACCTATATGCGATGTTGGTGTAAGAACTAGAGAAGATTCCTCACTCTATGAATTCATGAATTGAATCACGTACTGAAGATATTATCTTCTTCACTCGAAATGTGATCAACCATAGTGTTCCATCAAACCCGTCATTATCATGAACGTATCTAGATATATTCCAAAATCGATGAAGAAGGTTGAATAGGACAAGACGTACATGAAACGCTACTCGAACGTCATCACCTATGAATACAAAGACTTATTAATGATAATGAGAGCTACCATGAAGTGAATGAAGAAATATTCCGATGTAAATCGATGATCAATCGACAGTACTTCCTCGTAAATGATGACAAATTCCATATCTTGAGAATCTTGGACCACTAAAAGCCATTGATGTACTTACGAAATTATTGTTGAACTATGTGAGCGAGATGAAGATCACTTAAGTAACTTGAGAAAGTTACGCTATGACGTATGAATTATATAACCTTCAAATGCTCCACTACATCTATCGCAGACTTGAAACTACAAAGGCTACTAAAGGACTTTCGATCGAAGAAAGAATATTGTTAATCGACATTGTACAATTGAGAATCGTGAATGAACGAAGTGATGTGCAAATATGTCAAGTATGTTCTAGAATATGATGTTATACCCTACAAAGGACTCTTGGTTATGGATGTTGAATCTGAACGGGAACCTGCAAAAAGGATCGTTGGATACCTTCCTTAATCTAAAATTATTAATCTCTTAAAGAAAGAACAAGTCTGATAACATTGACAGTTTGAGAATACGTTTCTGTATGGATAATGACGAAATTATGGTTTAACCAAATAAACATGTCATGGTCATGATTAAATATGATCACTACAAAATTTTGAACGTTGAGCCTTAAAAGAATTTCGAGGACGAAATTCCTTTAAGGGGGGAAGAAATGTAACGCCCCAAAACATACCCTAATATTTATTGAATTAAATATTCAATTAAATAAATTTGTTTTGATTAAAAATAAATTTTTGTTGGGCCTTGGGCCAAAATAAAATATGTTTTGATATCCAATATCATAATCCAGATAAATCTCATAGAGATAAATCCAATATGTTGACTTACCGTGTGACCTTGATTGAGAACCTGAGTACAGACCCAAATTAAGAATAAATGAAGAATTTGTTTGTGATGTAAACTTTGAAATGATTTATTGAAATAAATAATGAGAATAAATAATATGAATGAAATGTAAAAACCTTTCTGAATAAAGGTCAACAAAATCAATTTTGACTGTCAAAGTCAACCACCTAAAAATATGATGTCGGAAAAAAATATTACAAATAAATATGAAAATTATATCGTTCGATAGAGTTTAATTATACGATCGCAACGGTGCAAACGGATTTCAATTCGGAGAAAGTTGGACCAAAAAGTGTTCCCCGACTTGGACCAAATTAGTCCCAATTAGGGACTTACGTTTAAAATCTGGAGGAACCGCAGCCCCCTCCACTGAGACGCCGAAACAGGAACGGATACATCATCACCTTGGCCTCTTCCTCCATTCTTTTACTATATAAGAAACCCAACTTCACCATTTCTTCACCATTCTTCATCAAATTCATTCTGAGAGATAGCCTTGAGTGTGGAGAACGCAGTGGTGCTGTCAATTTGGTGTGAGGTCGCCGGAGTTAAGAGCTATTGTCGCCGGAAGTTTCGCCGGAAAATCTTCAAAACCTCCATTACGCTTGGAGGTAAGCCCGTAGATATATCTAATGACTAGAATGTTCGTATAGATCGTTTCTACGTTCATAAACGGTCGTTTGGTTGAGTTTTGTGTTTGACATGCTTGAAGAACCAAGAATCATAAACCATGAAATTGATGTTAAAACTATGAATTAATGATTCCAAAATTATCTATGAACCTTGGAGAACATCTCTATATAGTTTCGTTGAAGTTCGATAACTAAAAACGGTATTTCCGAAATTGGACCCGAACGAAGAAGAAGATGAACAGTGGCTGAAACACCACTGTCTGGATCGATCCAGGGGCTTGGATCGATCCCCTGGGAGTAATTTTTCATAGTATGGATCGATCCCCCGAATTTCTGATCCGAAAATTTGTTTGAAAATGTTATTTTTGAGCTCTAAAATCCTATTTTTGATACCAATTGATTATGATCATTATAAAAATGATTTTTCACATTAAAAGTAATATTTTTAACAAATAAAATGTTATGTGATGCATGACGGTAAGTTAGGGTGTTAACACCCGAAGCTAGGCCGCTAATTGTTATTGAATATTATGTTGATTGATATGATGATTATGGTAATGATTATTGATTGATAATTATGATGATTAAATCTTAATAAATATTCTGATTAAAAATGATAATTGTGAATGATTAAATCATAATGAATATATTGATGATTGTGAAAATAATATATTGTTAAGGGTATCTAGAAGACCTCTAAGATATACCCATATTAATGTTGATTTGAAAGGTATTTAGAAGAACTTTAAGATATACCCATATTAATGTTGATTTGAAAGGTATCTAGAAGAACTCTAAGATATACCCATATTAATGTTGATTTGAAAGGTATCTATAAGAACTCTAAGATATACCCATATTAATGTTGATTTGAAAGGTATCTAGAAGAACTCTAAGATATACCTATATAAGTTAGGCCTTGCGGGTATGAACCCCGGTGGCTAGGGTTAAAACATACGTACGGGATCCAATAACCAAACTTGAGTACCTACTCGTTTGGGGGTACCACCCACCCAACAGTGAACACTACGCTGTCGGTTTTTGGTTGGCCTTAAGTGAAGGTAAGTTTAAGATTTCCAAAACCCTTTTATCTTAAACTAGGCCTAGCTTAAGGATTATTAGGAGTACTCTGTATACTGGAATATAGTTTAATTAGTTAAACTAGAATTCATTTAAGGGTTACAAATATTAAAATGATTGGCCTTAGACTAAGAATAGTTTAAGGATATTGTTGAATGACAAATGAAGAACATACATGTTGAACGATTGAATAATGAATGTTGAAAATCAAATATTGATTATTGAATATCTGAACTGAACATTATGTGCATGATATCAAATGATTTGATTGTGAATTGAGATACAATTTATATGGATGTTCGACGCATTATATATGCTTACTCAGCTTTACCGCTGAGCGTGTAGTATGTTTTATTTGCTACACGCAGGTTAATAGAAAGAATGATGTGACGTGATCCTGGAGGCGAGACTGTCGGAATGGGTGTGATGTTTTGAATTAAAGAACATAAATAAATTATGTTTGTAATTATGATTTGTTAAGCTTCCGCAATATTGAAAACTCCGTACTGTTTATATTATGAAAAATATTATTATGACAAATAAAAGTGTTTGAAATGTTTTAAATTTTTACGATTACCAAGTTAATACTTTGTCCGAAAGGGGCTGCAGACCTGGATGGATTAGGGTGTTACAGAAGGTGTGGTGTGCAAGGTCATTGGCCATTCCGCGATTGTACGGTAGTTGGGAGGGCTCGTACAACAAGCTGGCTCCTTTGCTCGGTGCAGTTTTGGGATCAAACTATGGGAGAATTGTGGATTTGCAAACACAACCTACAAATTCACCGACTACATTTGAGTACGAGCCGAGTATGTTTTCTAGACCTTCAAGGCATCCATCGATGGCTTTCACTATTGTCTTCTAGTTGTTTCAGTGGATGGAACTCACTTATACGGTAAGTATAAGGGAACTGTATTAATTGTCGTGGCAATGACGGGAAATGGTGACATTTTTCCCTTGGCTTTTTTCATTATGGATGTTGAGGATGGTGCAAGTTGGAAGTGGTTCATGACAAATATTATGCGACATGTCGTGCCTGCACACCGCCATATATGCATAATATCTGATAGGCACAGTGGTATTGACCACGCATTCACAAATGTTCCAGAATTGCAGGGAGGTCAAGTCACTCGAATATTTTGTCTCCGCCACCTACGAAGAAATTTCCATAGCAAGTTTCGAAGTAAAAAACTGAAGAATTTGATGTACAAAGCTGGTGAGACCCCTAGCAGAAGTGAGTTTGAGCAGACGCTTCTCCAGATAGCGTCAAAAAATCAAGAAGCTTACAACTAGCTTATGGCTATTCCAAAACACATGTGGGCATTGTCCCATGATGAAGGTGGCTCACGCTATGGTATAACAACCACAAATTCGTCAGAAAGCTTCAATAATGTCTTTAAGAGATGTCGTTGTTTGCCTGTCTATGCCATTGTGAGGTTCACCTATGATAAATTGGTCAATTTTTTTGCTGATAGGCGAACCCATGGATATTTGAGTCAGTGACAGAAAATAAAAAATAAATTTATAGTGTATATAAAGACAATACAACAAAATTGTATTCAATATAAATATTAAAAGTATTATATACTAATATTGAGAAATGTATAGTGAAGACAAAAAAACGAAATTAAAGGTTTGAAAGACTTCCTTGTACACTATATTTCTAAATCAAGTTAAAATAAATGTTGAACAAAAATAGCGTACAATAACATAATGAATTAAAATGTCAAGTGAAACACAAAGCTTGAGGATGTGATGTGATTTGAAAATAACCCTAGAAAAGCTGTGTTTCTTTAATGAAAATATGTCCAAAGCATTCGACATTATCAAAGCCTCATCACACGCTTCTCAGTGTATAGTCATATCATGTTTTTACCATTTTCCCAAAACTATTATACTTTCCCATAAGTATTTATTTAAATTATTACACTTTCTCATAAACTTTTAATCTTTTCCATAAACTTTTATACTTTCCCATAAAATATTTATTTAAGTTACACTTGTCCATAAACTTTTACACTTTCCCATAAAGTATTTATTTAAGTTACACTCTTCCATAAACTTTAACTCTTTTCCATAAACTTTTACACTTTCTCATAAAGTATTTATTTAAGTTACACTTTTTCATAAACTTTAACTCTTTCTCAAAATTTTTTACACAATCTCATAAAATAATGATTTCTATACATTGGAATACGTGAAAAGAGTGGTCCAGCCGTCAAATTTCGTCTTGCAATAGGCGTGCCTCTTAAGTGCATTAAATGCATTTACTATTTTACCATAAACTGTTACACCTTCCCATAAGTATTTATTTAAATTATTACACTTTCCCGTAAACTTTTAGGGGGCGTTTGGTTCGGGGGTAAGGGAATGGGGAAACGGAATGGGATCCCCTCATTCCCTTAGTTGTGGTTTGTTTTAAAAAAAAATTCATTCCCTTACCCTAATTTTAAGTTTTTTATTACCCCTTTCACGCTTTTCCCATTCCCCGACTTAGAGCAACTCCAACGTATAGGCTATATGCTAAAATTTACACAATATACACTTTATGGTTGATTTTTTGACACTCCAAGGGAGAGGGTAAAACAAGTCCTAAAATACAATATAGGGTAAAATGCAATTGGCAAAGTGTATTTTTACAAGTTGATTGTAGATAGGGAAAAGAATAAAAATGTACTAGGGAGTATGTTATACAAAATATGGTTGGAGTAAGCAAAAAAAAGTGGAAGTGTAAAATATTGTTGATAGTGTAAAATGAAATTTACACTACCAACTTTTACACTACACAATTGAGATCTCTTATACCTGGGTTTCTTACTCATTCCTTACCTGCGATTCCCCCACCCCAATTTCTTCTTCCCTCTCCGTTTCTTCTTCCCCAATTGCCTCCACTCCCTCGTTTCTTCTTCGCCGCCACTCACCTTCGCCGCCACTCACCGCCGCAGGTATGTTTCTCTCCTTGTTTCTTCGCACCTGCAATTTTGCAATTCCCCCCTCCCTTCGCAAATCTACAATTCCCCCCCCCCCTCCCTTGCTCTTCCCCCTCACCCTGCAATTCCCCCACCCCCCTGCGTTCCCCCCCCCCTCCGCCCGCGCGCGATCCCCCCTGCGATTCCCCCCTCTCTGCATTCTATGTGTTTTTATAACATAATTTTTTACAAATTTTTTACAAGTATTTTTACAGATTCTTTTACAAATTTTTTACAAATTTTTTTTTCAAATTTTTTAGAATTCAATTGAAATCCCTCAATTTTGTTGCAAAAAAAAATGTTGCCAAAAACAACCCAAACAATCCCAGTGATGATGATGATCTTCCTCAAATCTGAAAGTTTTTTTTTAAAAAATTTGAACAGGAATAGTTCGATCTGGTCTCTTTTTGAGAAAGAGGAGTCAAAGAAAATTGAAGTTTCATAGCTTCTTGTTCTTGATGATTAACTGTGTAGATTTATGTTGTATGATGTGGTATTCATTGAGTAAAACTTTGCGTCGATCTCGAGCGATTCAAGAAGATAAAAACTCTAGAAGAGAAATGAGAATCCGTAACTTGAATAGAATCATTAGAGATGATGATGTGGTGTGCAGAAACTTTCTTCGGATAAACCGACAAACATTTGTCATTTTATGTGAGATGGTAAGAGATATAGGTGGGTTGACTCAGTCAAGGAATATGTGCGTGGAAGAGATTTTAACAAGTTTTTTATACACATTGGCGCACCATCAGAAGAATAGAACGATTGGGGGATATTTTTATAGAAGTGATGAAACTATAAGTAGACAATTTCATGCATGTTTAAAGGCAGTTTTAAAGTTGCATTTTGTGCTTCTTAAGAAGCCTTCTCCAATAACGGAAGACTGCAACGATGAAAGGTGGAAACACTTCAAGGTACTCATGTTCAGGTGTTACGTTGTTATTTAGAAAGAATGAAGTTGTTTTAGAGTCTAATTGTGATATATGTGTTTTGTAGAATTGCTTAGGTGCACTTGACGGTACAATGATTAGTGTGAATCCCCCAGCAGCAACAACAACAACAACAACAACCCAGTTAAATCCCACAAGAGTAGGGTCTGGGGAGGGTGTGTGTACGCAGACCTTGCCCCTACTCGAATGTAGAGAGGCTGTTTCCAAAGAGACCCCCGGCTCAACGTCGAAAGTTGCATTGCTTGACTAACTGCTACTTCATTAATTAAAGAAGTGCAGACAGTTTAGAGATCCATTTTGATTTATTCCATCACACCCCAAAGCCAAAAAATGGTGAAATTTTGGCTCCATCGGAGATGATGGAAATGAATCCCCCAGCAGCAGACCGATCAAAATATCGAACAAGGAAAGGAGTCATTGCGATGAATGTTTTAGGAGTTTGCTCACCAAATATGGAATTTATCTATGTGTTGCCTGGTTGGGAAGGATCAGCCCACGATGGTCGAGTTCTCCGTGATTCCTTATCTAGACCTAATGGTTTTAAAGTCCCAAGAGGTAACCTCACAAGTAAACATGTCATTTGTTTTAGGGATCCTTAAATAATGTATCTAAACCTAATATTTTTTCTGTGTTAAGGTTATTACTATCTATGTGATGCTTGCTACGCTAATGGAGAAGGGTTCCTTACGCCATATAGAGGACATATTTACCATCTTAGAGAGTGGAACAATGCTACCCATCATCCACAAAGCGCGGAAGAGTACTTCAACTTAAAGCATGCATCGGCCAGAAATGTGATAGAACGATGTTTTGGGTTACTGAAAGGGCGTTGGGGTATTCTTAGAAGCCCTACTTGGTTTAACCTACAAACACATAGTCGCATTGTTTTGGCTTGTGCTTTATTACATAACTTGATTACAAGATACATGCCATCTCGACCTGGTGATGATGAAGAGATATTTGAACATGATGATGGAGATAGTGATGATGGAGATAGTGATGATGAAGTCGAGTACATAACCTCAATTGATACATCAGTTCCATGGATTAATTTCCGAAATGCATTGGCTCAGAACATGTTCCACACTTGGAGAACTAGATCTCGTAGACTATAAAAATTTGTGATTTTTTATTGTGTTTTTGAAGTTTTAGACGAGCATTGTTTTTTGAAATGAACGTATCATCTTGAAAGTATGTTGTTATGTGTGAATTTTGTTTAATTGTATTTTTGATAAAATAAATAAATATTATTTTAAACAAATTGATCATAGCTGTGTAAAAAAATTTGATTCCCCTGTTTTGAACCAAACACAAACAAAGGGAATTCTATTCCCTTTCCTGCACTGAACCAAACAGACAGAGTAATTCAGGGGTAATCATTCCCTTTCCCCCTGATTCCCTTTCCTGTTTCCTTTCCCTTTCCTCAGCATGAACCAAATGCCCCCTTAGTCTTTCCCATAAACTTTTATACTTTCTCATAAAATATTTATTTAAGTTACACTTTTCCATAAACTTTAACTCTTTCCCATAAACTTTTAAACTTTCCCATAAAGTATTTATTTAAGTTACACTTTTCCATAAACTTTAACTCTTTCCCATAAACTTTTACACTTTGCCATATACTCGTAGTATTTATTTAAGTTACACTTTTCCATAAACTTTTGCTGTTTCTCAAAAACTTTTACACTTTCCATAAAGTAATGATGTCTTTACATTGGAATACGTGAAAAAAGTGGTGAAAAAGTAATGATGTCTTTACATTGGATTTCTTTTTGTTACTTTGGTACATTCGAATAAGGAAATTTGTATGGAGTAACTTATAAGAAAAATATTAGTCACAAAAACAAAAATCACAAAATATACAATTTGTGTACCTCATTAAAAAGGAAAATAATAATTTTAATACTCCATAATTAATAATAGAAATTTAATTGCACAAATGGCAAAACTGTTTATTTTGTGATTGTAGTGGCTCTGACATGTGGTAAATTCTTTAAAAAGAAAATTACATCATACTCCCAAACCTTTTAGGAATTATATAATTTACCCTTAAACAATAAAAAGTGCATCACTTGGCTTCGAATCCTTCAAAAATTACACGGTTTAGTCCTGATCATTAAAAATGCACTAAATACCCTTCAACAATTTAAAACGTTGTAGAGTTAGTCTTAAAATGCTACTCCCTCCGTCTCCCTGTATTCGTCCATATTTGACTTTTGGAACTGTTCATATAAGCACTTTGACTCATCAAATTCTCTCAATGTGTAAGCCTAAATATAGTCATGTGTGATCTTGTTTGATTTGTGTAAGCCTAAGGATATAGATTATTAATATATAATTTCTAAAATTTTTTAATATACAAATTACAAGATAAAATGGATTAAAGAAGTGCATTGGATGGTGTGTAAAAATGAAAGTGAACAAATACAGGGAGACAGAGGGAGTATATAAGTACAATGCTTCCACGCACGGGAATTACGGGTATGATTTAAATTCTCTAAAGTACCTTTCTCCACAATTATGTCTTTATTTAATTATTAAGGGTAAACCATACAATTTTCAAAATTTCCAAAAAAAAGAACATTTGATTCACTCTTTAATGTTTAGGAAAAAAGGTAAGAAATGATATCAAAACCATAATAATATAAGGAAAAAAACAATCAAAACCAATGCGAAAAGAAGAGTTGAATGGCAAAAAGGTAATATATTTAAGAGTAAATGTTGTTGGGCATAGCCAAACCTTCGTTGATAATTTTCGTATTTTCTGAAACCCTAACCCTAAATCCAAAAAATAAAAGAATAAAATATTTATTTGCAAAACTTTTAAAAAATGGGGGCTCAGATATGTAAAGCATCGGGCGGAGATAGACCCGGGACACCACCATGGCTGCAAACACAACAGTTGCACGGAAAGCGCCATCCGCGCGCTGCCATGCCAAGATACGGGTCGGGTCGTATCCCATCCAGATCTAATCAGCTCAGGAGGACAAATTTGTAATCATCGCACCCCATAAAACCGTATCGCCGCTCTTTTATCGACTAACGCTGCCGCCGCCCGCAGCGGCGCACAACCGTCGCATACCAGATTATGCATATATGTATGTGTGTGTGTACACACAGACGTGAGATGTATAAGAACACAGAGATCGATAGAGAGAGAGAGAGTATAGTATAGCAGCAACAGTAGCGAGAATAGCAGATCTCGTTCTTTCAAACAAAAGGGGAAAGAGACAGAAAAAGAAAGCGTTGGAAGAGAGTTGTTGCTGGTGGATGCGGGGGAGGGTAGATAATCATAGGGTTGCAGAGAGAGGGCAACCACTCTCTTGGTGAAATCCAATCCCTCCCTGGACCCTCATACTCTACCTTCTTCGCCTTCCTCCCGAAGAGCAATTAATTTACCCTTTCCCCTCTTCTCCGGTCTCCCAAGAGCACTGAGAAAGAGATTATAAAAAAATTAATGGAGACCGTTCATCTTCTCTATGCACGTGTGTTTCCCATGATGGAAAACCTATTCCCAAGTATGTCTTCGGTCATTTGCGTGTTCCCTATGCCTAAAGATTAATTGTTTTTTCCCAAAGAATTGGATACCCGATCGTACACCCGAATATTAATTGGTCTGTTTTTTTCTTTTACAAATTTGGATACCCGACTATTAATTCCCTACTCGAACACCCAATCCGAACCCAATTCCATAGGCGGGAAAATGTACTGTTCATTTTCCCCCTTGAGCTTTGTATATTAAGGGGCTGTTTGTTTCAGTCTCTTAATAGTTCAGATGTCTGAATGGTTCAGCACTTAATGGTTCAGACTGTTTGTTTCGTGAGCAGATGTCTCAGACATTTGCCTCTGAATGGTTAAGTATTATACAGAGTCTGAATGGTTAAGACCTCTTATCTGAATTGATCAGACATTTGCCTCTGAATAGTTAAACAATATACTAGCTCTTAATGGTTCAGACCTCTTACTAGTTCAGCACTTAATGGTTCAGACCTCTTACTGGTTCAACACTTACCTATTTAGAAGTTGCCAAACAGCCCCTAAGAGATTATTTGGAACGGAGTTGACTACTCCATTTCATTAAATATGAGTAATAACTGTAAGACGAAGTAAGCTACTCCGGTTTGCTTTATTTGGAAAACGGGATATTTAACCCTTACAATCCATTTACGGGAAATCGTCCTCAATTGATGCCGACTATATTTCAAACGGATAATGCTAGAAACCCACCACTGATGCCCCCACGAATGACAATACAGATGATTTTATACCTACATAGACAGTAATCATCTATGTTGTTCACAAATGATTATCGTCTGTGTAGGCATAAAATCATCTGTATTGTCATCCGTAGAGGCATGAGTGGTGGGTTTGTAGCATGGTCCATTTCAAACACTATATCCTCCTTAAGCTCCATTCCGTTCAACTTATTTTTTCTGATCTGATCTGATTTTAATAAGTTCTGATCTGATCTGATCTGATTGGATCTGATCTGATCTGATGTGATCTGGTCTGATCTGATCTGATTAATTATGATTTAATTTAAAATTTCAAATCAATAATTTGATTTGACTTTATAATAACGTTTGAAAATTGTAATGATAATTCATATTACAATATAATCAATATTTTTATTTAATGATTACTCCCTCCGTCCTATAATGATCTTCCCAGTTCGCAAAACGAAGAAAAATTCCAAGTTTTTTCAATCTATTTTATTTAAATATTGGTATAGAAATAAAAAATAAAACATACATATTTAAAAACTACACCAAAATTTCAACAAAACAAGTGGTGACAAGAATATTTTATTTTATCATATATGCCATGAAAAAACACAAATAAATATAAATTCCCGTAAAGTTGGAATAGTGCTCTGGGAAGATCATTATAGGACGGAGGGAGTATTTTTTAATAAAATAAAATTAGTTAATTCATATATTAGAATAATTATTCATATTATAATGTAATAAAATTTTTTATTTTATGATTATTTTTTGTGAAATTAGAATATTAATTTAATATTTTAATAATTACTTCATATATACATTAGAATAGATATTTAATTTAGATATACATTTAAAAGTAATTAAATTTAGATAATCAATATATAGAAGAGATAATATTTTTATTAAAATATTCCATCCTTATAAAAGATCAAAACTTTAGAAACTCAAATTACAAGTAGTAATAAAAATATATTTTAAAAGTAGAATTACATTGACATTGTCAATGTATTTTAAAAGTAATTTTTCCGACGTCTAATAATTAAGGATTACTTTCTCAGTTTTCTATTTAACCTATTTCTAAAGTTTATTCTTTTTCATTTTTAAGAACAATAATAATAATAATAATAATAATGATGATGATGATGATGATGATGATAATAATAATAATAGTAATAATAATAATAATAATAATAATAATAATAATAATAATAATAATAATAATAATAATAATAATAATAATAATAATAATAATAATAATAATAATAATAATAATAATAATAATAATTCTTGATGGGATCTGATTTTAATAAGTCCTGAACTGATCTAATTTGATCTGATTCAATCTGATTTAATTCGATATGATCTGATCTGTGGTCTGATCTGATTTTAATACGAATAAGAAAAAATTAGTTGGAACGGAGCCTTATTTGTACTGCTTTTTACTTTGGCTTCGTTTGGTAATAGCGTTTTCAATTAGCGTTAGCGTTTTGGATAAAATTTTAATGGTGTAAAAACACTAACGCTAAAGGAGCTTTTTTTTAAAAGGCTATTAGCTGATTCCAACGGCGCCTTTATCAACTTGCCCTTCTTCTCATTATCGGCGGCGTCGTCGATTCCTTATTCCATCTCTAATTCCTTTCGAATTTTGAACTCCCGCTGCCGTAAGTCTTCAAGCTTCCCATTTAGAGCATTTTGATTCCCAATCCAGGTTTATGCTTTAATTTTGCCCTAGATTTCTTTTAATCTTTTTTTAGAACAATCTTTTCGTTCTTTATCGTTGTAAATTCTTTTGTTCAAGAATAAGATTATATGTAGTAAATTTTTCCTTTGATGTTTATTTTAAATATTCACTCAGTATGTTTAAATTAATTTTTAAGAAATACCATTCTAGGGCTTTTGGGCTTAATTTTCTATCTGTTTGCCTTCTTTGCAATTTTTCTTCAACTTTTTTCTAAATTGTTACAAATTAGTGTGTAAATGACATCAAAGTTTTCAATTTGTGAATGATATAAAAATTTAGGCATTTGTAACTTGTATAAAAAAATTCCAGACTTTTAAGCAAATCCTTTTCTAGTTTTTTAAATAAAAAATCTTTTGAAATTTCACTAAATGCAATCCAAAAAAATTTAGAATTATTTAAATTTAGCCTTTATGGTTCTGACTTGTAAATGATTTTATATAATGGTTTTGAAAATGTTTTAATAAATTTTTATATTTAGCTTTAATACATACGTAGTACGGAGTATATGGTTTGCTTTAGTACATAGTATATGGCTCTATAATTTAACTTTAATACGTAATACAAGATTGGCTTGGATATGGATCAAACTTTAAAAGGAATAATAGTTTGATTAAAGATTGTTTGTCTAAACATACAAAGATGATGTTTTTTAAGTAAACTTTTATTTACACTATTTACTTATATGAATTTAACTTAGGGCCACAATTTCTATTTTGCACAGGGCCCTTGTAAATGTGTGATCGGCCCTGATTGTGCACCGTGTTTTTTAAGTTTGCATGTTATGCTGTTTCTTTTGCTAGTGCATCCCTAATACAGTGACACTGTGAATCAAGAATGATTTTTCTTTCCCACAATAGGGAATATCCCTATTCACTAATATCTTTTTAAGGCTTTGCCTATTATTATAGTTCTTGATGGGGCTCTATTCCACATGTTTTATTCTTGTTATTTTATAATGTCCCTACTAAGTTATCCAGGACATGCCAATGCTTATTTCAAATTGCATAGTTTTCACAAGAAGCTATTGAACAAGGATTCATAAAGGGAATGTTTTGTTGTCAACATACTGTTGTTTTTAGCATTTTAACCTGTAACAACCATAGTTATGAAAGGCGAGCGCCTTGATCGCCTATGGCGTTTATGGCACTGTGGCGAGGCTATGGCACCTCGATTGGGCAGTGCATGGCGATGTCCTTGAGGCAAGGAATGGCGATCGCCATTTTCGATGCTAATTATGGCATATGGCGTTTGCAACTGACGCAATTAAGTTGTGGGTCAATTTTTTCACTGTCCAGGCTTCATCCAAGACATAGTTTGTAGTTGTAATCCAGGATATGTTTTTATACTCTAACATGCCTTATTCTTTTCTACTATTATGCACTTTTAGGCGTCAATTGTTTGTAGTTGTAGTCTAGGAGATGTTTTTATACTCTAACATGCCTTATTCTTTTCAATTTAATACGCATTTAGGTGTATATATAGTTCCGAAAGAAATTAGAAGGTATACAAGCAAATAATATAAAAATTAGGTGTAAAAAGCATCCTAAGTATAATTTAATGAATACGAAAAACTTGTTAGAGCATAAAGCATTTACTGGACCTACAACCATAAGATTTGTGGTTGAGGTTGTTCCTTAACATGGTATTAGAGCTAACCTAGAGGTCACAAGCTTGAACTTCACTGTCACCCAATTTTTTACTAAAAGTAATGTTCATTTTTAAGGCTTGAACAAAAACAAATATCGCGTGCATGTTAGGGCATGTTAGAGTATAAAACTTTTCATTGGCCTACAGTTACAAGTTTGAGCTTTTAGTTGAATTAGTTCATTGACATATTGTAACAATGCTAATACTCCATCCGTCCCTAAATAAGGTTCCACTTAACTATTCACATGGTCAAACCATATCTTCTTTCCTTATATATTTTCATTGATTATTTGATAAACCCAAATAGTCAAGATACATCTTGTTTTGTAGAACTTTTAATGTTTTGTTTAAATATACTACCTCTATCCTGTAATTATCTTATCACTTTCCTTTTTGGGTTGTCCTAAATTTTTCTTCCAATTTCTTTTCAAGAAATGAATATATGACCCTTATTTTTTCTCTTTTCTCTACACAAATCATTACCACACACATTCCACTTTATTAAAAATTGTGCCAAGTCAAACAAGGAAGAAAATCACGAGACATAGGGATTATAAATTTTATTTTTCATTTACACACTGATTTTCAAATAAATTGAATTAAAAATAATTTCAACCAAACATCGTAAACAGTAAATAACATTTTTCATTTCACATCATTTTGTTTAATTCCACAATTTTTTATGGGACGGGGGGGGGGGGGGGGGATTTTTCCACATCAATCTTTTGATTCCACACCAATTTTCTATGACAGATGGAGTAGGCATTAGGATTAACGTTTTTGATAAAAGCATACTCTTACCATTTTATTTTATAACATACGAGGTTACGACACTTTTTTTTTAAAAACTTGTAAATGCTAGCAAAACCCGCGAATAGACTGTTAATTATTATCTACTATACCGTATCTGCTAATTGTTGTTTACCAAACAAGCCCCAAGACTTCTACTCCACACATACATTGATATGCATTGAGCCTGCAATAATTTCATTCTTGGTTTCTTGTGTGGCTTCTTATGGGTCTATTCTTTTCCTGTTATCCGAGGTCTAACTTTCCAAATGGTTTGGTTTCTTGTGATTTCTCTTGGACATCACATTAATTGTTTGGTCAAACTGTACTATGGATTAGTAAATCTGTGCTACAATAATCTTTTCTCAAATGCTCCATTTGCCTTTCTGTATGTGGTTAAGAAATGAGTATAAAAAGACAATTGTACGCCTCCCATTTATAAAAAAGAGAGTAAAAGTAAAGGGTACATGGAAAAATTCACACAAGAAATCCACTTCCATAAACTCCGCTCAAAAAGTTATAGTGAATTGTTTTCGAGGACAGGTGAGTTTTTTGTTTGAAGTCAAACCTTCTTTCTTACTACAACAACAACCCAGTGTAATCTCACGAAAGTAGGCTCTGGGGAGGGTCGGTGTACGCAGAAGCCGCAGACCTTGCCCATACTTGAAAGTAGAGACATTCTTTCATACTAAACATAGAAAATCTTTGTTCATATTAACATTTGCTCTTATTTTGTGTGATGGTGCTTCTTTGTTGGCCGGTTTAGTGATCATTGAATGAGTGGATAAAGTGTAGTGCATATTTGTTCGGATTTGTAAGTGACTTGTTTCATTGACAAGTTTGTTCATGACTTTGTGTATCCCAGTCTCTGGAATGGACAACAGAAAAAGGCCCGGGAATCTTTATTCTTCAGCAAACAGTATGCTTTATTTGGATCTCAAGGATATCATCAGGGAACATGCCCTGCCCAACCTTCCAGCTAAAGCACTGTTCAGATTTATGGCTGTTTGTCGAGACTGGAAGCTCCACATTTCAGCACCATTCTTTCACCACACGCAATCTCTTTGTTGCCGTGCAATATCAGGCATATTTTGTCAGGCTCATGGAAATCCTTTCTTCTTACCAATTCACCCAAATTCTTCAGGTGTTCCAGATCCATCTTTGAGTTTTCTGCCTGAGCCTGTTGACATTAAGGCCTCATCTAACGGACTGCTGTGTTGCCAAGGACGAAATGAATCCAGGTCTTACTACCTGTGCAATCCAGCTACAAAACAATGGAACAAACTTCCAAATCCAACTGCTTTTCATGGCCCTGATCCAGCACTTGTGGTTATCTTTGAACCGTCAGTGCTCAACTTTGTGCCTGATTACAAAGTCATCTGTGCCTTCCAATCTGCAGATTTTGATGATGCAATTGAGTTTGAAGTATACACCTCCAAGAGCAACTCGTGGAGTGTTTCCGGGGAGATCTGTTTTGGAGCAAAAAGGCGTGTGCTCGGGTCTGGGGTTCATGCAAGTGGCATTGTTTACTGGAACATTGTTGGGGGTGGCATAGTTTCTTTTGACCTATCAAAAGATAGGTCGCAACTTCTACAAAACCATTGCTATGATAGAAACTGCGTTTTGGGAACATATGATGGCAAGCTCTGTAAGGCTGCTATCAATGGCCTTTCAGTGTCTATTAGTGCTTTGGTTAATGTGCATACAAATACAATGCAAATGCAATCCAGAGAGAATATGTGGGAACGTGTAAAGATTGTTTCTTTGAATGGAAATATGTTTGACGGGGTGAATGCTACCAACTGCGACATTATTTCTTTCAGCAGTGATGTTCTGGTCCTTAAGTCTGGGATTAAGTTATATTCCTACAATATCAAATCCGGAGAAACTGCACCACTGAACCAGCCGGATTCACACTCATATAATGCTACTACATGTGTGCCCTACGTGAATAGCCTCGTTTCACTCTGAGCTTACTCTCAATTGATCTGATGTACTTACTGTCTCAAGCAGCCAAGATCCTAGTTTTATCACCGATCAATCTAAGACTTTCATATATTTCTATCGTTTGTGGATGCTCTCTCTATCTCTGACTTTCTCACTTGTTTTATGGAGTATTTCAGTCTCGGAATTAATTGTGAAAGAAATTTCGTGTGTCAGTGGCATTTCATTCCATGATGCTAATTCTTTTGATTACATGCAGTGTTATTTTTTAATCTTTGTTGATATGGGAAATGCTTTATATGCTTGTTTCCAGAGGCGGATCCAAGAATCGGGAAACATGGAGTCCCGTTTCTTAAATTGTGAACATATATTTATACTACGTAATTATTCTCACGCTATAAAAAAACAATTGTTTATATGAACATTCAAAATATGATTCTCAAATGGAATTTTCAAAGTCATAACTTCTACATCTGACAATTTTCTAAAGATTAAATTTAGTAATTGGATATAATGATTTTCTTTTGTCAAAAGCCTCGAATTAGAACGAAATATTTTGACATATCCATAATTCTTCAGTATCACACTTTAAAAATGGAAGTAAATTGTAAAAAGAATACAAATAAAACAAAAAATAGATTTGTTTAGGTATTTTTCAAGGAAAAGTACTTGTAAAAATGCAATAAAAAATTGTAAACTCTTTGCATGCATCAAAATATTCTAAACCAACAACATTGTAATTAAATAACCGCAAAGAGTGCAAGTTTGAAGTTTAATGTTTTGCATTCAAAATAAATTAATTCTACGAAGTATATTTTTTAGGTTTTCTTGTAACAATGGAGAATAAGATCAAAATTGTATTGCTTATTTAGTACTCCGTACTAAAGTATGAGGATGGACGTAATTTTAGTAGATTGGAGGTTCTCATTTCATTTTTGATTTCCACTAAATTGTGAAAGCACTCATAAAAGAATTAAACTAAACAAATTTAAATAGCACGTGCATTTAGATAGTTTGATTGTCAAATTGGAAAAACTTTAATAATTATTTAATAACCCGAGTATTAATTTAAATTGAAATTCTAATGTAGCAATAGGTATTAATACAAAAAAAATACTGCCTAAAGAAATATAATAAAATATATTACAATAAAAATATTTTTGTAAAGTACTTGAAGAAAAAAATTGAGCTCAATAGAAAGAACAAAACTAATAATTATTTAAATAGCACATGCATTTAGATAGTTTGATTGTCAACTTGGAAAAACTTTAATAATTATTTAATAACCCGAGTATTCATTTAAATTGAAATTTTAATGTAGCAATAGGTATTAATACAAAAAAATACGGCCTAAAGAAATATAATAAAATATATTACAATAAAAATATTTTTGTAAAGTACTTGATGAAAAAATTGAGCTCAATAGAAAGAACAAAACTAATAAATATTTAAATAGCATGTGCATTTAGATAGTTTGATTGTCAAATTGGAAAAACTTTAATAATTATTTAATAACCCGAGTATTCATTTAAATTGAAATTCTAATGTAGCAATAGGTATTAATACAAAAAAATACTGCCTAAAGAAATATAATAATGTTATGAAATTAATGATTGTTCATTTATTCAATTAATCAGGCCTACTTTCTACTAGTAGATTAAGACACCCATTGATGAGTATCAATTTTGTACAGTTTTTCCCACTTGTATTTGTATTCATACTAAGCCTCTCCACTATAAATAGAGGCCTAATCCCTGCATTGTAATCACTATTAAGAATAAGAAGAAGAGTGAAGAGTTAATAGAGAGAAGAAATCAGAAATATATTATATCTATTCTCATAATCTCTGAGTAGTTTTTCTCTCATTTTATAACACGTTATCAGCACGAATTTGCTCAAAATCCTAGAATCCTTGTTCTTCTCAAAAGGTATATTTATTTAATTTTCTTCATAAACAAACTAAAATATTTTCTTTAAAAACTATAAGGAGCATGCTCTGTGATTGCCCAAGATTGAGATCCTTCACACAAACTTATAGTTATTATAAACTGTGAAAAATATACTCCGCAAATAAATAGAAGTTGAATCATTTTTATTTCTCCTAGGATAATGGAATAAACAAGAACAGCTAAGGTTAAATAAATAAATAAATAAATAATACCAAACTTTACTTCTGAAACAAGTTTTTTTTCTTCTCATATGTTCTGTAGACATCAATCTGTTTCTTTTTCCATACCTTTTGCAATACTTCGTACTATTTAAAAGTAGAGGTGGAGTGGAAATCCTACATCTTATTCTAATATTTGTAATATACTCCGTATAATATATATATATATATATATATATATATATATATATATATATATATATATATATATATGTATGTATGTATGTATGTATGTATGTATGTATGTATGTATGTATGTATGTATGTATATATATATATATATATATATATATATATATATATATATATATATATATATATATATATATATATATATATATATATATTCAACTAAAACTAGTGCTACTATATAATTGTAAATTGAGAATAATTACAAGAGACACGGGATCCAAAGTATATGATATGTCTATATTCACATGTATTTGAGATTCCTTATCTTTTGGTATGTGGTAAATAATTTATCTTTAAAAAAATTTAAAAAACAAACATGATTAGATATACTTGGTTCTCATTGTTTGTCTACTAGTATGTGAGAGGAGAGAGTAGAGGTTTGATGCTCTATTACCTATTTCAAATGGAAGACATACTACATAGTACATACGGAGTTTTTAGCGTGATATGTTTGTCTCCTTTTATTTGATTGTTTTTCAAAAAAATATAAAATAAAATTAAAGGGAATCAAATTTTTTTTGTGTAAGTTAAGGAAAAGAACTGCAGGCTCACAGTAGTTCACATGTCTCACATTTTTTCTAATTCATGTATTATTTATATTGTGATCTTACCTTTGATTTTTTTAAAGCTCTTGAATAATCAATACTTCTCCATACGTTTGGCAATTTTTTATTTGGTAAAATAATTTCTTTTCTACACCCATTCACTTAGTTTTTAACAAAGTAATAATAATAAAATTAAAATTTATTGTTTTGTAGTTTCAAATGGCCAACATCACCAAGAGAGAATTTGACATTCTTGATTTATCCGGTCAAAGGTACCTAGAATGGAGGGTTGATGCACTTGTTCACCTTAAGGCTAATGGCCTCGAAAATACAATTGCTGAAAATAATACATCATCTTCTCAGCAAAAGGCAAAAGCCATAATTTTCTTTAGCCGCCATATTCATGAAAGTTTAAAATCTGAATATTTACTTGTGGAAGATCCGAAGGAATTATGGGATAATCTCCAAGAGAGATATGATCATCAACAAAAGGTCTTACTGCATATGTTTGTGACTATAATTCTGCTATTTTTAAAGTCACGTCCACATTAAAATTATGTGGACCTAATATCACCGATCATGACATGTTGAAGAAAACTTTTTCCACCATGCATATGTCAAATGTGATATTACAGCAACAATACAGAGAAAGGGGATTTAAAAAGTATTCTGAGTTAATCTCAGTATTACTTGTTGCTGAGCAGAATAATGAGCTCTTAATGAAAAATCATAACATGAGGCCCACCGGTTGTAGCCCTACAAATTTTGGCCATCCTGATTGTGGTTCAACACCAGAATCAAATATTATCCAAGGTGGTGTATGCGGACACTTTAAACGTGGACGCGAAAATAACCACAACAAAGGGCCAAATAGGGGCTATAAAAATCCAAATGGATCATCCTCCAAGGGAAAAGGGAAACTCAAACCACCACAGGCTAAAATTCATGAAAAGCCAAAACCAAGTGGTGAATGCTATAAATGTGGCATAAAAGGACATTGGGCTAATGAATGTCGAACGACAAAACATTTGGTAAAATTATACCAAGCTTCCACAAAAGAAAAAGGAAAAAATGTGGAGGCTAATTATGTTGATGTGTCTGATTTCTACATGGATGATGCTGAAATTGGTGATGAAGTGGCCTTTGGTGGAACTACTACTATTTTAATATTTTAATTTGTGCTGTTATGGTGTGTTTACTTTTAAAATAAATGTTTAAAATCTGTACTTTAATTTTCATGTGTACTTGTATTATTATGTCTGTTCTAAAAATTATAATAAAATGTATGATATTTGTGTTAATTATCTTGAACTTATATTTATTTATATATTTATTTGTATTCAAGATATGGAGATAACTGCTTATGGCTCCAGTGGCAAAGAACAATGTCTTATAGACAGTGCCACAACGCACACCATTTTGAGAAACAAAGAATATTTTTTTTCAAATGACATTGATGGAAACTAATGTCAATACAATCTCTTGTGTTGCAAAGCTCATTGAAGGGTCTGGAATGGCTTGTTTAATCCTTCTCCAAGAAACAAAATTAATTATTAAAGACGCATTATATTCCAGCAAATCCCGAAGGAATTTATTGAGCTTTAAAGATATGCGTCAAAATGGTTATCACATTGAAACCATGACAGAAAATCAAAAGGAATACTTGTGTCTAACGACAACCAAATCTGGCAATAAAATTATTTGTGAAAAGATGCCAGCGTATTCCTCGGAGCTATATTATACTCACATTAGTCCCGTTGAAGTGAATGTTATCTCTAATAAAAAATTAGATGATCAAAAAATATTCATTTTGTGGCATGACCGTTTGGGTCATCCTGGCAGTGTAATGATGCACAAAATAATTCAAAATTCACTTGGACATCCATTGAAAAATATAAGGATTCCAAGATCAATTAATTTTCCATGTGTTGCCTGCTCTCTTGGAAAATTGATTGTCAGGCCATCTCTAAATAAAATTGGAGTTGAATCTCCTGCATTTTTAGAAAGAATTCAAGGAGATATTTGTGGGCAATTGCCCCACCATGTGGACCATTTCGTTATTTTATGGTGTTGATCGACGCATCAACACGTTGGTCACATGTTAGTCTTTTATCTACGAGAAATTTTGCATTTGCAAAACTCCTTGCTCAAATCATACATTTGAGAGCTTAATTTCCGGATTATTCAATAAAGAAAATCTGACTTGATAATGTAGGAGAATTCACATCCCAATCATTTAATGACTATTGCATGTCTATTGGGATTGATATGGAGCATCCAGTTGCTCATGTGCACACTCAAAATGCTCTTGCTGAGTCTTTAATAAAGCGATTACAATTAATTGCTAGACCATTATTGATGAAATCCAGTTTACCTGCATCTGTTTGGAGACATGCTATATTGCATGCTGCAAATTTAATTCGGCTAAGGCCTACTGCAAATCATATTTTTTCCCCATTACAATTGGTAACTGGAAAAGAACCAAATATTGCTCACATAAAAATATTTGGATGTGCCGTATATGTACCAATTTCTCCACCACATCGTACAAAAATGGGTCCTCAAAGAAAGCTGGGAATTTATGTTGGCTTTGATTCTCCCTCAATTATAAAATATCTTGAGCCCATGACTGGTGATTTATTCACAGCTCGGTTTGCTGAATGTCATTTCGATGAGACAGTATTCCCAACCTTAGGGGGGAGAAAATGAGAAAAAGGACCCATGTACGAAAGAAATTACATGGAATGCAACAAGATTATCTTTTCTTGATGCAAGAACAAATGCATGCGAACAAGAAGTGCAAAAGATAATTCATTTACCAAATGTTGCAAATCAATTGCCTAACGCATTCACGGATTCAAAGAAAGTGACAAAGTCACATATTCTTGCTATGAATGCTCCTGCCAGAATTGAAATTCCTTTAGAGAAAAATGAAAAAAATCTTGCAAATGAGTCTTGAATACGCAAAAAGCGTGGCAGACCACTTGGTTCAAAGGATGTAAAACCAAGAAAACCCAAAAGGCAAGAGACAATGTTTGAAACAAAAGACGTTCATTCTTCAAGGAAAGAAAATGAACAAATCGAGCATGTTGAAGATGTGAATAATTTAGATGAAGATAGAAATGTTGATAATTATGAGATTTCAATAAATTACGTTTCTACGGGATTGTAATGGAAAAGAAAAGATGTTCATGTTGATGATATATTCGCATATGCCATTGCCACAAACATCATGGATGAAAATGATGACATTGAGCCAACTTCAGTTGATGAATGTCGACGTAGACATGATTGGCCAAAATGGAATGAAGCAATTCAGGCAGAATTGAAATCACTTTGAAAACGAAGTGTTTTTGGGCCTATAGTTCCTACGCCAAAAAGCGTGAAACCAGTTGGTTTCAAATGGGTTTTTGTGCGTAAGCGCAATGAGAAAAATGAAATTGTGAGATGTAAAGCCCGACTCGTTGCCCAAGGGTTTTCTCAAATCCCGGGGATAGATTATGAAGAAACTTATTCCCCAGTAGTTGATGCAACTACATTGAGATTTTTGATAGGCATGTCTGTCTTTGAAAAACTTGAAATGCGTTTAATGGATGTAGTGACAGCATATTTATATGGATCTCTCGATACGGACATATATATGAAAGTTCCTGGAGGCCTTAAATTGCCTAAGGTTTATAGTTCAAAACCTTGAGAGATGTTTTCCATAAAATAGGAAAAGTCACTATATGGACTAAAACAATATGGCAGAATGTGGTTTAATTGTCTCAGTGAATATCTGCTCAGAGATGGATACAAAAATGATCCAATTAGTCCATGTGTTTTCATCCGTAGATCTAAATCAGGCTTTGCCATTATTGCAGTATATGTTGATGATTTAAACATAATTGGAACTTCTGATGAAATAGAAAGTACTACAAAATATCTCATGAAAGAATTTAAGATGAAAGATCTTGGGAGAACAAAATTTTGTCTTGGTCTTCAAATTGACCATTTGAAAGACGGTATATTCATCCACCAGTCAAATTACACGAAGAAGGTTCTGAAGCGGTTTTATATGAATAAAGCACATCCTCTCACATCCGTTCCGACTTCGTGAAGATGATGAAGAAATACTCGGTCCAGAAATACCATATCTGAGTGCTATTGGAGCATTGATGTATCTAGCAAACAACACTCGACCAGATATTGCATTCTCAGTGAACTTGTTAGCCAGACACAGCTCGACCCCGACTAGGAGGCATTGGAATGACATTAAACACATTTTGCGATATCTCAATGGCACCATCGACCTTGGTTTATTCTACCGCAAAGATGCCAAGGCCACTCTTGTTGGATACGCTAATGCAGGATATTTGTCTGATCCGCTAAAAGCAAAATCTCAAACAGGATATGTGTTTACTAATGGAGATACCGCAATATCATGGAGATCGATGAAGCAAACTTTGACTGCCACATCATCAAATCACGTGGAGTTGATAGCTCTCTACGAAACAGGTAGAGAATGTGTATGGTTGCGATCAATGATCCAACATATCCAGAGCGGGTGCGGTATAGAAACAATTACTAGTCATCCGACTCCTATATATGAAGACCATACTGCATGCATTGCTCAAGTGAAAGGAGGTTACATCAAAGGAGACCGAACAAAGCATATATCCCCAAAGTTCTTCTCAACACATGATCTTGAGAAAGATGGAAAGGTTGACATCAAGCAAATCAAGTCCAGTGAGAACCCCCTGATTTATTTACAAAAGCGTTGCCCCCAAAGAAATTTGAAGAACTCGTACACAAGATTGGCATGCGTCGCCTCCGTCAATTATGCTAAGCTGAGGGGGAGAATTTTATGAACTATACTATTTTTCCCTTGATCAGGTTTTTATCCCATTGGGTTTTTCCTGACAAGGTTTTTAATGAGGCAGTACATAAAATTAGAATGTGTTCCTAAACTATGCCTATTTCACGAAGTACTCATCATTAATTGAAAAATGAACATTCAAGGGGGAGTGTTATGAAATTAATGATTGTTCATTTATTCAATTAATTAGGCCTACTTTCTAGAATAGTAGATTAAGACACCCATTGATGAGTATCAATTTTGTACAGTCTTTTCCACTTGTATTTGTATTCATACTAAGCTTCTCCACTATAAATAGAGGCCTAATCTCTGCATTGTAATCATTATTAAGAATAAGAAGAAGAGTGGAGAGTTAATAGAGAGAAGAAATCGGAAATATATTACATCTATTCTCATAATCGCTAAGTAGTTTTTCTCTCATTTTATAAAAAATAAAATATATTACAATAAAAATATTTTTGTAAAGTACTTGAAGAAAAAATTGAGCTCAATAAAAAGAACAAAACTAATTAGGAGAAGAGATTTGAACTCAAGACCACACATTTCAAAGTTCATTCGTGCCTCCGCTACACTGCTCTGATATTCATCATTATGTCTGTTTCTTTAAATATATATACTAATCATATCAGAGTACCTAATATATATAGGATCCTACGTGGATCCTGTTGAGATATTTTTGATTAAATAATTGAAAAAAAAAATTGATTACTAACAAATACAACACACTACAAAACAACCTATACAACACCGATCTCCTATCCAGCTACTCTAATCCTAGTTTTCCAAAGGTTCCTATCTAGGGCCATATCCTATATATATATATATATATATATATATATGTATATATATATATATATATATATATATGTATATATATATATATATATATATATATATATATATATATATATATATATATATATATATATATATATATATATAAACCCTGAAGGTGTTTATCGTGGATCAGCCATTTTTTGCGTCGTGAAGCCCAACACCATGCTTGAATATGTTTAAAACATTGTTGGATGATACACTCCTCGGTGTGGATTTGGCCTTTATGAATTGCTAAATTCCTTGCCTTCCAGAGGTGCCAAGCGATGACACCGGGCATAATCACTTGAAGAATCCCTTTGAAGGAGAACGTATCACCGGAGAACTACCAACTGATGAAAATTTGGTTAAGTTTGAGGTTGGGCGCTGACATGGGAGCATCGATGAGAGTGCAAAAATACTTCCAGACCTGGTAACCAAACTTGCAATTTCCAAGAGTATGGTCTAAGGAGTCTTCTGCTTGCTTACATAGCGGACATTGGCTGGAGAGACAGGAGCTGAAGCGCTTGGTTAATTCAGGGAAGGGTAGGCTGTTCATGAACGCTTTCCATTGGAAGACTCGGAGTTTAGGGGTCTGGGATTTATGCCATATGTACTTGCACGAAAGCCGGGAAGGTATTACGCCATAAAGAGAAAGGAGGATATTCTTGGAGGAGAACGGTTTCCCATCCCAAAGTGGAGGTTGCACAGAATCATTAATGTGAGTGACAGCGAAGGAGTGAACCCGGCAAATTCTCTTCCATGGCGTGGAATCAGTGAGCTTCTCTTTGATTGTCCCCTTGCGCATGTAAATGGCTTGCATGGTGTTAGCCCAGACACCCGTATCATGATTCACCCGCCACCAAAGGTTGATCGATTGGTTCTGTTGAAGTGTGTGAAGATCCTTAATATCCAGCCCACCAGCACTTGAGGGTTGACAAAGATTTTTCCAGCTCTTCCAGTGGTGTAGTTGGCTGCTGTGCCTTCTTCCCCAAAAGAAATTGGCCATCCTAGTATGAAGAAGATTGATGACAGCCACCGGTAGGGAGTGCACGGCTAGAATATGTAGGGGGATGGACGAAAGCATGTGCTTGATGAGTATCAACATCCCATTTGGTTCAGTGTTTTGCTATACCACGAGTGAATGTGCTTGTCAAAGTGATCCATGAGGTTGCCACAGTGGTATTTTTTAAGTTGCCCTTTGCAGATGGTAGCTCCAAGGTAGGTGAAGGGTAAGGTTCCTAAATGCATGCCCAGAATTTTTTCCATGTTCTGTAGGTGGGTATTGTTTGTGGTTTCTTTGACGTAGAACTTGCTCTTGGCTGAATTAATGACCTGACCAGAATCTGAAGAGTATTCATCCAGTAGCTTCCTGAGTTTGAGAAGATTGATGGAGTCACCTTTAGTAAAGATCATTATGTCATCAGCATAGGTGAGGTGGCCTATAAACTTCACACTTCCCATGTTGTAAAGGTGGATATGGGATTCCTCCATGCTTCTGTTAAGTAGCCGAGACAAACCTTCACTTGCAATAACGAAAAGAAGAGGCAAAAGAGGGTCGCCTTGCTTGACACCCCTAGTCATGGGAAAGTAGCCAGCAGGTTGCCCGTTAATGAGGACTGAGAGCATACGGCCTCTAAGGTTAGCCATGAGAAGGCTAGCTGCTTTGTTGCTAAAACCGAACTGAAGAAGATTCGCCCCAAGGTTGTCCCACCGTAGGGTGTCAAACGCCTTTGCCATGTCTATTTTAACGATGACGTTTCCTCCAAATGTTTTCCTGTTCAAGTTGTGCAAAGCTTCCATAGCGAGGAGAATGTGGTCACACATGCACTTCCCTTTTTGAAACGCCGCTTGATTGTTAGAGATAATCTTAGGGAGGATGGTTTTTAACCTGCAAGCTAAAATTTTAGTATTAACTTTGCTCATAAAAGTAGTCAAGTAAATGGGCCTGTAGTCGTCGAAGCTTTTGGGGCAATCCTTCTTAGGGATTAAAGTAACAAGGGTGTTTCAAAAAGCATGGGGGATGGCAAACCCTAAAAAGATTTCTTTGGAGGCTTTAAGCATGTCTTCCTTGATGATATCCCAAGTGGTTCTAAAGAAAAGGCCGTTGTAGCCGTCAGGTCCTGAGGCGCTGTTGCTGTCTAGATCCCAAACAGCATTTTTGACCTCCTCCAAGGTGGGGAGGGCAGTAATCATGGTGTTTTCCATCTCTGAAAGGAGGGAAGGTATATGATATAGGTTGTGCAAGGGGGGTGGTTCGGCATGGGCCATGATCTGGCTGGAAAAATGGGTTATTGCCGCATCACGAATCTGGGAACTGTCTGATAGCCCAATACCGGAAGGAGAAATAATATGATTGATAGCAAGATTCCTTCTCTTGCCATTGGCAAAAGCATGGAAGACCTTGGAATTCATATCCCCATGTTCTAGCCATTTGGAATTAGCTTTTTGTTTCCAATAGACAACTTCTTATACGGTTGGCCTCCGTTGGGTTATCTTCGTATAGCTGCTGGGTGGTAGTGGCATAAATTTCAGCATTCTTGAGGTTATCTAAAATATGACCGAACTCATCCATGTTCCAAGCCTTGAGACAAGTTTTGAGATCCTTGAGTTTGGCAACAAGTCCATGCATACCGCCAACAATAGGGCTTTTGGTCCAACATTCCTTGTCAACTGGAATGAAATTTGTGTGGTGGATCCAAGGGTTTAGAAATCTGAAAGCTAATGGGCCTTTATTACTGCTGACCGAGCAAGAAAGAAGGAGGGCTTTGTGGTCACTGCAGGCTCTAGGGAGATGTTGTAGCTCAAATTCGCTGAAGGTGGATTGGAAGGAAAGGTTAACCAGAATACGATCAAGGCTACGCCAAAGTTTCCTAGAGCTTCTAATGCCACTCCAAGTAAAAAGACCTCCAGAGGGTTCCGGGCAGATTAGATTGCAGGATTCAATGCAAGAATTAAATTCATCCATGCCTTGAGTGTTTGGGCAAATCTGACCTTTGCTTTCCTTAAGGGAGGAGATCACATTAAAATCCCCCCCGACCACCCAACACGAGGAAAGGCTGCTTTTGTGTTGAAGGTTTCTCCATAAATTCCGGCGTCCCACTACCGTATGAGAGCCATAAATACTAGAGATGAGAATGGTGGAGGACGGGGAATTAGGGAGGGAGAAAAGGCAGTGAGAAACCTGATCTTCGTCCTCAGCACTAATGAAGAGTAGTTGGTTGGGGTCCCAAAACATCCATCTTTTATTGTTGTTAGAAGATAAATGGATGGGAAAACCCAACTTGAGGCTGTAGTCAGGGAGTTCTGAAGCAGAGACCTTAGGTTCAATAATGCAAAGAAAAGATGGGTTGTGAATCCTCTTAAGGGAACGAAGTCTGTCAAGGGAAGAGGCCACCCCGCAGACGTTCCAAAAAATAATCTTCATTGGGAAACCTGCCAAGAGACTTTCTTACTGGATTTGCTTCGGGTCTCCATGTTGTGAGTTTGACGGGGCAACGAAGACTATCTGAATTTCTGGAAAGGTAGTGAATTGGGGCTGCAGTGAGAGGCATCCATTGCGAGAGGCCTAATCTCTGAGGTATCAAAAGGGCTATCTTCTACATGACCATCAGAGTGACAGTAGAGGGGGTTAAGATCATGTTCCTTCTCCTGGACATCTTCATCCAATTGAAGTAAAGGATTGAAGTAGGATTTAGAGACCCAAAAGTCATCCTTACTAAAGGAAGCAAGGTTGAAGGGCTTTAGGGAAGGAGAGATGAACGGTATAATGGCCAAACAACCATCCAACGAAGGTTCGTGCAAAGGCTAGGGGGAGGGGAAGGGGGAGGGTGGTCCACTAGAGGTAGCCTCATCTTCAGGAATATCCTCAATGGTAGGCAACAAGAGGGAGTTGTCGAGGGTAGGGTTTTGGGATGGGTTTGGGAGGGTGTAGGGTTTGAGGGATTGAAAGGGGGAGTTTGTGGGAGGGGTTTGTGTTGGGTTTGGTTGGGTGTCTGCTTTGAGGGGTTGAGGGAAAGTGGATGGGCCACCAAAAGAAGTAGTGGGAGCAGAAGGAGTTTGGATGGAAGTGTTTGGTATGAGGCTAACTGCGCAGCGTGTAGCGTCTGAATCCTGAAAGCAAGGGGGGTCCCCACAGCCTGTTTCAGTTTCCTGCCCTGGCGTCGTGTTCCTCTCACCTCTTTCCAAACAGAAAGATCCCTGGATTTCCCCTCTCCAATGTGCCCCACCTCACTGAATCGAGCAACTCCGGTGAGGTTCAGACCACTTCTTTTCCGGCAAGCTGAAGTGGAGTGACCAAATATAGAGCAAAAAGAGCAGTAAGCTGGGGGGTTTTCAAACCCGCAAGGAACCCGAATGTCCTTGCTCCCAAGACGGATGTGAATACGGTCAGGAAAAGGGAGAGAAAGGTCTCTTTCAACACAAAATCTAGGCTTGGACGGATAAACTCCAATTGAAGTGTTGGAATCCACATTAATAGGCTTACCAAGAAGTGATGCAACCTGGTATAAAGCTGCATGGTCGTTGAGGTGAGCAGGGAACTGGTTAAGATGAACCCAAACCGGAAAGATTAGAGATTCTTTGGCCGGCGAGTAGGAAGGTGTCCATTTAGAGATGGTGATGATGAAACCTTTAATGGACCAACGCCGGCGAGAGAACCATCATAGATAGTCTCCCTCCCGTTTGAAAATGAAGAGTATATCTCGGTTGCTGATTCTGCGCAATTTGAACTCGCTATAACAACCCCTGACGAGGAAGTCCTCAAGTTCTTGGATGTTAGCTCTGGAACTGCAACGACCCACAAGGCTGAAGGAAAGGGTTTAGAGCGGTAGAACAAATATATATATATATATATATATATATATATATATATATATATATATATATATATATATATATATATATATATATATATATATATATATATATATATATATATATATGAAGTTGTTACATCACATGCAATGGCTCCTATAGAGCGTTTTGGGAGTGAAATTAATGAATGAAAATTACTAAAGGTATTCTCTTGCAAAGCGTGTTGTGCCAGATGATGTGCCGCTGTATTAGCTTCTCGAAAGATATGATTGACCCGTCCCCCAGACCGATTTATCATTTCTCTTGTCATCCTTGTGAAGAAATCATTGTTGGAGTATTTTGTTAAAATGTCTGCGCAAATTTTGGAGTCAATATAGAGATTGACCGGGCAGTTAAGAAACAAGCTTCTACGTACTCCTTCATATGCTGCCTCCATTTCTATCTCATCTGGTGGGAGGTTTGGTTGTAGAGGATAGGTCCAAGCAATGAGAAATTGGCCGTGCCTTGTGCGCAGGATGCTGGCTCCAGCTGATCTTCCCTCCCTGATTGCCTTGTCTGTTGTAAGTGTTACTCCAGTGGCTGGGAATACCCATCGATGTACAGTGATTGCGCCCATTCTAATTGAAGGTAAACTGTCATAAATTTTGATATCCGGTGTTGTTTTTCCTTTATGGTGGATGAAAATCCATTCGTAGATCTGTTTTGTGATGATTGTAATTGTCTATGTCAAGGTGTGTTCTTCTTCCTCGTAGATCCTCCTGTTTCTTTCTTTCCATATCTCATGGGTTATGATTCCTGGAATGATATTGAGGAGTGCTTTGTTGTGCTTTTTCAGTGCACCTTGTTTCCACCAATTTGTCAAGTAGGTTAGGATTCCATGGCTGGTATTCCTGCAAATTGAAAATATTTGTTCAAAGTAGTTCCAGATTTGGTTGCTAAAAGGGCAGTTCCTGAATAGGTGGGTGGTAGTCTCCTCACTGTTCCTGCACAAGAAACAAACAGAGGGGAGTTGAAATCCCAATCTAGTTAGTGAGTGGGGAAGGGGGAGGTAGCCAAAGCACAGTTTCCAAAGGAAGATAGAGTGTTTAGGGCTTTGTTTGGAGTTCCAGGAAAGTTTGGTGAAGGGGTGATTGGGTTGTTTCTCTCTCAAAGAATTCTTTGCCTTCTTTAAGCTGAAACCAACCTCTCCATTATGCCATAGAATTCTGCCCTGGGTGTCAATGCTCAAGTGGTTATCTGCCATACTATTGACCTCATAAAGCCTTTTCCAGTAGACTGAGTCAATGATTTTTGGGGCTATGGAGAGTCCCCTAGGGTATCTAGCCCTCATGAAGTTTGCCCAAAGGAAGTTGTTCTGAGTATATGTCCACCACATTTTGAAACCATAGGCAAGTTGCAGAGTGTTGAGATCAGTGATTCCCAACCCACCCTCATCCTTAGGAAAGCATAGCTTCTCCCAAGAGGACCAGTGGTACTTCTTGTTGTCTTTGTCATGGCCCCAAAGAAAATTATTCATTTTGGAATGGAGACATTTGATGATGCTCTTAGGAAGTTTACTGCAGCCCAACATATGCAGTGGCATGGTGTTAAGGACATGCTTGATGAGGGTTAACCTTCCACTCTGACTGAGCAGCTTATGGTACCATCCTTTAAGTTTACTGTCAAACAAGTTAAGGATGTCATTGCAATAGGGTTTTCTGTTGATTCCATGATGGATTTGAATGCCCAGGTATTTGAAGGGGAGGCTGCCTTTGTTCATTCCGAGGATGGTTTGAATTCTTCTTTGGGTAGCCAGGGGGGTCTTCTTAGGGATGTAAAAAGAGCATTTTCCCCGGTTGATTTGTTGACCAGAGCAGTCCTCATAGTCTGAAAGTAATAATTTGATGCTAGTGACAGTAGGGGAATCTCCCTTAGTGAAGAGTATAAGGTCATCAGCAAAGGCAAGGTGGGTTATAGGGGTGTAGTGCCTGCCAAGATAGTATGGGGAGAGGGCTCCAGAAGTAGTTTCCTTCTTGATGGTTCTGCTGAAGGCTTCAGATGCAAGGATGAAGAGTAGAGGGGAGAGGGGAGAGAGGGTCTCCGTGTTTCAATCCTCTTTTAGGTTTGAATGCTTTAGTGTGATGGCCATTGATCAGGATGGTGAAGTGAGAGCTGTGGAGTAGGTTTTGGATGAGGGCCTGGAAGGTATTGTTGAAACCAAATTTGTCTAGGACAGTGATAAGGAAATTCCAAGAAATTCTATCAAATGCCTTAGACATGTCCAGCTTGATGGCAAGATTACCCCCCCTAGTTTTGTAGTCAAGGCCATGGAAAAGTTCTTGTGTGAGGAGGACCTGGTCATGGATCACCCTTCCTTTTACAAACCCCCCTTGTTCAGGTGAGATCAATCTGGGAAGAATGGAGCTCAATCTTTGGGAGAGGATTTTGGAGAAAATCTTGCAGCAGAAATTGGACAAGCAAATAGGTCTATAGTCCTCACAGGATTGAGAGTTTTCCTTCTTTGGGATTAGGATGATAGTTGTTTGGGCACATATTTTGGGGATAGGGATCCCCAAGAAAAACTCCTGAACAGCTTTTGTGCAGTCCACTTTGATTTGCTCCCAACAAGTTTTATAGAAATGACCATTAAACCCATCAGGTCCAGCAGCACTGTCTGCTGATAGTGACCAAACATCTTCTCTTACTTCATTTTCATCTGGAAGGGAGGTGAGGCTGCTGTTGTCCATCTGAGTGATAAGGTTAGGGATATTAGAAGTGAATCTGTCATTGTGGGATTCTTTATACATGAAAAGGGTGTTGTAGTAGTTGAGGATTTCTTCATGGATCTCATCCTGGTTATGAAGCCATTTTCCATCTTTAGTCTTGAGACTATTTATCTTTTGTTGGCTTCTTCTTATTTTGACAGTGGAGTGAAAAAAGGCTGTGTTAGCATCTCCTTCTTTTGTCCATTTGATATTTGCTTTTTGTTTCCAGTAGGAGTACTCTTGTTGGCTAGCAGCAATAAGTTTAGCCTTTGTTTCCTGCATGAGAGTTCTCATTTCTGGGGTTGGGTCAGTGTCAAATTGTTCTTCAATTACTTTCAGTTCTCCTTCCAAAAAACTGACCCTGTTGAATATGTTACCAAAAGTGTTCTTGTTCCATGAATAGAGGATGTGTCCTAGGTTTTTCAGTTTGTAACCCAGTCCTCTCATCCCTCCACCTACATAGGGGCCCCAGTTATTGCTGACAGTAGACAGGAAGCTGTTGTGAGTGCTCCAACAATTGATATATCTGAAGGGTTTGGGGCCAGTAAAATGGAGGTTGCTGAGCTTGATTAAAAAAGGGTTATGGTCAGAAGTATTCCTGGGCAGGTGGTTGCAGGTGATGTCCTGGAAAGAATTAAGAGTATGGTTGTTGTGAAAAACCCTATCAATCCTTCTCCAAATTCTACCTAGGGACCTTACACCTGTCCAAGTAAAGGTAGGGTTGTTAAAGAATTAAGAGTATGGTTGTTGTGAAAAACCCTATCAATCCTTCTCCAAATTCTACCTAGGGACCTTACACCTGTCCAAGTAAAGGCATCCATTGCCAATGGGTGAGATTAGAGAGGCATCCATGATACATTTGTCAAAGTCATGGATGCTCCTAAGGCAAGGGTTGTTAATGCCTTTGTGATGGTCCACTGAGGAGATGCAGTTGAAGTCTCCCCCAATCACCCAAGGATTCTGCATGTTAAGGCTTGTAGAAGTGATGTCATGCCATAGCCTTTGTCTGTCTGTGACTGAGTATTTCCCATAAACAGTAGTGATGGTGATGGGGCTGTTATGGGTAGTGAAATATATGTTGATAGCCTGATCCATCTCCTAATGATGTTGATAGATTAGGTTATCATCTTTCCACATGACCCAGACTCTGTTTTCCAGAAAAGACCTAGAGTGACTGAAGCCCAAGGTCAGTTGGAAATGAGTGAGTTTCTTAGCAGTGGTTTTGGGTTCCATGATGGCAAGGAAAGAGATTTTGTGTGTGGCAATAAGGATGGCCAACCTCTGAAGCTTAGAGGGTAGACCACATATGTTCCAGAATAGGACATTCATTGGGAAAAGTGTTGAGGTTGATTGTGTGAGGAGAACTTCTCTTGCAATCTCTTTGATTTCCTTACTACTGTTGTGAATGGTTGTTCATGGATGTCCTCTTCTGTCCTAACCTGATAGTCTTTGTTTTCAGGTGTTCCTTGTTGTTTACTGGCTGAGGAATCAGTAGTGGAGGGGTGAAGGTGGAGCTCAGCAGAGGGGAGATTTTTCAGGGGTTCATGTTTCTGTGGAGTTTCTGTATCTGAGAGGTAAATGGGAGTTAAAGATAAATTTTCTGTGTGTAAATGCAGGTCATCAAAAGAGGTGAGGGGGGAGTAGGGGGTTGATTTGCTGTAGATTTGAGTTGCTGATTTTCTTCCCAACTCACCAAGCATTTGGCAAGAATATCATTGTGGACCAGGATTTCCCGGTCAGCTTCCTCCAAGAAGTTTTCTGGGGGTGGTTGAGTTGTTGAGGGTTGAGGTTTTAGTAGAGGCATGGATGTTGGGATGTTTAGGCCTGAGGTGGGTTGGTTGTTGAGGGTTATTGGGCTGGGCGTAGGTATTTCAGTGGGTGGGGTGGATTGTGTTGAAGTGGGTTGGCTGTTATTTGGGGTGAGGGTTATTGGGCTGGGTGTTTCAGTGAGGGAGGTTTTGGGCTGTGGAGATAGGGAGTTATTGGGTTGGGTTGAAATGGGTTTTGAGGTAGAAGGGATGGATGCAGAAGTGTTACTGTCGTGGATTAATATGGAAGTGTTATTATTGCTGGCTGTGGGATTAAGTGGTGGGGTGGGATGATTGTTTGGCACATGGTTTTGGGTCCCTCCTGAATTATATTTGGGCAGGGATGGTTTTTTGGCTTGGAGTGTATGTTTGCCTGACTGATTGGAGATGGGCTTGTATTTTTGCTGCATGGAGGTTTCCAGGGGTATTTTCCGGCCATCAGTGGTTGGCCTGAGTTTTCAAGTTTTCAACACTATATATATATATATATATATATATATATATATATATATATATATATATATATATATATATATATATATATATATATATATATATATATATATATATATATATATATATATATATATATATATATATATATATATATATATATATATATATATATATATATATATATATATATATATATATATATATATATATATATATATATATATATATATATATTGGCACACCAAATTTTACCCTGGTTCACCACAACTTGTGGCTAGTCCAGCCTTCCGAGAGACTCTCTCAAGCTACACTACTATCTCGTTAAGCTTAACGGTGCTTAACAAACCCATACAACTTGAGAATTCGAGTCACACGAACCTCAACGAATCCTTCAAAGGAAACAGCCCTTCCTTTGAATCAAACGAGAGAAATACTTTCTCTCTACGTGTCTAAGAAAACAAATACACTCAAGAACGAGAATCTCTTTTAGTGTAGATATTGAGTAAACTAAGTACGCTCAAGAACAACTCAAACTTCACACGAATTGGCTCTAAAAAGCTATGGAAAAGAATGTTGTTTGAATGCAATGAAAGTATGAGAATTGTGAAGTGAATTAATGAGAATGGCAGACCCAAACACCCCTTTTTATAGTGCCAAAATAGGCTCCAACGGACCAATACATTAAAGAGGTGATTGGCTTGATTTATGGGATTGATTAAAATTTGGATCTGCAGGATATTGGCCTCCCAGCGATGTATGGACCTTACCCATCGCTGGTAGGCCAAATTTCCTTCAGTTTTGAAGCCAACGGTCACCTACCCATCAATGGGTACAAGCTTCCCATCGCTGGGTGGGAGGTTGACTTCCAAACAAGGAAAGAATCAACCTTAAATGACTTCCAACGGTCATGCCTTCCCAGCGATGGTTAAGCCTTTCCATCACTGGGTTCCCATCGATGGGGTAAAGTCCCCATCGATGGGTAAGGTCGTTCTGCCTTGTATTGATGTTGGACCAAGGCTTTAACAGCGATGGGTAGAACTTCCCATCGTTGTTTGGCATAGTTCTGGAACTTGGTTGGGCTAAAGAACCACTTACCCATCGATGGGTAAATCTTCCCATCGCTGGGTGGATGGTTAGTCAAAAACCTATGGTTCTTGCCTTAACCACGGCCTAGCCAATCGATGCAAAAATCGACCGAAAAATCCAAGTTTCTCCAAAATAAAAACCAAGTGTTTAAAACACTTATTTGATTTATTTGGCTAGGAAATCAAGTGAGACACTTTAAAAACTACGTCATTTGGGTAAAACCCACGGCTAGCCAAGTTTATGCCGTTTTACGTGGTTTTTCGCAAACGACCAAAAACGAAAGGTGGTTTTCAAGGTGTTTTTGTTGGACAACTGTTTAAACATGCCAAAGAGTAAAACCAATCATAAAATGTTGGAAACCACTTGGTTGGTTCGGACGCCAAAAACCAATGCCGATAACCGAATGCCGAACGCCGGTTTCTGAAAGCCGAACGCCAGATGGCTTGGTGTTTGGTTTGGGCGAACACCAAGTGTTTTTGATGACTTAAACATGTTGTTAGAATAAGTGACCAACGCTAGAGGGGGGGTGAATAGCGTTTGATCGTAGAAATCGCAGGAATAAAAAAAACTTAAAAGAGAAGTAAAGAGAAGAGTAAGAGGCACACCGAATTTTACCCTGGTTCACCACAACTTGTGGCTAATCCAGCCTCCCGAGAGACTCTCTCGAGCTACACTACTTCCGTTAAGCTTACGGGTGCTTAACAAACCGTTACAACCTGAGAACTCGAGTCCCACGAGCCTCAACAACACTTGCTCGGAGATACCGCACTCCAAGACTTCAACCCAAAGGAAAATACCTTTCCTTCGTACAACCAAGGGAAACAAGCTTCCCTTAACGTGTATACAACACTAAGACACTCAAGAACAAGACTCTCTTTAAGAGTAGATGTTGAGTAAACTATATACGCTCAAGAACAACTCAAACTTCACAAATTGGCTCTAGAAAGCTATGGAAAATAATGTTGTTTGGATGCAATGATAATATGAATAAAGTGAAGTGAATTAATTATGTAAAGCAGACCCAAACACCCCTTTTTATAGTGCCAAAATAGGCTCCAACGGACCAATGCATTAAAGGGGTGATTGGCTTGATTTATGGGATTGAAAAGATTTGGGATCTGCAGAATATTGGCTTCCCATCGATGTTTAGGACTTACCCATCGCTGGTAAGCCAATTTTCCTTCAGTTTTGAAGCCAACGGTTACCTACCCATCGATGGGTAAATGCTTCCCATCGCTGGGTGGGAGGTTGGCTTTCAAATAAGGAAAGAATCAGCCTTAAATGACTCCCAACGGTCATGCCTTCCCATCGATGGTTAAGCCTTCCCATCGCTGGGTTCCCATCGATGGGTAAAGCTTCCCATCGCTGGGTAAGGGCATTCTGCCTTGTGGTAATGTTGCACCAAGGCTTTAACAGCGATGGGTAGAACTTCCCATCGCTGTTTGGCATGGTTCTGGAAATCAGTTTCGTTGAGGGACTGCTTACCCATCGATGGGAAGATCTTCCCATCGCTGGGTGGCATGATTCTAGAATCCCGGGATCACTTACCCATGCATGGGTTAAATCTACCATCGCTGGGTAGATGGCTAGCCCAGAACCATGGCCTAGCCGACCGGCGCTCAAACCCGACCGAAAAATGCAAAGTTCTCCAAAGTAAAAACTAAGTATTTAAAACACTTATTTAATGTATTGTGATGTCAAAACAAGCTTTGTAAGTTGAAAACCACGTCGTTAAGGTAAAAACCATGGTTGACCAAGTCAACACCGTACACGGGTGGTTTTCACCAAAAGACAAAACCGGAAGGTGGTTTTCATGATCTTTTGATTGGAGAACCATTTAAATTCATTCAAAAACAATTCCCACAAAAAAAGACTCGAAAACCACTTCATTTAAGTGAAAACCACGGCTAGCCAAGTTTATGCCGTTTCGCGTGGTTTTTATCAAACGACAAAAAACGAAAGGTGTTTTTTGAAGTGTTTTTGATGGAAAACTATTTAAATGTGCCCAGAAGTAAAAACTAATCATAAAAAGTTGAAAACCACTTGGTTAGTTCGGACGCCAAAAACCAACGCCGAAAACCGAATGCCGAACGCCGGTTTCTGAAACCCGAACGCCGGATGGCTTGATTTTTGGTTTGGGTGAACACCAAGTGTTTTTAATGTTTTAAACATGTTTTAAAAACATTTTTATGATGTGTGAAATGCAATGAAAATAATTTTAGCCTAAAGAGCCAAGGTGTAAAGGTTGGGTCGGTCTTGATCACAATTATGACCGACTCAACAACACTAAGACTACGGTCTTCGTTCTTGGTCTTCTTTTGGGTCTTGTTCTCTTGCTTTCTTCTTATATTTATTTCTCGCCTTGTATATTTAATAACTTGTCTCGTTCACGGCGGTTTGGCATTATCAAAACCTGTCATAAAAACGAACACGGCTTTAGTACGAAAACACGATAAACCCGTGTTTCAACACATGTTTGAAAAACATTTTTATGATGTAAGAAATGGAATGAAAAGATTTTATCCTAAAGAGTCAAGGTGTAAAGATTGGGTCGGTCTTGATCACAATAAGGACCGACTCAACGATACTAAGACTATGGTCTTCGTTCTTGGTCTTTGTTTAGGTCTTGTTCTTATCTTCGGTCTTCGCCTTGTATATTCAATTTGTGTCTTGATCACGGCGGTTTGGCATTATCAAAACCTGACACAAAAATGAACACGGCTTTAGTACGAAAACGTGACAAACCCGTGTTTCAACAATTTCCCCCTTTTTGATAATGGCAAACAAGACGAGGTTATGCGTAGGAGGATTATTTTAAGACCAAACAAAATGTTCCCCCTTAATAAATGCAATTTTATTTTCAATAAAGTATTTGTGATGAAAAAAAATTCCTCCTCACTTTATGCATAACCTTTTTATCTTCCCCCTTTTGACATTAACAAAAAGAATTAGAAGTAAACTTTTATTCATTAAAGAGAAGGGAAATGCGGAATACAACGGAATGGAAATTAAAAAAAATACAATCTTATTTTAAAAAAAAGGAAAGAAGGGAAGAGTCTAGGCATCGGCGTCCTCGTCCTCGACGTCCATGGGATCGCCGTCGACTGCGTCCTCAAAGTCGGCCTCGTCGGGAGAGGAGGACGGAGCGTAGGAGTCGTCCTCCTCATCCTCGCCCTCGAAGTTTTGGCCGAGGATGGTGCTGTCAAAGGGCGGCGGGACGTAGTTGATGTAGCGGAAGAACGCCGTCATGTCGTGGTGTTGACGGTTGAGCGTCCAATCCATCCGCTCCATGTACTGCCCCATGTCATCCACCGTGAGGGTCAACCGATTTAGGGTGTCGGCTATGGACTGCAACGAGGCCCGGGCAGGAGCGGGGGCAGGGGCACGGGCACGACTCGGTCCGGTGCCGTCGTGGTCTCCGGACTTCTTCTTGAAGGTGGTGTCGGCGATGACCCACAGCTTCGTCATCTTCGTGCTTGGCCCGACGATGTGGATGTCGGCGGAGACGATGAGGTCCATGACGAGGAAGGCGTATGGCAAGCTCCGCTCGGTGGCGATGGAGGCGCAATCCGCCATGTGAATCATGATGAATTTCGCCCAGTTGATGGAGGCGCCGTGCATGATGGCATGAATCGCCTTCAAGTCCTCGTTGAAGAGCGAGGTGTGGCTGCTGTCCTGGGGGCGAAGAATCCGGGTGATGATGTAGAGAAGGAGGCGCTCGTCTGGTGGGGCCGAATGGATCGTCGGTGCGCCGCTGTGGCGGATCAAGTTGGTGATCCCAAGCTCGCGAATGACGACCGCCTCGTTATTGAGAATCCAATCGTCGCCACCGTACGTCGCGATGTCGTCACCGCGAATGGGCAGCCCTGTGATCCGTGCAAATGTCGGCAAGTCAATCTCTATGTCGTAGAGATTGGTGCTGCTGTAGATGGTGTCCCCGTCACGGAGCAGATTTGAGTAGAAGGCCCGGACATAGGCGGGATTGTAGGAGGTGCGGCTCTTGGAGACGAAGGGCCACAAACCCGACTCTTTGAGTTGATTGTCGAGGTCATGGTACCCTTTGTCTTGGGGATACAGCTCTGGTAGCACGCGAGGCGGAGAGATCGGGCGTTTGGCAAAATGATTGAGGAAGCGCGTGAGTTCTTCCTCCGATCCGAACTCAAGAAAGGATCCGTCGAGGTACGGGAAGGGCTGAGGCGCTGAAGACGTTGCCTCGGCCGGACCTTTCTTCTTGGAAGCTTTGCTTTTGGACTTTCCTCCGGCCATGATTGAAACGTTAATGAAGAAAGAGAATGGATGAATGAAGTAGAATAGACTCAAGCAAAGCAATTTGTGATGAAAAAAGTGTGTTATAATGGCCAAGGATGAAGAGAATATATAGGGAGAAGAGACAATTCCGTTCGAATTTTGAAAAAATGGCTGTTGGGCCATTAATGGTGGTTCCAACGGTTCTGAAAATTTAAACTGCAACCGCCTTCCCAGCGATGGTAGGATCTACCCATCGATGGGAAGGTCGCTACTGGTAAGCGAGAAAAAGGAACGGGTTGCCTTCCCAGCGATGTTTGGATTCTCCCATCGATGGGAAGGTGACCTCTGGAAATCCGTTAAAAGTTTTAAAAAAATAGTGTCAAACACCCAGCGATGGGAGGAAGTACCCATCGATGGGTGGGGAGGTTCTGGAAAAAAAATTTAAAACACAAGTTATTCACCCAGAGATGGGATAAAATACCCATCGATGGGTAAAGGGCTTCTGGAAATCCGTTAAAAAAATTTTAAAAAAATAGAGTCAATTACCCATCGACGGGAGAAAGTACCCATCGATGGGAAGAGGGGTTCTGAAAAAAAGAGAACTTCCCTCCCAGCGATGGTGTAACCCACCCATTGCCGGTTCCCCCTGACTTCCGGATTCCTTCACCTCGAACCGTCCCTGCAAAAAAGAGTTAGAAAACCCTCCGATGCTCAAGTTAGTAAAAGTTCAAGCAAAGATAAAAGAGTGATAAAATGCACAAATTAGATCATCGTGGAGTCAAGGATTCCGAGTTCACTACGAATGCGGAAGAACGACTCTTTCTCTAAAGGTTTTGTGAAAATGTCGGCTAATTGGTCATGTGTTTCAACAAACTCAATTTTGACATCACCTTTGAGAACATGATCTCTAATGAAATGGTGCCTAATGTCAATGTGTTTCGTCCTTGAATGAAGAACGGGGTTCTTCGTCAAGCTTATGGCGCTAGTATTATCACAACGAAGTGGAACATGACGGATATTAAGGCCATAGTCCACGAGTTGTTGCTTCATCCAAAGGATTTGAGCACAACAACTACCGGCGGAAACGTATTCTCCTTCGGTTGTGGATAACGCAACACTGACTTGTTTCTTACTAAACCATGAAACTAAAGAGCTACCAAGTAAGTGGCAAGTCCCACTCGTACTTTTACGGTCCAGTTTGCAATCGGCAAAGTCCGAGTTGGAATAACCAGCGAGATGACACGAAGAGCCTTTTGGATACCACAGTCCAACGTTAACCGTGCCAACAAGGTATTTCATGATCCGTTTTACCGCCGTTAAGTGTGATTCCTTCGGACAAGATTGATACCTTGCGCAAAGGCATACGCTAAACATGATATCCGGCCTACTAGCGGTAAGATAGAGAAGGGATCCGATCATACCTTGATACTTTTTGACTTCTACTTCCTTACCTTTCTCGTCTTTGTCTAGATGGTCGGACGTGCTCATCATGGTCGCCATGGCTTTGGCGTTGTCCATTTCAAACCGTTTTAGGAGCTCCTTACAATATTTGGTTTGGCAAATGAACGTGCCATCTTTCATTTGCTTGACTTGGAGTCCCAAAAAGAACGTGAGCTCACCCATCATCGACATTTCAAACTCGCTTGTCATTAGCGTTGAGAATTCCTTGCACAAAGACTCGTTAGTAGCACCGAATATAATATCGTCTACATAAACTTGAACCAAAAGGATGTTATTGTTTTTACTCTTGATAAAAAGTGTAGTGTCAACTTTTCCCCTTTGGAAACCACTATCCAAAAGAAATTTACTCAAACGTTCGTACCAAGCATGGGGTGCTTGTTTAAGACCGTAGAGCGCTTTCTTGAGTTTGAAGACATGGTCTGGAAACTCGAAGTCTTCAAACCCCGGGGGCTGGTCAACATACACTTCCTCTTGAATAAAACCATTTAGGAAGGCACTCTTAACATCCATTTGATAGAGTTTAAAATCCATAGACGAAGCAAAAGCAAGAAGTAAACGAATAGCTTCTAAACGTGCTACGGGTGCATAGGTTTCTTCGAAATCAATGCCTTCTTCTTGATTGTAGCCTTTAGCTACGAGCCTAGATTTGTTTCTAGTGATTATTCCATTTTCATTAAGTTTGTTACGGAACACCCATTTCGTACCAATAATCGTACGATCATCAGGCCTTCGCACCAATTCCCAAACGTCATTCCATTTGAATTGGTTTAGCTCCTCTTGCATAGCCAAGGTCCAATGTTCGTCGTTTATTGCTTCGGAAATGGTTGTAGGTTCAATTTGGGAAACAAAAGCCATGTGTCCTACGGTGTCCCTTAGTGAGTTACGAGTACTTACCTCGCGGTTGATGCTACCGATTACCTGGTCAAGCGGATGGTTCGTGTTCCACTTGTTCTTCTTCTTCCTCTTGATTTTCTTCTTCACCTTGGTTAGTCGTTTGAGGCATCTCCCCAATTTGTGGCTGCGTGTTGGTGTATATTCCCGTGTTCTCTTCATTGTCTTCGACGTGTATCCTCTCTAGTGAATCTGCAAGATCATCACAAATATCCTTTCTCGCCAAGCGAGGGTTATCTTCGAAAAATACAACGTGAGGGGACTCCTCAATAGTCAAGGTTCGTTTTCTAAAGACTCTATAGGCATTGCTACGAAGTGAATAACCCAGAAAAATTCCTTCATCCGACTTGGCATCAAATTTGCCCAAATTGTCTTTGCCGTTATTATGAATAAAACATTTGCAACCAAAGACTCGAAGATGGGAAAGGTTTGGCTTCCTCCCTTTGTATAGTTCATAAGGCGTTTTCATGAGTATCGGTCGAATGACGGCTCGGTTTAATACGTAGCTCGCGGTACTCACGGAATCCGCCCAAAAATACTTAGGGATTTTTGCCTCATTGATCATAGTTCTAGCCATCTCTTCGAGACATCTATTTTTACGTTCCACCACTCCATTTTGTTGTGGTGTACGTGGGGCTGAGAAATTATGATCAATGCCGAGTTCGTCACATAAATCTGAGAATAGATTTCGTTCGAACTCTCCCCCATGGTCGCCTCTTATGGCTACTATGGTTGTTTCTTTTTCATTTTGAACTTTCTTTAGAAAATTTTTGAAAACATGAAATGCCTCACTTTTGTGAGTTAGAAACAAGGTCCATGTAAACCTAGAGTAGTCATTGACAATCACAAATGCAAAGTAATTACCACCAAAACTTTTCGTTCTAGAAGGACCAAAGAGATCCATGTGCAAAGGTTGAAGCGGTCTAGACGTTGAAACAACGTTCTTGGACTTAAACGAAGCCCGTACTTGCTTCCCCTTTTGACATGCATCACATATGATGTCTTTTTCAAACTTAAATTTTGGGATGCCAATTACTGAGTCTTGTGAAACCAATTTGTTCAAAAGGTTCATGTTCATCCTCTTTACTCATGAGGCACTTAGCAAAGCCGGAAGGAGATTTGTCTAAGTTAACCATATATATGTTATCGATTCTATCACCACGTAGAATGACCTTATTGTCACTAAGGCGTTCTACCGTGCATGATTTTGAATCGAAGGTCACACGGTTTCCCTTGTCACATAATTGACTTATGCTCAAGAGATTGTGTTTAAGACCTTTAACTAGCAAAACATTATCTATAGAAGAGTCTTCGGACTTACCTACCGAACCGATGCCGATAATTTTTCCCTTGCTATTATCTCCAAAGACTACGTTTCCTCCTTTAGCGGGTTTGATTTGTAGGAACTTGGATGCATCTCCGGTCATGTGCTTGGAGCATCCGCTATCAAGGTACCAAAGTACACTTGATGCCTTCAAGCACACCTACAAAAATGATTTAATAAGATTTAGGTACCCAAGTCTTTTTGGGTCCTTGAGTGTTAGGTGCAAAGTGGTAGTGTGATTCATTTTATGCCCAATGCCTATGCCTAGTAAAGCAAACGGGAGCTATATGTCCTACCCTATTGCAATAGTGACAAACTACGTTTGGGTTGTGCATCCTCCTAGGTTGATAATAGTTGCTAGGGGGCCTAACAATATTCATCCTATTTTGGGAAAATATTGGTTTTTGAAAATTTTCTCTTCTAGGTGTTCTAGTATTATTTTGTCTATTTGAAAAATTATTTTTATGCACAAATTCATTTTGATAGTTTTTCCTAGGGTGTCTGACATGCACATTTTCATTCCTAGGTTTTTGTCTAGGTTGTCTAGTGTCCTTAGGTTGACTAGATTTTCTATTATCCTGATTTTTACCTTTCTTATGTTGAGGCTTAGGAGGTTGTCTAGGTGTTTGCTCAATGTTTTTATCCTTAGATTCATTTTTATCAAAACCTATTCCTTCCTTAGAAAAATGCATAGTGTCAAGGAGTAAGTTAAGATCTTTGTGTGGTGTAATGAATTTCTTAACCGTACTCTCAAGTTTTGCAACCTTTTCTTTTAAAGCTTTGCAAGATTCACATTCGCTTGAAGAGCTTTCTGGTTTGTCAGCGCTTCTTTTGCCATAAAATTTATTTTCTTGTTTCAACTTTTCATTATCTTTTTCTAGTTTTTCAAAATCATTTTCAAGAGTTGAAAGACGTTTTTTCAATGATTTGTTGGTTTTAGAAGCGCTAACAAATTCATCATAAAGCTCTCGAAGTGCTGCTTGCATCTCTTCAAAAGTGTAAGAGTCGGAAGAAGGGGTACATACCTCTTGTACTTCGTCGGCATGGTCTTCGTGTGCCATGAGACAAAGGTTGGCGGCTTCTTCCTCTTCTTGGTCAGTTGACTCGTCGCCGGAGTCGCCACCCCATGAGATATAGGCACGTTGCTTTTTGAAGCCAGGTTTGTCCTTGCCGCTTTTGCCTTTTAGACACCTCGGCTTGATGTGGCCTATCTCGCCACAGCCATAGCACTTCGGGGGACCGTCGTGCTTTCTTCCTTTCCGTTCAAAGTCCTTCTTCATGAATTTGTGAAATTTCTTGATGACGAGTCCGAACTCGTTGTCGTCATCGCTTGAGACTTCTTCCACGGTCTCCTTGGTTGCTTTGAGCGCTATTCCTTTCTTCTTTTGTTCATTCAAAGACGGGGTTAGAATAGTAGATTCATAAGTTTTGAGGTTACCTGTTAGCCCGTCGATGGTGACGTTGGAGACTCCGATGGATTCGTAGATTGCGTCAGCCTTTGATCTCCATTCGGGTGTGAGACTCCGTAGAATTTTCCTCACGAGATCCTTGTTGGCGTAAGTCTTCTTGAGGGAATGAAGGTTGTTGATGATCTTGGAGAACCGATCGAACATGTCATCGATCTTTCCGCCTTCCTTCATCCTAAACATCTCGTACTCCTGTGTTAGGAAGTCAATTTTGGCATCCCGAACTTGGTCCGTACCTTTGTGTTGGCCTTGAATGCCGTACCCCGTAACCGTTTTGATGTGCCAAATAAGTCTTCCAAATGCTACTAACATCATTTGCAGGGAGAAACCAAACGCCAAACCTCTATTAGCTTGTTTAGCATCACTGAGATATACTCCTACGAGTTTAGAAATTGTTGTGTAAAGGTAATAATATATTTTAATGATTTACTTATGCCCTTTCACTCAAAAATTAATTTTAAATGTCAAATATATTATTAGTTGGGGTCATTTTGAAAACAGAACACGAAAAACGAGTTTTGGAAAATTTACACTGGCCTAACGGTACCAGGCTACCATGTACACGGCACCAGGGTACCGCCGGTAGCCAAGTGAACGTACCATGGCACGTTTCACTGAAGAGGTACACGGTACCTGTTGGCCTTGAATGCCGTACCCCGTAACCGTTTTGATGTGCCAAATAAGTCTTCCAAATGCTACTAACATCATTTGCAGGAAGAAACCAAACGCCAAACCTCTATTAGCTTGTTTAGCATCACCGAGATATACTCCTACGAGTTTAGAAATTATTGTGTAAAGGTGATAATATATATTTTAATGATTTACTTATGCCCTTTCACTCAAAAATTAATTTTAAATGTCAAATATATTCTAAGTTGGGGTCATTTTGAAAACGGAACACGAAAAACGAGTTTTGGAAAATTTACACTGGCCTAACGGTACCAGGCTACCGTGTACACGGCACCAGGATATCGCCAGTAGCCAAGTGAACGTACCGTAGCACGTTTCACTGAAGAGGTACACGGTACTCCCTACCGTGTAACGGTACCTAGGTACCGGACGGAAGGCTGAGACGGATGGTTACCCCCGTCCTAACCAGGTACCGCCAGAGGCGAACCAAACTTTAGGCATACACGGTACCCCCAAACGGTAGGCTATACCGTGGGTCACGGTACCTAGGTACCGGACGGCACTGACCCTACCGTGAAGGGTACCGGATCCGTTGGCAGCACTGTAGCAAATTGCCAATTTAAATTCAAATCACCCCTAATCACTTCCTAACGGCATTTAACGTCAAAAACTCAAATTTTAACATTCCAAACTCCTATATAAACCCCCTTTAAGCCTCATTTTATAAACAACAACTTTCCAATTAATTCTAAAGCCTCTTTCTCTATTCTTGAGTGTTCTTAAAGCTTTGTTCTTACTTTTCTTACTCTAAATTTGAAAACGGAACACGGAATTTTACCCTGGTTCACCACAACTTGTGGCTAGTCCAGCCTCCCGAGAGACTCTCTCGAGCTACACTACTATCTCGTTAAGCTTAACGGTATTTAACAAACCCTTACAACTTGAGAATTCGAGTCACACGAACCTCAACGAATCCTTCAAAGGAAACAGCCCTTCCTTTGAATCAAACGAGAGAAATACTTTCTCTCTACGTGTCTAAGAACACAAATACACTCAAGAACGAGACTCTCTTTTAGAGTAGATATTGAGTAAACTAAGTACGCTCAAAAACAACTCAAACTTCACACGAATTGGCTCTAAAAAGCTATGGAAAAGAATGTTGTTTGAATGCAATGAAAGTATGAGAATTGTGAAGTGAATTAATGAGAAAGGCAGACCCAAACACCCCTTTTTATAGTGCCAAAATAGGCTCCAACGGACCAATACATTAAAGAAGTGATTGGCGTGATTTATGGGATTGATTAAAATTTGGATCTGGTAGGCCAAATTTCCTTGAGTTTTGAAGCCAACAGTCACCTACCCATCGATGGGTACAAGCTTCCCATCGCTGGGTGGGAGGTTGACTTCCAAACAAGGAAAGAATCAACCTTAAATGACTTCCAACGGTCATGCCTTCCCAGCGATGGTTAAGCCTTCCCATCGCTGGGTTCCCATCGATGGGGTAAAGTCTCCATCGCTAGGTAAGGTCGTTTTGCCTTGTGTTGATGTTGGACCAAGGCTTTAACAGCGATGGGTAGAACTTCCCATCGCTGTTTGGCATGGTTCTGGAACTTGGTTGGGCTAAAGAACCTCTTACCCATCGATGGGTAAATCTTCCCACCGCTGGGTGGATGGTTAGTCAAAAACCTATGGTTTTTGCCTTAACCACGGCCTAGCCAACCGATGCAAAAATCGACCGAAAAATCCAAGTTTCTCCAAAATAAAAAACATGTGTTTAAAACACTTATTTGATGTATTTGGCTAAGAATAAAGTGAGACACTTTAAAAACCACGTCATTTGGGTAAAAACCACGGCTAGCCAAGTTTATGCCGTTTTACGTGGTGTTTCCCAAACGACCAAAAACGAAAGGTGGTTTTCAAGGTGTTTTTGTTGGAGAACTGTTTAAACATGCCAAAGAGTAAAAACCAATCATAAAATGTTGGAAACCACTTGGTTGGTTCGGACGCCAAAAACCAATGCCGATAACCGAATGCCGAACGCCGGTTTCTGAAAGCCGAACGCCGGATGGCTTGGTTTTTGGTTTGGCCGAACACCATGTGTTTTTGATGACTTAAACATGTTTGAAAAACATTTTTATGATGTAAGAAATGCAATGAAAAGATTTTAGCCTAAAGAGCCAAGGTGTAAAGATTGGGTCGGTCTTGATCACAATAAGGACCGACTCAACGATACTAAGACTATGGTCTTCGTTCTTGGTCTTTGTTTAGCTCTTGTTCTTATCTTCGTTCTTCGCCTTGTATATTCAATTTGTGTCTTGATCACGGCGGTTTAGCATTATCAAAACCTGTCACAAAAACGAACACGGCTTTAGTACGAAAACGTGACAAACCCGTGTTTCAATATATATATATATATATATATATATATATATATATATATATATATATATATATATATATATATATATATATTATTTAATGAGATCAATATTTTATCAGATTGTGTCATGGTATCGGAACAAAGGTTCTCCAAACCCTAGCCACTTTCTTCTTGGACCGAGCCTAGCCATCAGTCTCCTCTTCTCGTCTTTGTTGACGGTCGACAGAGCCTAGCCGCCAATCTCTTTTTTTCTTGTCCTCGTCGATAGTGGATCACTGTTAATGGAATCCGCGTCCAATCCTCTTGCTTCCCTGCCTACTGAAGTAAAATTTCTACTCTGTAATCTCCATAAGCTCCTCCATGAAAAACTCACATATTCAAACTAGCCTACATGGTCTCTCAATGTCAGGACTTCTCTAGATGCTAATCTCCTTGGATGGATCGATGGTGATGAAATAGCACCACCAAAAACAATCTCCAATGATGAAAATGTAAACCCTAGTCGTGCGTACAGTACATGGTTTGTAATTGACACCAAATACGTGCATGTCTCCTTGCTGTTATGAGTAGGGGTGAGCATGGTACGGTATTTAGCCCCTACCGATACCATACCAAATATTTTAATTCTGTATGGGATTTTACGTCGTCCCAATCCCGATTCCGAAATTTTGGTTCAGTATGACTCGGGATGGTTCGGTATCGGTTTCGAGTAAATCATGATGAAAACATATGCACCTAGTTTAAACTTTAAAATGTCACAAAATATTTATTTTTTTACAAATTAAAAGTATATTTAAACAAAGAACATAAAAAACTAAATGCACAAAATGCTTATTAAACTTAGTTTACATCTCACAAACTACAGTGAACGGATGATAACAAAATGATATTTCAAAAGTGTATTACTATTTTAAAATTCTTCTACAAAAAATTAAAACTCAAATAAATGTACAATGTGGACATAATAAAATTACTAGCAGGACACACACTACGTGTGTGTTTGCCCAAGCATCTTTAAGAATGGTTTGCATTTAATAAGAGAAAAAGCATAGATCCATTTAATTAATTTTAAATATTCAAACCTAGCAGAGGCATAGAAGGTGCGCATGAACATAGCAGCAACTAACAACATGTATACTATATGACAAAAGGGGTAAGGATTATAGTTATAAACTGTATTAGACATAACAGTAACAACAGCATAGCATTACATATATATATTTTACATGTCCTTAAGTTTACAGAAAGGGTGAGGATTACAGTGATACACCGTATTAGACATAACAGTTATAGTAGCATAGCATTACATATATCTCACATGCACTTAAGACTTAATGGTTTTTAAGTTAAGGCAAAAACTGACCTAACAAAATTTGAAAATGACCTGCAAAGTGGTTAGATGTCATTTTCACTACGGCTAGTATGTAGTTTCATTACTGGAGGCAGGTGCTTTGAAAGTGTACTTATTATTTTCTCCTGCATATGTTACTCATCTTGGGTTGCAGGTATTTCTTTTCTCTTTGTGTGCTTGTAAGATAGCTAATCTAGGCATAATAAATAAAACATTTTATCTCTTCTTTGGTATGGGGATCGCTGTAACTGCACAACAGCTGTGATGACTAGTGATCTCAGCCCTTTGTTAAGATCGTCGATGTCCATTAATTCCAACGGTGCGTTCAGCTCCAGTGATCATGCTATTCTTTTCCTCATCGCCGAGGTCAGTAGAGATTCTAAATGTGTATATTTTTGTTATTATGTTAGAGTGGAGTAACAAGTGAAAGTGTTATGAATATTCTAGATGATACGAGTATAGACCTTTTTGTAGTTGTTGATTCCTTGTCTCCGCACTGCATGCAGTGCTATGTAGTTCCCTCATGAAAATAATCTAAGTAACAGTTTTTCTGTTGTGTTGAAGTTAAAAAATGTCTGTAGATGGGGTGGAAAGAAGATAATATTCAAAGAATGATCCTGAGCTAAGACTCAAGAAAAGTAGAACACGTAGAAAGTAATGCATTAACTACACTAAATGGGGGCAGTATTGAACATGAAAAGATTGAAAGTCAATACAAATGAAATCAGATTGAAGGGATTGATGTGTACCAGAGCTACGGAAACAATGTAAGCATCGTCTATGCTGCGTTTTTAAAACCTGGAAAAATGATTGAGCATAACAATTAGCAAACAATCTCGATAATGGATTGCGTATGGGAAATGCTAGCTTCATATGGGGCAAATATTGGTAGATAGTTTACCTAGCAATCATAGGGTGTTTTCCCAATCAATCCAAAAAGGATTTGAGCACGTGGGATACATAAAAATTGAAAGGCTTTCACACATATAAGATGTATCGATGTCAACTAATTGAAGTAACAAAGTCAAATAATAAACAAATCAGATGGGCAACCAGGCTGAAATCGATCAGATCTAGTGATGGAATTTAAGGGACTACAAACTGAATTTTTAAAACTTAAATCGTTAATATAGAATAAAAAGGGAGTCAAATCCAACCATAGGGGGTAACATCATTTCAGGTTCTACTATTCCAACTTAATTTTAACCTTTTAAAGCAAACCCAATTGTCCAAAGCAATGGATGGAGAAGAAGAAATTCCCCGATGGTCATACAAATTAATAACTGAATTAGAACAAATATGCTTGTATAAGAGCTGAATACGCAATATCCTATATTCCTCAAATTAAATATCTGGTGTAATGAAAACACCTAAAATTATGCACTGGAAACAGAACAAAGTACTTGTTTGTTTATAAAAGAGCCCTCTATCCAATTTGTTTGTTTAAAATGGTACTGTATTGTCATGAGGGAACTACAAATTGAGTACTTGTAACCAGAATCAGAACAAAGTACTTGTTTGTTTAGAAAATTGCTCTTAAAGGTACTACAATTTTATTTCAGAAATTCAAGAAAGTATAATCACTGATTCAAACAGACATTAAGCACAGGTTTTAAAAGAGTAAATTAAATAAGCCTAAAGACACAGGACATGGGTTCTTATGTATGCTAAAAGGGATGAGTCGAAATTCAGTTCATTAAT